>CAMAPF010001064.1:2302500-2630000 GCA_945859915.1 Cuscuta epithymum
CAATCTCCAGAAGAGGAAAGCATAGCGTCTGAACCCATTTCATCGCCAGGTCAAGAGCTTCCTCCTCCAACCTTAACGACCCACTCATCGGAAAGCCTTTAGCCGCCACCGCTGCTCCATCATGCTTCCTCCTCCAACCTTGACTTGGATCCAAATAATCACCTTTTGTCACGTCACCATATAAGAATTGAATAAATAAAACAATGTATCAATGAATTAACAAATAAATCTATGTATTTATTATTTACGAAGTATTATAAATAATGAAAAATAAGTGAGTAAATTAATAAAATAATAGATAATTTAAATAAATAAATATTTATTTATTAATTCATTACATATAAAATACAATTTTTTTATAATTATATATATCCAATTATGTTATATAATATTTTTTTCATTGGGTTTTAATTTTTTAATTGAATATCTCAAATGAAGATTTTCACATATTCTTTAATAATTTGAGAAAGAAGTAATATACTCTAAAGGAACGAGTAATACCCGAGTTAAAAAAGTACATCTCAGAATTTAAAATCTATCTAAAAACTTATAAGCATCAATGATGGTTAGGGTATTTTAGGAATAATAAAAATGTTGGTGTAACACTAAAGCTAGATGCACTTGTACAATTTGTTTTAGTTAATGTACCATTCATTATAATCTCTCTATCTTCTCCTTACCTCCGTTAAAACCAAACGGTTTTGTTTCCAACATTCGTACGTGTTTCTTTAGGCATTTTAATTATTATTGTATCCACTTAGATTTATTTGATTTCCATCCAATTTTTTTTTTTTTTCCCGGAAGGCAAACCACCAAAATCAGTGGGGTAAATGCCGGGGAGCATTTACCAGTGTTTTATTAAGGACGATGATAGTACAGGTGAAGTGGGGGACTAGACCAAAACCACTCCAAAGAGGCATCCCTCTAAAAGCAAAACAAGAGAGAAGAAAGTAAAACGAAGGAAAATTAGTTATACCGAAAGTTGGAAAGACCGAAATAATCCGCATAGTAAGCCTGTTTAACTGGACCCGGAAGGTCACAAGCCCGCTGAAAAAATTGCCATTGAGTTATAGGTTGGGCTGCCAAGTGATGTGCGGCCCAATTCCCTTCACGCATAACTGATCCAAAAGAGATTGATTTCCTGAAAGAAATAAGTATCATTTCCTTTATTGCATCCATCCATCTTCCTCGTCCTCCTTCCAAGATGTACCTCAAGGCTACAGTGGAATCGCTTTCAACCAGGAAGTCCGAAAATCCGATCTGAATAGCATACGTCGTTGCCAAAATAATGGAGAGGATCTCAGCTTCAACACTCGACGAGGCTATTACTGGAAAGGAGATCGCAAAGACCAGCTCCCCCTCATGGTTTCGCATAATCGCACCCCCTGAAGCATGTTGGGAAAGGTATGCAGCATCTGTATTAAGCTTATATTTTTGTTTAGGTTTATGCCACTTAATCAATTGAAACCTGAAATTATGAACCCTGAAGTTCATTGAGACCAGATTTTCCTCTCTAAGGATATCCCCCACCGAGTGTAACCTGAGGTTAGATAAACTAACAGACCAAGCTTGAGTATATAACTTAATTTGAAGTATGATTTGCTCATAATTAGGAACTGAACCCCCTTCACCCCAAATTTGTTTTGCATAAATCTTCCAAACATGCCAGCAAATGATGCCAGGCAGGTTGTGTTTAAAGATATCAGTTAATTTCTTTTTGCCTGCTTTGAGCCACCAAGTCAAGAAGACCTGTCGAATAGTGCTTACAGATGAGGAACATGGAACCTCTAGAATACCCATAAAATATCTCCAAATAGGCCTTACAACTTCACATCTGAAAAATAAATGATTCATAGAATCTTCTTGCTTTCTGCAAAGGGGACAGACTGATGGATTTAGGACAACCTGAAATTTAAGAATATTATCTGTGGTTGGGATGATGTTCTGTAGAATTTTCCATTGTAAGAGCTTGATCTTCATGATTTGTTTTGGATGCCAGGCATGCGAGAAAGAGAAAGAGCTAGGGAGCTCATATCTGGTCATGTGATAAGCTGACTTCAATGTGAATCTGCCATCTTCTTCAGGTAACCAGAATATCTCCCCATTAGAACTTACCTCACATAAAGATTCTGCAGTTGGATGAATTTGACAAATTCTTTTCCAAATGTGAGTCTGTGATCTTGGGGGTTAAATTACCGCCCCTCGGGTATCTAGCCTTGATAAAGTCCGACCAAAGTGAATTATCCTGTTTCCATTTCCACCATAATTTGATAGAAAAAGCTTTTTGTAAATCTGCCAAAGCTCTGATTCCAAGACCACCCTCATCAGTTGGTAAACAAAGTTTAGACCAGCTCATCCAATGATACTTCTTCCTGTGATTAGAAGACCCCCAAAAGAAATCTGCCATTTTACTTTCTAGCACTCTAATCACTCTTTTTGGAATAGTGTCAGCTGCAAGTATATGAAGAGGTATAGAGTTGAGAACATGCTTGATAAGAATTAACCTTCCACCCTGAGTCAAGTTCTTTTGCTTCCATGGAGTGAGTTTGTTTTCAAATTGTTGTATAAGCCCAGAACAATGTTGAAATCTATTAATTCCCTTATGGAGATTAACACCCAAATACTTGACAGGAAAATCAGCATGCTGCATCCCAAGAATATCTTTAATAACAGGTAACCTGGCACCAATATGCTTACCACAGACAAAAGAGCTTTTGTGAAGATTCACAGACTGTCCTGATGCCTTTTGGTAAGAGAGTAAGAATTCCATAAAATTCTTTAAAGTTTTTGATTCACCATTTAAGAACACCAAGAGGTCGTCTGCAAAACCTAGATGGGACACAGGAAATCCAAATTTCCCCATCCAATAAGGCTTGATATTGCCTTGCTGGATGTGCCAATTAATGCCTCTAGAAAAGGCTTCAGAGGCCAGAATGAACAAAAATGGGGAAAGGGGGTCACCTTGCTTTACCCCCCTTTTTGGCTTAAAAAAACCAAATTGAGCCCCATTGACCAAAACAGACAGGTGGGTTGCTTGCAAATTATTCAAAATAAGCTGAATAAACCTGGGAGAAAAACCAAAACTGTCCAGAATATCTGCTAGAAATTTCCATGAAAGCTTATCAAAGGCCTTTGCCATATCAAGTTTGACCATAACATTAGACCCTCTCACTTTCTTGTCTATTGCATGCACCATCTCTTGAGCAATCAGAACATGATCTGCCATATCTCTGTTAGGCATAAAGCCAGTCTGCTCTATAGAAATAAGTCTAGGGAGGAAATGTAACAATCTGGCAGTTAAGACTTTGGTACAGACCTTATTAATAAAATTGGACAAACAAATGGGTCTAAAATCTCCAAACGTGGTAGGGTCAGGAATCTTGGGAAGAAGAACAATTAAGCTGCTAGCCATTCCTTTGGGAATAGGGATTCCCAAAAAGAATTCTTGGACGGCCCTGGTAACATCAGACCCAACAATGTCCCAACATTTTTTAAAAAAAATTTCCATTGAATCCATCAGGTCCAGGGGCACTATTAGGGCTTAAATCCCATATGGCAGACTTAACTTCTTCTGCATTTGGTAAATGAAGCAAAGCTTGATTATCAGCCTCATTTAGGATTTTTGGAATGTGTTGCAGGATATGATCACTTTCAACATCTGGATCCACTGCATAAAGATTAGAATAGAAATTAACTGCCTCCTCTCCAATCTTAGGTAAAGAAGTAATCACCACTCCTGTAGAATTGGTAATCTGATTAATAGTTTGCTTTTGCCTTCTAATATTGACATACGAGTGGTAGAACTTAGTATTGGAGTCCCCATCTTTTAGCCAGTGCACATGTGCTTTTTGCTTCCAAAATTTCCTCTCAATTTTATACTTGGAAAGAAGTAAAGCTTTCATTTGTGACCAATGCTCTTTTTTATCAGGAGTAGGATCAGCCTCATAGTTTTGTTCCGCCTGTAGCACTTTCTGTTCACAGAGTTTAACATCATCAAAGATGTTTCCAAAAACCTCCTTATTCCAGGCTTTAAGATCAAGTTTAAGTTTTTGAAGCTTAGAGAGAAGACCTCTCATACCTCCCCCTGTAGCATAAGAATTCCAGCTCTTCTTAACAACCTCCAGAAAATTAGGATGAGAGAACCACATATTTTGAAACTTAAAGGATTTAGGATTGGAATAATGAGAACTTGCACACTGAACCAGTAAAGGGCTATGATCAGAAGGAGACTTTTCAAGCAGACTAATTTGAATATTATCAAAACTATTCACAAAAGATTCATTGACTAAAATCCTGTCTAATCTTCTCCATAATCTGCCATTTGATCTTACTCCTGTCCAGGTGAATTTAGGGCCCAGATGAGGTAAATCAATGAAACCACATGCTGCAATACAATATGAAAAATCAAGCATACTTCTAAGGTGAGGTACAGATCTTCCTTGGTGTTCATTATGTTGTGCAATAGCATTGAAATCCCCACCTATAATCCAAGGATGAGTAATAGATTTGGAGATATCAATTAGAGAACTCCAAAGTTGTCTTCTGACCAGATAATGATGACTGCCATAGATACCCGTCAACCAACCACAGAAAGACTGCCTCTTAATTTGCATATGAACATATTGAGGGTGCCATAAAACATTAGAAACAGAGACGTCATTTGGATTCCAAAAAATCCAAATTTTATTAGTGGGAGAGAATAGAACTTCCTGATAACCAAACATAGCCTTAAAATCCTGAGCTTTATTATTGTTAACAATAGGTTCAATAATAAGTAAAATAGAGACCTTCCACTGCTTAATTAAGGACATAAGTCTGGAAGATGAGGCTTCCAGTCCTCTAACATTCCAAATAAGCAAATTCATTGAGAAATATTGGAGGGAAGTTTAGGAAGCCTACTGGCTGAAGCAAAGGAATCAGAAGATGCCCCATCCACCACATTTCTCCTCTTTGCTGCATTCCTGGTCACTCTGGGCTGCTCCTCGGGTATTTCTTTTTTCCTGGATTTCCTACTAGTTACCAAAGTAAAGCCCCCATTTTCAGCTTCATTACTGACTTCATTGATGATGTGTTGTTTTGAACATGCAGAGGTGATAGTTTCTTTGTCTTTTCCATGGATGAAATCATTATTAGTCTCTTGTGTAGAGTCTGTAGCTGTCGCTGAAGTATGGATCTGTGTAGAGACTGTGTCCTTGACTGAGGTATGCATAGAGTCTTCAAGTTGCTTTCTTAGAGAGTCAATTTTTGCTGAAAGCTCAGGCCATGTCTCCTTCCATTTCTGCAGGTCGAAATGAGATCTTGGTTGCTTGCCATCTGATGCATATTCTTTGTCTCGCAGGTCTTCATCCCAATCCAGCTGTTTTTTTAAATCTTTAATATGCAAATCATCTTTAAAAGAATAATTACCTTTATTATGAACAGGGGCAACATTCATAATCAACTGGCCATCCTCATGGAGAGCAGATGGTTGAAAAGTTTCCGGCATTATGGGCTGCTCTTCAGTGTCAAGGAAAATTTCCTCTCCATCAGAATCATCATTAACTGTCGTCACCATTTGTGTAGATGTTGAAGGCATGTCATTAGCCTGAGTGGGTTGTAAAGTAAACTGAACATTCTTTGGCTTTTCCACCCATTTTCCTTTAGTTACCACAGCTTTAGAGACCTCCACAGTTTTAGAGACCTCCATAGTGTGCTTGGGACATTTAGAAGCAGAATGGTACAAGTGATAACATAAAGAGCAGTACTCCGGCCTGTTTTCGTAGATAACAGGCTGGAAGAAGCCTAAGGACCCACAATTCACCCAGACCTTGGCTGGCATTTCTTTTGTCAGATCAAGCTCCACGCAAATTCTTGCGACCGAAGGCCTAGCCAGAGTGGCTGTGGCCGAGTCAATGTGAAGGGGATTCCCAATCAAACCTGCAATCGCAAATAGAGCTCTTTTATCGTGCAAATGTATTGGCAGTCCCTCAAAAGCAATCCACACCGGAACCACTGGCGATTCAATGTTAGGTTGGAAATCGGGCGTCCATTTTGTTACACGCATAAGATTACCTTGAATAGTCCACGATTTTCTATTCCAACATCGCAAGTAATCCTCTTCCAAGTCGAAGCGAATCAAAATATGTTTTTTCTCAAGATGACCCAAATGGAAAGATCCTTTGAAACCAATGATTTCAAAGGATTTTCGTATGATAGAGAGGCTAGGTCTTCCACGAAAAAAATAACCAACCAATGATCTGTGATGAATTTCTGCCAATTTTTTAGCATCGGACTCCGGGAAAGATATCGCAGGAACTCCTTTGAAACGAGATTGAGTGAAGGAAAGAGGGGATTCCTTGTTAGAGACTACATCGGCAAAAGACTTTTTGGACCAGACGTTGCCATCTGGCAATGGCGGCGGCTGTGCCGCCGTGACCTTATCGCTCATTCAGGTAATATTTCTCGAGGGATATGTGTGATTTCCATCCAATATATTCACTTGACTTTACATATTGAAATTTTCTCTTCGTTACCAAATGTATTGTGTGTATAAGATAAAAATTAATCTTGGGTAAGACTTAGCCTCTCCACATGTCATTTGGTTTTCACCTAATAAAGTTTGCTAAATGTTCTATGTTTAAAAAAATATTGTTTTTATATGTACGTTAATATAAATATATAGCCATAAGTTCTCGCTAAAGTTATGAAATATTATTACATTATTAATTTAGAAGGTTAAAAAATTATTACTACCAGTTACTTCTCTCAATTTTAATTTTGTTTAAATTATTGGGTTAAAAAAAATCAGTGTAACTTGTTTTTAAACAAATACCTTTATACTGGCCAAGTCGATTATACCGTCCTGACCACTCCACTCTTAAGGAAAAAAATATAGAAATTACCCAATATAGGAGTAAATATAAACCATTGCCCAAATAAGAGTAAAATTTAAAACTTCCCTGAATAGGAGAAAACATTAATTTTCTACCCTTAATTCTCTACCATTAATTAAACTATATTATTAATACAAAATTCAATTTTATGTAAATTTTTATTTTGTCCCTTTCAGAATGAAACGACTAAGGATGTTTTTACTTGGACCGTGACTTGCTGGCCTGGTCTGATCTGGTCCGATCTGATCTAATCTGGTATGGTTTCTTTGTATTTTTATAACTATCCAAGTCTGGTCTGGTCTGGGCTGTGCTGGTCTGATCTGATCTGGTCTGGTCTGGGATATATTACAATCCAAGTAAAAACATCTTAATACCAAGCAAGACTTTACGAAGGATTGCGAAAATAATTACTTCAAAACTACACTTTTTTTAATTAATCTCTTATGTAATAATAAGAAAAGGTAAGTCTGCATGTTCTATTGAAAATGCTTACTTCAGAACTACACTTTTTATTAATTTCTTGTGGTCGCAAAGGTTTTGTTGCATCTCTTTGTTAGAAGCCGTTCTAATGATTTTAGAGCATGTTTTGGGACCTTGTTTTTGTCTTATCGGCAAACTTTTTCAACAAATACATAGCTTTTGATTTTGTGCTCTCAGTTGTGTAATAATAAGAAAAGATAGGGTTGAAGTTAGTTTTATGAATGTATTGGCTGAAGATCACTTTCGCTGTTTTTCATATATTATATTCTTTATTTTATTAACAAAATATATTATAATTTTATATTTCTTAAATCAGCACAATCAACCAATAAATCTGATTGGGTATCACCAAACGGGCTCTATTCTTATTGTTGTGTACCATAAAGTTCAGTTAGTTGTCCCAAAAGGAAAGTTAGTAAATAATAAATCTATCTTCAATAAAAAGAATATCCTAGGAGTAGAAATCAATTTCACTTTCATAGGAATTTCACTTAACCTTTCTTCCATTTTGTTGATTTTAGTTTCATGTAGAAAATCCGAAATAACAAGGACCACCATGAACCTTTAAGAGAAGCATGAATCATGAATTCATGATATCAATACCATCCAACAAGGGTTTCTAAACAATATTTTAGGTAACTTTTTAAAAATCTCTATGTAAAGCCATTTGAAAAATAAAGAAAAAGAGATCACCCTAGGTAAAGAAAAGCCATTTGTAAAAAAATCTCTACGAAGAAATCACATGAACGATGGTTAGCATGTTCGTAATTATGTATTCAAAGCTTTTTAGGCATGTTACTAGGTTGTATTCCCCTGTTGGCACCCTCAGAACTAAAGGAAAGTTTTACATATTGTGGCAGTCCATTAATTTATAATACCAATGTGATAATAAAACTAGACAATATTTAGCATAAAAACCTCGTTCTATATATTTTAAATGAGCAGATAAGTAGCTCAATGATTAAATGCTTATACACTTCATAATTCCTCTCCCACCTTGGACAAATATGATGCAACCATTTTGTTTGTCCAAGTATTTCCTTTAAATTTGAAACAACTTAACATTTTTAATTTATTCCATCCATTCCGTTAATAGTAATATATGTGGTACAAGCTAAGAAATTGTTTGGGCATAATATCGTACAAAATAATAATTGCATAAATACCATAACGAATTTTGAAATCATAGATCGCATTGGGCATTTTTCTATCGCGCAACGCGCGATACAAAACTAGTATCATCATATATGTTAACTTAATTAAATGAGAGTTTCTACCAAATGAACATTGTAGCCCCGTGGTTTTTGCACTACTATAAAGTACATGAGAAGTCATGGGTTCAACCCCCATTGGTGACATGTGTTTTTTAGGGAAAAGTACGAAAAAGAAACTTGTGGTTTGACCCGTTTTCAAATAGGGTCATTTCTTTAAATAAAAAGAAAAATACCGGTTGGTGCATCTCGTCAAGATGACCTCCAAACCACCTTCGCCTTTGGATTTTCGGATCTGATTGAATTATTTTTTGAAAATGGTTTCGCTAATATCACGAAAGAATCGCACATTGAAAGATATGATGAATGCGATGCTAGTAAGTTCGGGTCTGTCACAAAAAATGTGGGGCAAAGCAGTTTTGTCAAGCAATTACCTTTTAAATAAGGTTCTCCGGAAAAAATATGATAAAACACCGTACGAGGTATGGAAAGGTAGACGACCTTCCTATCAATATTTAAAAGTGAGGGTGTCTTGCTAAGGTGCTTGTGCCAACACGCAAGAAAATAAAAATAGGTTCAGAAATGGTGGATTGTATTTTTATTGGATATGCACAAAATAATAGTGCTTATCAATTTTTAGGGTACGATTCAAATAATCCAGATGTACATAAAAACACAATAATTGAATCAAGGAATGCATCATTCTTTGAAGACATATTTCCATGCAAGTCCAACGAAGGACCTAGCACGTCAAAATGAACGCTTGACATAGCTATGGAAAATATTAGCGAGGGATCAGATGAAGAACCCGAACCCCAACGTAGAAAACGTGCTAAAGTTGAAAAATCCTTCGGACCAGATTTTCTCACATACTTGGTAGAATCCGATTCCGACATTCTAACATGTATGGTGGAAAATGAACCGAATTTTCTAACATGTTTGGTAGAAAATGAGCCACGGACTTATACGGAAGTCGTGACGTCTACCGAAGGACCTATGTGGAAAGAAGCCATCAAAAGTGAGGTGGATTCGATCCTACAAAATCACACATGGAAATTGGTTGATCTCCATGTGGGATGTAACCTTTGGGATCCAAGTGGATTTTTAAACGTAAAATGAAACTTGACAGATCCCTTGATAAGTACAAGGCCAGACTAGTAATCAAAGGATACAAGCAACGTAAAGGTCATGATTACTTTGACACGTATTCTCCTGTGACGGGAATAAATTCCATTAGAATGATTCGAGCAATTGCCGTATTGCGGAAATTGGAAGTTCATCAAATAGACGTAAAACCGCTTTTCTAAATGGCGATATAGACGAAGAAATCTATATGGAACAACCCGAGGGTTTTCGTGTTCCTGGCCAAAAAAGGAAAGTGTGTAAATTAATTAAATCATTGTACGGATCGAAACAAGCCCCTAAACAGTGGCCCGAAAAGTTCGACCATGCAATGTTAATTAATGGGTTTAAAATAAATGAAAGTGACAAATGCACAGTAGGCGGCTATGTCATTTTATGTTCATACGTGGATGACATACTCATCGTGGGTAGCAATAATCTAATGATTAATTCTACCAAAACCATGTTAAATTCTAAATTTAACATGAAGGATATGGGGCTGGCCGATTTAATCTTTGGGATTAAAATAATTAGAAGACCGTACCTGACGGTCTTACGCTAAGCCAACCCCACTACGTTGATAAAATCCTTACTAAATTTAATAAGGATGATTATCAAAAGGCAAGAACGCCATTAGATAAAAACGTACACCTTAATAAAATCACGAAGAGTGTATTTTTCAAGTAGAATACGCTAGGATTATTGGAAGTCTGATGCATCTAATGAGTTATACCAGACCTGATATTGCCTTTGTTGTTAGTAAGCTAAGTAGATATACTAACAACCTCAGTGATGAACACTGGAAGGCAATAGTAAGAGTTTTGAGGTATCTACGAAAAACTCAAAACCTTGGACTGCACTATAGACGATATCCAGTTGTACTTGAAGGGTATAACGACGCTAGTTGGATATCGGATATTAAGGACTCAAAGTCAACAAGTGGATACATTTTCACTTTGGGAGGTGCAGCCGTGTCACGGAAATCCTCGAAACAAACGTTAATAGCTAGATCCACGATGGAATCTGAGCTAATGACCTTGGATAAGTGCACTGAAAAGACTAAATGCTATGCCATTTTCTCGAGGATACTCCAATATGCATACATTGCGATTGTCAAGCGACAATTGGAAGGGCACAAAACAACTTATATAATGGTAAGTCTAGACACGTTCGACGATTTGGCGGGCAACAATCATGTGATTTGGCGGTGATCCTACCACATATAGGGGTTTGGAATTTATTCTGTTTCTTTTTTAAAAGCAGAAGCAGATTCAGTTTTTCAGAATTGGTTTCCTCCAACTTCTAAATAACTGCTTCTAAGAGTAATTTGGAACACCTAGAAGTACTTTTGCATAAAAAACTTGGTTTCCTCCAACTTCTAAATAACTGCTTCTAAGAGTAATTTGGAACACCTAGAAGTACTTTTGCATATTCACTCACACACTCCAAAATCTGTTTCTACTCTTTGAAGGATTAGAAGCAGTTTTAAGTAGAACCAAACACCCACATAATAACTCCTATTTAAGGAGTTTTTAAACTTCACTCATGCAATTTAACCTTTCTTTACCCTGTTTAAGGAATAATTCCTTATGCTTTCGGTGCTTTTTTTAACTTTACATGATTTTGGATGCACTTGCGTCACAACATTAGAAAGTTTGTGGCCTTTTTTTCTCTAAAAACATGTTACATCACGTTCCTCATATTCAGATATGGGCTTTTCCATCCACCATGACTCAGGTATCCCGAGTCCGACCCGGACTTCCTCCCTTTGACTGTTTGACCATCTTTAGGCCAAAACAATATAAACCCAGTGATATCATATCACTGCAAATCGATGTGCCGCCAGATCAAGAAATGAACAACTGCAAAATCGCGACATTCCATTGGGAGCTTTTGTCTTGTACCAAACATTTAGAAATAAGCTTAGGAAATAAATAAAGAAATAAATAAATAAACCATAGTCTGATAAAGAACAAAAAGGTTGACTAAGTTTAGGGATGGAATCTTCTGATAAGTATTCGTCTAATCCAAATTCCAAAGCCCAACATTACAACAAATGACTAAACTCCAGAAAAGATTAACATTAATTACTAGATTAAGGATTTACGGGGTAATTTCGTTCCTACGTCGGTGACGGCGTCAACAAACTGTCGTTTGCATCGGCGTTGCACGCGCCGCTGCTGTTGTTGTACCTACACAGAACCTTGCACTTCACCACGTTGTCATAAATATAGAAGCCCGGGGTGACCATGATCCGGACCGTGGTCGGGACCAGCTTCCGGGCCCGGTCACCGCCCTTGTCCTCCATGTAAACCGGGTCGAACCGGTTCTTGTCGCCCACTTTGAAAATGGGTAGACTTGGGTGGACTGAGTTCGCGAGTAGGTGGACCAGCCAGACCGCCTTCGACGCCGCGAAGAAGGATTGTAGCAGCGGCTCCGGCCAGGCCCGGTTCCAGGTCAGCATGGCCACGACCTCGCTCATTTTCCGGTCGCAGAACCGGCTGAAATCCTCGGAGAAGAACCGGGTTCCTTTGCTCAGGACCTCCTCCCATTTCAGGGATTGCAACCGGGTCACCGCCGCGAAGTTGGCGGCGCACCGGTCCAGCGGGTTCAGGACCTGGTTGAAGGAGCTCTTCTGGAATCCGACCGTTTCGAAGTCCTCGAAGAATGCCCGGCTCAGTAAGGCTTCGAGGTAAAGCAACCCGACCCGGGAGTTCTTGGCCGGAGAGAATTTGACGTCGTACGGCTGGAGGAGCTGAGCTATCCGTTCGTGGGGTTTTCCGGGGGGCATTTGCCGGAGGTGAAGAGTGAGGGATCGGGTCAAGATCCGAATCGATGATCGGGCTTCGGATACGGAAACCAAGAAACGCTGGATTACCTTTTCCTGATCCCCTGCTTTGATGCATTGGAAGTTCAGGTGAGGCTGAGAGTTTTGGCTGCAAACTTCTAGCCCGGATTTCAAATCGTGGCAATAGATTTCGAGCTTGTTGAGCTTCTTCTCGAGCTCCGCCATGGAGTATTTCAATCTGGAAGCTTCCAAAACGGCGTCGTCTTTCTTTTTGGTCGCTTGGATCAGCTTGTGTGACAACTCCGCCACCGCCTTCTTCCAGTGATCCGACGCCGCCGACGATGATGACGACCCATCGTCCGACAACCTCGGGCTCCTCTTCACCAGAGACGAGAAAACAGCCTTGAAAATACCGTTGGGACTCGCCGTTGAATTTCGGGGGATCCCATTGCTGCTGTTGTCCAGCGGCACCACCGAGATTCTCTCCCGGTTGCTCGGCCGGCACTTGTTGCACAAGACACCGCGGCCGTCGTCATCTTCTCTGGCTCTCTCGTCACTTTCCGGCCGTTTCTTCGGCGGCGCCTTCTCTGAACAGAGATGCAGCGGCGTCGGCCGGTGCTTATACTCTGCCGGACTGCTTCTCCCATGCAGCGAGCACTCATCTTCTTCGTTCCCTTCTTGAATCTGCACCAACCCAACTAAAAGATTAAAAATAATGTCTTTCAGATCGTCTGGAAAATTTATACATGAAAATCCTTACAGGAGTGAACAGAGGGGAGAGGGGGGGTTTCGAGGAAGATGATGTCGCCATTGATGAAAATTTTCTAGCTAGAACATTTGCTTCAAATGTTGAAATTCCGAAAATGTGTTTCTACCTCTTCATTAAACATCATGGTTTTTTAGACGAAGTCGGGGAGCTGGAATTTGCAGGTTTCTGAAGCAATTTAATGCTTTATCTATCTTCTGGGCTTTTAAAGCACAAGAATCCAAGATGCCAAAAGGTCAGACTTGGGAGAGATGTTGGGCGTGGACCATACTCCCCAACGACTGCATTCAATTTGTACATTTAGCACTCCAACAAAGAAATTTTAACGACATTTTTCATTTTCACAAAGATAACACCCCATCCCGAGCGCCCTCAACACCGATCAACACCGATCGGACGGTACGATGAGAGGATGTAAATTGGACTATAATCACAATCTGACAGATAGAGAGTGAGGTTCTGTCCCCGGTACTTACAGAGGTCCTAGGGGTGGAAATAGGCCAGCCGGCCTGTCAGGGGCCTGTGGCCTGGCCTGTTAAAAGCCTGGCCTGGCCTGGCCTGTTTAGTAATCAAGCCAGGCTTGGGCTTTTTAAAAAGCCCGTTTATTTAAAAAGGCCAGGCCTAGCCTAATTCTGAAGCCTTTTTACCTTAACAGGCCGGCCTATTTATATATGTGTATATATATGTATATATATCTAGTTATATTCATATTTATTTGTATTATTTATATTTATATTGTATTTATATTGGTATACTCAACTATAGCAAAATCGGTATAATAGTATTTTTAGGGAGTGTGTATTATAAATTAGAATAGAATACTATTTTAAATATACATAAAGTGTGTTAATAGTTTATTAAGGTAATTGAAATTCAAAGTTTTTCAAGATTTAAAGTATATAGAAATTTATAAACTACATAATAATACTCCATAATAATGTATTATTAGATATCTAAAGCAAAACTAACGTATTATTATACTTTTTAGTGAATATTTAGGGAAATAAATTTTATAGCGGATTAAAAGGATTTTACACTTTTCATTTTTAATTTTTTTGAAATTTTGTTTTTTTTCTTAACAGGCCCGGTAAACAGGCTTCAGGCCAGGCCAGGCTTTTGAACAGGCCAGGCCCAGGCCGAAAAAACAGGCCTTTAACAGGTAACAGGCCAGGCTCAGGCCTATATATTCTAAAACAGGCCCGGCCTGTTTAGGCGAAAGCCTGGCCTGGCCTGGCCTGTTTCCACCCCTAAGAGGTCCTATGCATTTTTCAGCATAGTAATCCCTCATTGCAGTTGCCGGGATTCGAACCCGAGACTTAACCATTGTGGCACTCTCTTGCTACCAGTTGAACTACGCCCACCGGTGACATTTTTCTCTGACATGGAAGAGGAATGCGGTTAAGTTTTATCCACATTGATTTATCATTCATCAGATAAAAGTATGTTATTACTACGTACGAAGTAATATTTATTTATTTTTAAAATGAATAAATTACGGCAAATTATATCGTACATCCGGCTGTACCGTGCGCACGGTACAGCCGGCCTTTTAGTTCACAAATTGCAAGGCATTCATCAGTTTGCAAGGCGTCCTTCGCTCGCTGCCTACATGATTCCATCGCAGTTCGGAATTTGCAGGGCTTCCATCACAGGCTTCCAACCCCGACACTACATCATCGAATCGTTCTGATGCTTCCTTCCCAGGAATCAACTATTCAACAATCAAAGTCAGATACTTTTCATGAAATTAACACGGGACTTGAATCAAAGAATTGATTAACTAACGTCTTCGAAGAAGGTGGAGTAGCTGCCTGAAGTGGATTCTGCGGACTCTGACAATTGCAGATGTCATCAATTGCAATGGATTACTTTGAGACTTGTAGACTTCCACTTCTTTTTTTCGTTTTCATTCCTTGTTAGCAACTTTAATTTGAGAATTTCAAAATGAATTAATTGAGGTTTAAGTTTGATTAAAAATAATTTTGCCTCTTTCACTTTGATTAATAGTACTCAATTGCATAATTGTAATACTCAATAGAGGAGGTTTGATACTCAATAAAAATGTTTTGATGTTCAACTAACAAAGCTTATGATTTTCATATCATTGCTCGAGTTATGAATGCTCATTTGATACTGGTGTTATGCACATTTTAAAATGTTATATCCATGCACATTTCAAAACTATCACATTACATTAAATTCAAGTATGAGTTGATTATAGATATGAGAGCACATGTCATGATATTCAATTGCATGTTTCTAATACTCAATACAAGAGATTTGTTGCTCAATGAAAATGTTAGAGCATACTAGAAATTTTAAATGAGCTTTTTAAACTTTGTGATACTCATTTCGTAAGGGATTTATACTCGTTTGATATTGTTACTCGTCCTTCGCTCGCCGCCTACACAAATGACAATTCTCGACAACCACGACCTTCCAACACGAGCTCAACACCTCAAACTCTGGCTTGAGCTGCGACTTCTATGGCGGCTCCTCCTGGTGTATAGCCCTAATTGCTTCTTCTCCTCTTTCTTGCTCTGGACTCTTCCTTTTTCTCTTTTTCTTACCCAAGTTTGGTGAGGGAGTTCGCTCATTTATGATATGAGCATAACAAATGAAACTATGAGCATAATAGACATTTCAAATGATTTTTTTGAATGCTCATTGCGTAATTAATGTATACTCATTTGATATTAGTTCAAAACTCATTTTAAAATGTCATATTCATGCATATTTCAAAATGAGTTTTATGTTAAACTCAAATGATTATAACCCCCAAAATGAATGAGCACACACAAACGAGTTTTTTAATATTTTGATACTCGTTATGTAAGTTACGTATGCTCATTTATTATTGTTTTATGCTCATTTTAAAAGGTTGCACATGTTAAATACCAATTCTCACTTTATAAGTTATGTAAGCTCAACGACTATTCATGTTATGCTCATTTGTAAAATGGCATAACAATGCATATTTCAAAAGTTTAGAAAAAAATAAGGAAAAGAAAGTAAATTAGAAGAGGTGAAGCAGAGATCATGATGCTCATTGTTATGCGTGTAATGCTCAACAAAATATGTCACATGCTCACTAGACGTGTTTTAATGCTCATTTAGTACAAGACGCGAATTTCATGTAATTTACAAAAATGCCACCGTTTTTTTAGTTGTGATATCTATTTTCTTTTAATAACACGACGTTCATTATCAGACTCCTAATACTCATTAACATTGGATTCTTGCTCATTAACCATACACGAATGATCACTTAGCAGAAACCACAATTTTTACATTATATTACAAAAATGCCACCGGCTGTACGGTGAGCATCGTACAGCCGGTTGTACAATGGACGCTTCCATAAAGTACTCCCTCCGGTTCTTAATTAAGTTCCTGGTTTGACTTCACACATATTAAGAAATAAATTTGACTTTACTGTGGAGTGCACTGTTTGGACACTGTTTAGACACTGTTTGACACTGTTTTGGTGTAAATCATTTGCCAAATAAAGAGCCCGTTTGGTAGCACGAAAATCGGCTGTTTTGGCTGATTCTGCTGAAATTTATGAAGTTCTGGCTGAAGTGGCTGTTTTGGCTGTTTCTGCTGTTTTAAGTAAAAATTATTTTTAAAATATATTTTATTAATAAAATAAATAAAAAATTATATGTAAAAATAGTTGAAATGGTCATCTACAGTAATTTCAGCCAATACAGCCAGAAAAGTAACTCCAACCTTACTTTTTCTGCTTATTACACAATTCAGTGCGCGAAAGTAAAAGTTTCGTGTTTGGTGAAAAAGTTGGCTGATAAGCCTGATAAGCCGAAAAATGATGTTACCAAACAGCCTCAAAGAAATGTTTGAAGTAGAAACTTTAAGATGGATCATCCCAAAAAGAATAGTAGGAACTTAATTACGGGACGGAGGGAGTATATTTTTTGATAAAAAGAAATTTTTTGATAAAGTAACACGTTTATCAAATAACACGTTCCCCCGCTAAAATAACAATCTCCGAAAATTTCAAATTGCAAATATGGGAGAGAAAAATGGATATGAGTAATATAGTTGGACTTTTAATATTTGTAATACTGTTGATGTCATCTTATAAGAAAACACATTAAATTCGGCTTGTTCGATGGTTTATAAAAGTCAACTTGGTAAGTCTACAATTCGTTTAATATCTCTGTTTTTTACGGAGTATTTTTTTACTGAAACACAAATTAGAAAAATTCGAGAAATTAAAACCATCTTCAGTTTGTTGTTTAGAGTATTCAAAATTAACATAAGACATACTTCCTTCCTTCTTAAATAAGTGCAACGGTCAACATTTCACATTTATCGAGACACAACTTTGACCATTAACATATATATCTCTGTATTAGTAAAAAAATTAAAAAAATTAGATTTTGAAAACTTACACTAAGACAAATTTAGTAATATTTTTTTCAAAAAAATATATTAATACATCAATAAATAAAATGTAGTCAAAGTGGAACATGTGGATAGTGTAAAATTTAGAATGTTGCACTTATTTAACAATGAAGGTAGTATATGGTATATTAAGAGATTCATTTAATTATTCATGTCATTTCCCTCAAAAACATAATTTGAATGATTTTCATTATGGTATTGTAGCTTGATATATAAGTGCTTTGGTGTCTTACTATCCCATCTTTAATTTGAATGTAGTATTTTTATGAAAAATGAAAGAGTAAGGACTGGATTTTGAGTTTGAGATATATTTATGGTATAACAAACCTCTCTCCTCCCTGTGCACTCATATTGATTGATAATTTGATATTATGATATGATATATAATCAGTTAATCACCTGCTTAACTGATGGATTGAAGAGTTCGTTGGAAGCAGATCAAAGGCCATAGCCGGCGTAGCAAATGAAAAGAAGACCAACGATTATATTCAGAACTGTTTAGGTAATTAATGAACGCAAAACCGATTTTGATGTTTTTATTTTCTAAAGAACAGAAGATCATTCGTCCATCCTTCATAGCCTCATGATCTGCCGCTATCAATCCTAGCGCTAGGCCGCTAGCTACAGCTCTCTCCTTCACCCTAGCGACTTTCATTGAAGGGTTTTCTTCTGCCGCTTTAAGCGTGCGGCTTTACTTTAGTTTTCTCCGGCCGACGTTATGTTACGTCGTTGCTCGGTGGCTGTTTTGTACCTGTTGGAGTTGGAAAGGGGGAATCATGGAGATCGGCGTCTCTCATTCGGAATGAAGCGTGGTCGGATTTGTGGGATTGACGTTTAGCTTTGTTATTTGATGTGTGAGTAATTGGAATGTTTGAGTTCAGACTGTTCAGTGTTCAGTGGCTGACTGGTCAGATGTGGTTTCTGGTTTGAGGGTAGCCGCAAAGGCACTACGCCCCCCTCCTGAATTACCACCTCAGAGTGGCCGCGTGGCTCCTGTTCGGAAGACGATACTTCGAGATTCACTTGATATTAGGGCTGAGCACCCGACCCAAAAAACCCGATATTTTTTTCGGATATTATCCGAACCGAAGTGGATATCCGACCCGAAAAATCCGAAACCGAAAATCCGATTAATATTGGGCCTAGACCGAGTGGTGGGTAGGGTTTGTAAAATCCCAACCCGACCCGCCCGAATATCCGAAATATATGTTAGTGTGTACTTTGAATATGTTAAATTAATACTTGTGTTCAACTATTTGTGTAATTATTTATGCAATTTGTATTAAATTATTTGTGTAAATTGAATGTGTAGTGCACTAGTGTGTATAATTTTTGTCAAAGTAGCATTTAAACACTTTAATTATCCAATTTTTTTTTTTTAATATAACCGAAATATCTGAAACCGACCAGATATCCGATAATATCCGACTTAAAAATATCCGAAATACCCGATTTGAAATATCAAAGGGTCGGGCCTAGTATTTAAATTAATAACCCCGAACGGGTTTAGGGTTTGCAAACCCGACCCGCTCGAACCCGACATGTGCACAGCCCTACCTGAGATTATGGAAAAGTCTTCTCTCCAATTGAAGCTTCTCGTAATTCCGAGGAAGAAGTTACCTCTACTAGTTTTGACTTTCTTTTAGTTTTTTGTGTTGGTCAGATTATTATGTTGGTTGTGTTTTTGTTTTATTTCTGTCAGACTTTGGAGTTTGGGTCGGGTGATGGAAAATCTATTTTGATCATCTTTGGCTCAGTTATGCCCATTATAGAATCAGCGAGTCATATTGCTTTTTGTAAGGTGATTGTCTCTAAGTCTGGTTCGAGGACTGACAGTTGGCAGAGGACTTTTTGCCATTTTGTTACTTGCCCAAGTTCTAATGATTTAATACTCCGTATAAGCCATTTTCTTTACGATAATCATCATCATTACCCCAATGCCGCAAAGGCTCCCACCTACAATGGGTAGGGGGGTCAGATGTACGCAATCTTACCCATGTACTCTGAGCACAGAGAGATTGTTTCCGGATGACCCATAGTGAAAATGCGTCCAAAATTGCATGAATTGACTGCAACTTCATAATAAAGAAGCGCAAACAGTTTACTGAGTCATTTTTCTTTATTTCATCATATTTTCAAGCAAAAAATATTGAGTCTTTGCCTCCATTGCAAATGATGGAAAAAACCACTTTCTTTAGGATTAAAAAAATAAAGAAAAGTAATTTATGCCAAATTTGGAACAAAACTACCATGTTCAAATCCCAGTAAGGCGATAATGCCAAACTTATTGATAGAAATTATTCCTATTTAGGGAATAAAAATATGACAGTCCTAGTTTAAAATTTCAAAACGTTTTTACACCTATTTGGGGAATTTTCTTTTAAAAACTTAAGATTTTATTTGGTATAATATAAATAAATTACTACCTCTGTCCCCCTTAAAGGTTCCCATTGTAAAATGGAATGATAATAATTAAATAAGGGTATTCAAGTATATTTTGAGAAATAGTTTTGATGGATATATAATATAATGGGGTCATTGATGATAATTGTGATGTTATAGATGTATTATTTTTAATATTTGATGATTAATTGTCATTTAAAAGTGTGAATTGTTTCATAAAATAGAAATGAGAACCTTTATATGGGACGTTTAAAAAAAGAAGGTGAGAACGTTTAAATGAGACAGAGGGAGTATCTTTGTACTATTGTACTAACCATTTAATTTATATGTAGTATAATGTATGTTTTATAGTAATGTGTGACAACAATAATGGGGAAAAACGTATTTTATTTAAAAACTAATTGATAAGGCCGATATATTAAAAATAATAATTAATAAAAGAATTCTAAAAGTAGAAAAGTTTAAAGTTGGATACTGATAGAGTATAATTTCAACCGCAAAGGCTAATTAATAAATAAGTATTTTCGCAACTAGCGGATAATATTATTATTTAATAGGTGGATTTCCTTTAGGGTATTTGCAAAAAATATTTTTCGACACAATGCTACAAAAACACTAGAAGACATAAACGATACATTTAATAACTCTAATTTTGAAAGGGTTCTTCTAACGTATTTGACATAACCCCGTATTTAATGTCTCCTTTATATCCACGTCTCTTCAGATTTATTCGTTGTCGCTGTCAGGTAGCTACATATTCATAAATGGCATGCAATGGGCCGAGATCCCCCGTTGAGGCCCAAATGACAATCTTTTAATCTCGTGTTATATGCTTCATTGGGGTAAATTCAAATTAAATTAAGGGAAATGTGTCAAATAGGCCCTCAAACTTACATAAAAAGGTCAAATAAGGCCTTATATATGAGGCTCTGTCCGGCCATCGTCATTTGGGGCGGTTCCCGGTGGAATTTTTTGATGAAATTTTTTGAGCATCTTATTCATTAAGTCTAGTTTACTCATATCAAATTTCAGGTAAAACTTCAATCGAAAAGGCATTCAAATGAATTCTTGAAGATAACTGCGCAATTATCTTCAAGAATTCATTTGAATGCCTTCCCGGTTGAATTGTTAGCTGAAATTTGGTTTAGACTTTATGAATACGATGCTAAAAAAATTTCATAAAAAATATCCATCGGGAACTGCCCCAAATGGCGATGGCGAGACAAAGTCTCATATATAAGGCCTTATTTGACTTTTTTATGTAAGTTTGAGGGCCTATTTGACCTTTTTCCCTTAAATTAATGTTCGTTTAATACTGTCAACCTTTACTCTCACTTTTCTCTTCCTCACCCTTCTTCTCGGGGTTGAGAGTATTAAATGAGCATTAGTTTGAAATTCATTCCAATTTATTCTTGTGGACGCTATTGGTAGTACAGATTATTTTTATGAGCACTCTCACTAGGGATTATTATTGTCGAATTCATAAAAGTATGGATTACTCTTGTGAATTTTGCCTTTTGTTCGAAGAAACTTTGTGAGTAATATACATGTCATATTTTCATACATTAATAAATAAAACTGATCTAAGTTAAAGTATGTGAATAATTCAAATGGCAAACCTCTTTAAATAATACGTTGTATACTTCAGAATATTTAGAGGCGGTATAAAAGTTGCAAACAATATAATCCTCTTTGTACTTTATAATTTAATGTTTGGATTAGCTAACCAAATCTTATTTAACTGGTTGTCTTGCTGTAACAAGTAAATGACATGAAAAACTGTCTAACTCTTCATTAATGGAAACTAACAAGTTTTTAGACAAAAAAGACTAATAAACACTGCAAATCTCTCCCACCTATAAAAGGGACTCTGGTTTTTTTTCCCTTAAACTTCATCTCATAATGGTATTCAACCAGCTTTCCACCTGGGCATAGCTTATAGCTCGGTTCTTATTTATTGCAATACCACGAGTATAAAACCCTGCAAGTCATTCAATTCATATACAGGCACACAGTTTACTGTGAACATCTTTTAAGGCTGTTTAAATTTCAAAATTCAGCAATGCGAATTAGGTTTCTCGGCTCCTTATTAATTAAGAAGATACTCAAAGAGTAGTTGCAATCTCATTTAATGCACCAAAACCTACCAACTGTTCACTTACCGACCACAATGGATGTTAGCATGTTATTTTGATTTTCAGCCATAACTCATTTACACTTTGTTTCTTTTCGGACATGGGAAGATATAAGAAGTTGGTTAAAGTTTTAAATTGTACGGAGTATGACTTACAATGGCGTATGTAAGCGGGTAGCAGCTGCCCCCTATTTTTGGCACGTAGGTAGGACCTCTTTGGCCATTTACACTTTGTAACCTCTATTCTCACCTTTACTGGCCAATTATTTTACCAATTTTACCAAATAGGTGATCTTTTATTTCAAGCGTTGAATTATGTAATAATAAAAATAAGTAGAGTTTGACGACTTATTTTCCTATTGAATTTAGTTAGAAGACTATTTTAACTAATTTTCATACAATTATTTATTTATTTTTTAAATAAAAGTTCAATGGCTTTATCGGCCCAAGGGTAGTAAAACTGAAAGAGAGTCGGAAATAATTAATGATAAGTTGAACTGAGTCAGAATTTTGATAGAATAACAATATGCTTAAAGTTTAGAATTGTGATTCCTTTCAACAGTGGCGGATCTTGCGATCAAAAGTTGGGTGCTCAAAATTAATTTATCATCAAAATGTTGAACAAATAATATTATTTGATCCAACAATTGACTATGTGTTAACTGTTTCAAAAACAAAAAATGGCAATTAAGATTAAATGTAAGAGATATTATCTAAAAATACACTAAATAAATTATTCCATCAATTCTATATGTATATTTTAACATTAAATTTAATTTGTAATTTTTGGGTGTTCACATGAACACCTTTGAACCAAAGAGATCCGCCCCTGCCGGCTTTCAACAAGCTTAAAGGTGAAATTTATACTATAGAGAGATGCATTCAATGTTTTTCATCCCCCAACAACTACCCCAGATGGAGTATTTATAGAGAAATTGTGGGTTGAGTTCTCAGTTCTTACAATGATGTCCATTTAGAGGCTGTTTATACAAGCCTATTCTACTAAGTACAATGTAAAAGTTCTCTATTAAATTACTTTGAGATATGATGAATTAAAATAATTGAATTGATATTCATTTTAAATTGACCTTGAATTATCATTTCATTGATCATCATTCAAAACCCTCAAAATTTGGGGAACCTAAAAATTGAGCATTGAGATTGATTGTCCCTGTATCAACAATCAATCTAACAATAATCTGATAGAGTAAAGAAGAAACAGTTTATATTCAATACCGAAAAATGATATTCGAAATACAAAGTTGGGTATCGAGAAACTAAATATCGACTCTCTCTCTCTCTAAAAATGATATGCGCGTGAATAATCTGTAAAAGTCTTCTACACATTCCCTAAAAAGCAGTATTTATATGCCTAGAGAATGTGTGATGTGACCTAAGCATCATGATTGGACTCTTTTATTGATTGGGCCCAATAGACACTTTACACATTTCTCAATGAAGCTAATCTAATAATAGCTAACAAAGATCCCAATGGACTAAGATATCTAGACAAAATAGCTACACAAATACAAAGATATTTATCGGATTGGACACCATAAATATTCCTAACAATCTCTCCCTTGGTGTTCAATCGTGTTGAATCAGCATTGCAGCGCAAATATCTTTGTCTTTGTGTTGATTCAACAATGTAGAGGAGAACATAGATAAAATTTGTCCAGTTGTTCCTCTTTGTCTTGAACTTCAGTGCAACTCAGCTTCCTTTGTCTTTTGAACTCGGCTTCTTGAGAAGACTTTTTGAAGAAATCCTGTCAATCTTCCCTTTGATGTATTCATGGCAATTTGTTTTTTGATGCCGGGGTTTGAGGAATCTTGAAAATCTTGCTTGTAATCCTTGCCTTCCAGAAGTTGCTCTTGATCAGCTTGAATGAATTCCGATGGCGCCTTTGGAACGAGTGTTTGGTTGATTTCCAGACGCGCATGGGATTCATCTTCAGAATTTGATTACCCGACCTTTATCTCCTCCATTGTGTAAGTGGCACAGCGGAAATAGATTGTTTTTGAGGAAATCTCGTCGGTGGCACAGAGGAAAAAAATGGTTGACTTGTGAGCGTAACTGACCATTTGATGTGAAGCAGTTGAATCAAGAGCAACGCTCGATATAATCCCAAGCCTTCGTGAGACTAATAACCCTAGCCGCACGTCGCCTATGTGGGCCGCCAGCCGGCGGAAGTAAAAACTTAACTTGAGGGAAAATTAAAGCTGCTCTTTCTATCTATCCTCCTAATTCGTTCAAAAATTTTGACCAAACTAATTGCAATAGGTGAAAACCAATGAGTGCATATTGGAGTACTAATATTAAATTTCGGAGTCGGAAGCGGGCACTTGCCCCCAAGCCCCCCTAGGTCCTCAGCTGAATGTGTCTTATCAGATTTTTTGTTTTAATTTAACCATAAGAATATACGAAGTATTTGCCAGAAAAAAAATAACTTTCATTGATTACGTATACTTCGTAGACATAATAAATTAGGAGTACGTACTACACAAAATTTTAGTTCAGAATTCAAAACACTAAAAAGTAAAAAAAAAAAATTAATGAAACACTTAAAAACATACTCCGTTTGTAAACATTTCGTATAATCTATTATTTATAAACATTTATAAAGATACAAGTATTTCTACCTATGTCGTGCACGGGGATAAAATGATTTTGCTTTTTAGTTCTACCAACGGAAAATCACTTATTTAGTCGATTATAACATTGGTTTGTAATGTATATTCTACAGTAGGTATACGTCAAATATACCAATGATAGCTGAATGTTGGTATAAAATAACGTTAAATGACAATTTGTTTGTAGTACCTTATTTTTGAACTAATAATCTAAACATGTTTTCAGTCTATATTTTTCAATGAAAAGAAAAATTATTTTATAACTCTCTGTTGCATCTAAATGAAATAAATCTTTTCAAAACTATCTTTACCTAAACAAAAAAGAAGCTCAATGTCTGTTTTTATCCATTCATCCATGGCTTACTGTTTTTTCCAATACTAATTACACATTTTTATAATTTATTTATCTAAAAATGGGTGTAGTCAATTTATTTGAAGTTATTAGCCCTTCTAGGTTTTTGAATTTTGAAAATTAGTCATTCGATCTCTTTCTTTATGAAAAACATTTAGAATATATAGTTACATTCTGATTTTGATGAAATTGATGGCAACGTTGCGACGACAATAGGCTGCCTATTGTGATTGATAGCAATCGATTTATTTTTCATTAGGTTGAGTTGTTGAGGTTAATTAATATGATCTTATTTAAGTAAAATAAGTGTCATTGAACGAAGAATGGTTGCATACTTTAGACTTTTAATAAGCAATTTTTTTAACTTAGATGGTTAGATTAATAAAATTTATAAAAAGATTGTCATGACAAATAAGCTAGATATGGGACGTGTCAAACACAGAGCGTGTTTTTATTATTATTAAAGTTGGAGTAAAAGAATTACAATTTTTTCTCTAAAAAAGTCTACGTTTTGACAAATAAACTAAATGAGTAAAAGAATTACATTTTATACACAGTGTTGGGATAATGGGCCGGGTCCAATACTATCGACCCGATATGCATGGGCTCGGGCGTGAACCAGGCCCAGCACACGGTCCGGCTAGAGAATATGGTCCTTGGATTGATTTGTTTAGCTCTTGGGCCGACCGACCCATGGACCTTAGATCAAGCTTCTTGTTTTAGTTGTTTAACTGGGCCAAGCCCATTAACTTTAGACAAGCCTCTTGTAAGCGCCTATAAATAGGCCGCTCCCCCCCTTGTATTGGGCACGTCACTTTTATCATACTGAATTGCTGCCGAATTTTCTACTCAACATATTTTCTACCAACATTGGTGCTTTCATTGAGAGCCATTCTCTCAGTTTTCGGTAGAATCTTCGAGGAGAAAAATGGCAGGAACATCAAGGCAAGAGCGAGTTTCCGTTCACACCGAGCATTCAGAACAGCCCGATGGCCATCGCGTGAGAAGTCAGGTAGTGAGACCGTTGGGAGATCTCCGGAACCATTTGGCGAGCACAGGGGACCTAAGAGGTTCGCTAAGCCGCAGTCGTGATAGACAATCTATTCATGATCGGATCGGAGGTCGCCGTCGTCGGGCTCCGCGCACGAACCGACTTGACGCTGGAGTGCGGGCGCTACAGGAGGCCACGCGCGCCATTGAGGCTTTGGCTCAGAATTTCCAGGGGATGATGCCGCGGAGAGCTAATCATGAAACTCCTAGACACACCACCCCTGAGAACATCGAGACTTCCTCTGGGAGATATGAAGGGCGACCTACCAGTCTGGACGAATCGCGAAGGGAATCCTTGCCCCGGAGGGAGTATATGCCCCGACAGGTCGAGCAGCCTCTACGACCCGGAAGGGGGGGGGCCCGCCGAGTCTCGTCATTGGAGGGCGGGGATGACTTCTCTCATCATTCCCGCCGTCCGAGCGGTCAAACCGGTTCCATAGAAGGACGCCGTGGTGGCCGTCGACTTCATGCGCGTGAAAGGGTCGCAGAATCCTATGTGCGGATCCAGCCCCGTGCTGAGCGCATGCCGGTGGAACCAGCGCCCGAAGCTGTGGAGGATCTCAGATTGAGATTGGACGAGCTAAGGAGGAGGGTTGTTGGGGGAGAGCCGTACGTGGCCGACCTCCATATCCCGGAGCCCTTCACTCGTGCTGTAATGGAGGCTCCGTTGCCAAGGGGCTACAAACCTTGCAATGTGGATACTTACAAGGGCACTTCGGACCCGCAGCACCACATATCGCGTTACCTGTCATATATGGTCATGATGGGGTACGAAGATGCCATACGATGCAGAGGGTTCGCGGCTACTCTAGATGGCCCGGCTCGTGAGTGGTATGACACATTGCCCGATGGGAGCATCGGGAACTTCAGGGAGTTGGCTAGGCACTTCCTCTTGAGGTTCGCCGGCTCACGAGATGTGAAGAAGAATTTCAGTCACCTGTTCAGCCTGAAGCAAGGAAAGAAGGAGGCTCTGTCCGCTTTCCTGGCAAGGTGGAGGGCCGAGTCGGTCAAGGTCCAGGGCCTTGACGACAGGACCGGAGTGGCAATGCTGACAAATTCTATCCGATCAGGAGAACTTTATAAGGATTTTGTTAGGAATCCGCCCGCTTTATACGAGGAAGCCCTGAGGCGGGCAGACCGTCAGGCTGAGGCAGAGGACGCTGAACAGAGAAAGAGAGATGAAGAGGATGGAAAGAGAGAAGACACGAAGGACAAGGGAAAACGCGGTGACCCAGATGATGAAGACGCTGATAGGAAGTCTGGTGGAAAGGGCGGCCTGATCAAAGGTAAGAAGAATAGGAATAAGGGGAGGACGGACGTCCCTAACGGTCCGCTCCTACCTACCAAACATCTGACACCTTTGGCTCAACCGGTCGGGACGGTCCTCGACTACGCCGAGGAGCAGGGCTTGGTCTCCTTTCCAGAGGAATGTGACGTAGTCACTACCAAACGCAATACCAACCAGTACTGCAGGTTTCACCGGAATTTCGGGCATGATACGGAGGAATGCATAGTTCTCCGTAGACAAATCGAGGCACTCATCAAACAAGGATATCTGGGCCAATTTGTAGGAAAACCGGGAAATGCCCAGAGAGGGAGGAACCTGACATGGAGGCGTTCCGATCAAGCCACCACGTCCAAGGAGAAAAAGCCCCTTGACCAACCATCAAAGAAGCGCGAACTCGGAGCTTTGTCCGAGGATGACGAATGTGACCTAGGAGAGGGAGCCCGGAAGCATCACAGATGTTCCTACATCGTGGGAGGCCCCCAAGGAGGGGACACATCGGGCGAAAGGAAGCGATGGGCTCGATCCTTGTACGTCGGGGAAATTACCCGAGTACCTGCAGAAAAAAAGATGAGAAGAGATCCGATCTACTTCACTGATGATGACTTACCACCCATGCCACCACCGCATAGGGACGCCTTAATGATTAAGGTGGAGATCAACAATACAATCGTTCATCGAGTTTTAGTGGACAATGGAAGCTCGGTGAATGTAATGTATTATGACACATTCCAGGGCCTTGGTCTGAGCGGGGCGGATCTGAGTCCGGTAAGAACACCTTTGTCCGGGTTTACCGGGGACTCAATCGAATCGGAAGGCAGTGTGGTGTTGCCCGTGGTGGTGGGTTCGGAACCCTGTGTGACGAGGTTGGACATCGAGTTCATCGTTGTACGTTTAACCTGTCCGCACAAAATCATCCTGGGAAGACCCGCGCTGGAGGACTTGAGATGCATTATCTCTCAGGAGCATTTATGTATGAAATTCCCCACTCCGAACGGGGTCGGGATAGCTCGGGGAGATCAAAGGATGGCCCGGAGTTGTTACATGAAGGCGTGCAAGCAACTCGGACAGAGGGACCTCAGGGTCCACACTATCAACAGCAAAGCCATGAAGTATGAGGATGGCCAGCTCCGCGCTGAGCCCACCTCCGAGGTTGAAGAAGTTCATATCGATCCCGGGCACCCAGAGCGAAAGATCAAAATCGGGCTGGGGCTCCCGGCCGGGATGAGAGAGAAGATTATCCAAGTGTTGGTCACGTTCAGTGTGATCTTTGCATGGGGCCCTGAAGATATGCCGGGGTTGGACCGGAGTGTGGCCGTTCACAAGCTAGCGGTCGACCCGACGGTGAAGCCGATCCAGCAGAAGAGGAGACACCTTTCGGTGGAACGAAGGGAATTCGTGAAGAAGGAGGTAGCCATGCTCTTGACTATCAAACACATCAAGGAAGTATTATACCCGGAATGGTTGGCAAATGTGGTCCTGGCACCGAAGCCCCCAACTTGGAGAATGTGCGTCGATTACACGGACCTCAACAGGGCATGCCCGATGGACCCCTTTCCTCTACCTAACATCGATCAGCTAGTAGACGGGACGGCCGGGTGCGAACTCCTTAGCTTCATGGACGCATTCCGAGGGTATCATCAGATATCCATGCATGAAGATGATGCGGAGAAGACCTCGTTCATCACCCCGGAGGGGATCTTTTGCTATCTAGTTATGGCTTTCGGCTTGAAGAACTCCGGGGCGACATACACGAGAATGGTTGCAAAAGTGTTTCGAACAGTGCTAGGAAGGAACATGGAAGCGTATGTAGACGATATGATCGTGAAAAGCGTACGAGCGACTGACCATGCCGACGACTTAGCCGAGATTTTCGGGATCATGAGGGCAGTCCGACTGCGCCTGAACCCGAAAAAGTGCATGTTTGCTGTCCAGGGCGGAAAGTTTTTGGGGTACATGGTCACCCGGAGAGGGATAGAGCCGAACCCCGAAAAAGTGAGAGCAATCCTTGACATGGAACCTCCGAGGTCGGTGAAGGAAGTGCAAGTTCTCACTGGGCGGCTGGCATCACTTGGGCGTTTCATGTCAAAGTCAGCGGAGAAGTCCCTACCTTTCTTCCAGGTTTTGAAAAAGCAAAATGGATTCGCATGGACGGAGGAGTGCCAACGTGCATTCGAAGACCTGAAGAAGTATCTTCTCTCTGAGCCGCTTCTGAGTAAGCCAAAGAAGGGGGAGACGCTGATATTGTACTTAGGAGTATCGCAGGGCGCGATCAGCTCCGTGCTGGTCCGCGAGGAAGACGGCATTCAGAACCCCGTATACTATGTGAGTAAAACCTTACAGAATGCGGAGTTGCGATACACCCCGCTGGAGAAGACCATTTATGCTGCATACGTTACGGCAAAGAAGTTAACTCATTATTTCCAAGCACACCCGATCAAGGTCCTTTCGGATCAACCTCTGGGTGCAGCTCTGAGAACCCCCGGGACGACACGGGTTGTGAAGTGGTCGATGCTTCTCAACCAGTATGAGGTGGATTTTCAGCCTCGATCGTCCATCAAGGGGCAGGCGCTTGCGGACTTCATCGTAGAGTGCACGGCAAGGGAGGTTACCGAAAGGCAGAGAGATAGTGAAGAACACTGGTGGACCTTGGCGACCGATGGATCGTCCGGGACAAAAGGCTGCGGGGGTGGGATCGTCCTCACCTCACCTGAGGGATTCCGGGCGTACTACGCCCACCGCTACCTATTCAAAGTCTCGAATAATGAGGTTGAGTATGAGGCCCTACTATCGGGGCTGCGACTGGCTGCGGCCATGCGGGCAGAGTGGATAACAGTGAAGTGCGACTCCCGGTTGGTCGTATCTCAAGTGAAAGGCGATTTCGAGGCAAAGGAGGAAAGGATGGCAAAGTACAGGGATGCCGTCCGGGAATTACTCGGGTTGTTCGAACAAGCAGAGCTGATCTGTATTCCGCGGAGCCAGAATGGGGATGCTGACCTCCTATCCCGTCTATCCCAGGGGCTACCCGAGCACATATCCAAGATTGCTCGGGTCGAGGAGGTGACGACATCGAGCATAGCAGCCTCACCCTCGGTAACTGTGCTTCCTCTGCAACCAGTAGCTTGGAGTTGGGTGGACGATTTGCTACATTACATAGCCGATGGTACGTTACCCGACCAAGAGGAGGAAGCGAAGCTCGTCCGGCGACGGGCCCCGAGCTATGTCGTCCTGGACGGTAAGCTATACAAGCGATCTTACAACGGAGCATTGTTGAAGTGCCTGCGACCACATGAAGCAAACATGATCGTCGCGGAGTTACATGGTGGGGTATGTTCGGCCCACCAGGGAGCTTGCACCTTGGCCAGGAAAGTGGTCCTCCAGGGATACTTTTGGCCCACAATCATGAAGGATTGCGCTGATTATGCAAGGAAGTGCAACACCTGCCAGAAGTTTCAGAAGAGCCCCGGAAGGCCGGCAACTATGTACACGCCTATTAGCACCGCTCTGCCATTTACCCGGTGGGGCATAGACTTGGTTGGTCCCTTACCGAACGGAGCGGGGAATAGGAAGTTTGTCATCGTGGCCGTGGACTACTTCACGAAGTGGGTGGAAGCGGAGCCGCTCGCCAGCATAACGCATCTGCAGTGCAAGAAGTTTATATGGAAGAATATCTTTTGCCGATTTGGGGTCCCTTTGCAAATTATTTCCGACAATGGAAGGCAATTCGACTGTGAACCGTTTAGGCAGTTCTGCGCCGAGTGGGGCGTGGAGTCAAGTCGAGTATCTGTTTGCTATCCCCAGGCAAACGGGCAGGTGGAGAATACCAATCGCACGATCGTAGACGGGCTCCAAAAGAAGTTGGAAGCCCTTGGAACGGCGTGGGTGGAAGAGCTAAGTAACATACTCTGGACGTTCCGGACCACCCCCAGGAAGGCGACGGGCGAGACTCCTTTCGCTCTGTGCTATGGCTTCGAAGCAAGGGCACCCTTCGAGGCAGTGATTCCCAGCCGACGGGTGGAAGAGTTCGAGCCAGTTGACAATGAGGAGAGGCTCAGAGCCGAACTCCACCTCATAGAAGAAAGAAGAGACCGGGCGTTCATCAAAGCGGAAAATTATCGCAGGCAAGTAAAAGCGTACCAGGACAGCAGGGCAGCACCGCGAAGTTTCGACGTAGGCGACTATGTGCTGAGACGAAGGAAGGCAAGCAAACCGACAGAAGGGGGAAAGCTCGCCATTAAGTGGGAAGGACCCTATGTTGTTGAAGCCGTGGTTGGGCCAGGAACTTACAAGTTAAAGACTACGACGGGAAAGCTTATCGACCGCGTATGGAACGCAGAGCATTTACTTAAGTTCTATCAGTAGTGATTTGTAATAATTGATCATTTCCATTATTTCTAGCATTGATCATTTCGATTATTTCTAATAAATTCATTTCTTTCTTCTTTCAATATTGAACTATATGAGGTCCGACCTCACTTGGGAACAAACGGGCAGAGCAAAAAAAAAAAAAAAAAAAAAAAAAAAGGAAAATAATAATAATGATAATAAAACTCATGTTCTGCTCTCGGTGTTTAGTCGACCACGGCTCGATCCTCGGGCAAGGAGATGACCAAACTATTCTTCAAGTCCGGAATTAGCCGCTCGGTCAGGGCGACCGCAAGACCGACCTCCGGGTCGAAAAGGTGTGCGAGAAATGTGCTCCGAGCCCCTCTCGCGCATACGTTGTCTGGCGTTGCTGTCTAAACAGCTCGCACTCTCGTTTGATCTGTTCGAGGATGCGGCAACGATATGACCTGGTCCCCGGGCCGAAGATATGCGAGAGGTCGTGCTCCGCGCCCCTCTCGTACGTCTATCGTCTAACGTTGCTAGGCCTAGCAGCCCGCATACTCGCTCGATACAGTCAACGGTGCGGGTCCGTTCTAGTCTGACCATATAGGGCCTTGCCCTTACGTTTGGCCGACTTTAGCTCGATTTTCAGAAAGGGATGATTGAATTTCTCCTAAGTAAGAAATTAGCTATACAAGTCAAGGTGTAAGACTGGCCTACGGGTCGAAGGTGCGCGGGGTGTTGAGCTTTGAGCCCTTCCCGTACATCCATTGTCTGGCCACCCGCCAAACGGCTTGCTCGCCAGTTGGTCTTAGACCGACGGTGTGCGGGTCAGCCCGCTTTTCCAAGCAGGGCGCGGTCAAGGTTGGCCCTGCCGGCTTTCCGCCCCTCATGGCTTAGGCGGGGAGCTAGATCCCCGATTAATTTCCCAGGTGGTCTCGGATTAAAGATGATTACATGAGGAAGGAAGATGAACAAAAGTGCAAATATGAGATTATGTGACAAAGCAATCTGTGAACGGCCTACCAATCAGGCTATATATTTGTGAATCCAGACAGAAGTGCGGAATGAAAATAAACAAGTAAATGAATAAAGAACAACAAGGAGAGGCCACAATCTACGATCTAGGGATCAGGCAGATTGTCGGGAACACTATCTAGGACGGTCACAAAATCAAAGGCGTGTGACGAATCCTCCAGGTCCTCTGGAATATCCAGGTGCAAAAGGGACAAACCATTCGCTTGCTCGTCGGCCCCGTCAGGATCTGGCATGATTTCGGGCAAACCAAACTTCCCGGGATCGAAGTCTGGATAAAACTCTGCCAGCCTATCGTACAACATGGTCTGCATGTCGTATCGGCCGCACCTGAAGGACATGAGAGTTTCCTTATCCCGCCAAAGCTGACCCTCATCAGTTTTCAACCATGCTTGGACCTGCTCCGAGCGGTGAGCCTCCAGCCTCGAAGTGATGATCTCAAAAAATTCTGGGGATGTTTGGAATGCCGCAACTGCCTGACGCCCCGCATCCGTGAACAACGCCTCCAGTCGATCGTACTTTGATTGTAGCAAGTCATATTTTGACTGGAGCTCGGACAGAGCGGCTGCTGCTTCGTCCGCCCGACGCTGAACGGCAACCGAGTGGCGGTGAGCCTCGTCAACCTGATGCCGGAGCTCCTCGCGATGGCGACCTATTGTTTGAAGCGCGGTTGCTATGTCCATCAGCCCCTGCAGGAAACATGGAGTTAGTGAGTATTATAACAACAACAATAATAATGATAATAACACGACCTACCGTGCTGTGAGATTCGATGGAGCGCGCCATATCCAAGATCGATGAAACACCGAGGGTAGAAGCTGGATGGTTGACGGGAGGGACCCCGCATTGTTTCCCCGCGATGAAGGGAATGACCTCGGTCCTCGAAGGCCGGAACTTGGCGTCCTCCTCTGCGGCCAGGGCGGCGAGCCTGCCCCGCATACCCGCAACCTCTGCAAGAAAATGAATAGGGTAAAATGGAATAGTGCCGGTTGAACTATTTCTCCGTTCCCGAATCAAAGAGGAGGATTCACACCTTTCTTCTTCTTGCGAACTTGTTCTTCATGACGTGGGGAAACCCCGATCTTCACCCCGGCGTCGACCTCGGGCATGGTGGCATCAGACACGCCCTTGCTTGCACAGGGCATCACGGACTGGGGGGCGACACCCTGCATTGTAGCCAAGGGAGGGGGCACGGCAACCCTGCTTAACATACCTGCAAAAAATAAACAAGAGGGTGATGAAGTCATTTCAGCCGGGGTTTTCTCCTCTTGAATTAAAAGGGAGTTCGCACCTTCTTCGTCCATGGCAACCTGCTCTTCACGGGACGGGGAGGCCCCGCGCTTATCCCCAGGATCGAGCGAACATGAACCCGCACCAGGCGCAGAAGGTGGAAGCATGGTCCCCGATGGCACCTTGGGGGCGGCAGCTTCGTCTCTGTTGCCTGTTACACCAGAAAATATCACCAAATTAAGGGATGATTTTATGTGGTATCTGTGACCCGCGGAGGCAGAAGATTTTTACCTATATACGAGTTTACCGGGAAAGGGCCCCCTTGGAGCAAGGTCTCGACCTTCTCCTCAAGGTCGGGGGTGAGAGAGACAGGCTTATACTCGCGCATTGAATTACCCCAGGTAGACGTGACGGGAAGCGAGCGGGGAGCGGACGCCCATACCCATTTATTCGACCACTTCCTAGGTGATTCTGGGTACTGATCAAAGAGCTTACGATGCGGTGATTGGCAAAGTGACACGAACCCACCGTCATCTGTCTTACTGTTAGGACGGTTCCACCTAAAGCATGCACGGAACAACGGTATGGATGGTCGGATACCAACCCCATTACAGCGAGCGACAAAAGCAGCTGTAAACATATGTGCGGTTGGGGTCATCTGGCATGGCGATATCCCAATATGGGCAAGGAGTGCCACCAAGAATGGACACAAAGGCACCCGCATGCCCCGCGCGATGGACGTAATGTGAACCCCGAAGAACGATTTCGGAGGGGGACTAGTGAGGCTACTCTCGGGATCTGGCAACATGAGGGTGCAATCGCTGCCGACCATACTTTTTGCCAACTTCAAATCTGCCTCTGTACTGGTGGAACGCAAACGATCTTTCCAGGCGTTAGGATCTTCGACGCTATCCGATCCGCCGTCTGATTTGGATGAGCTATCCGATTGAGAGGCAACGTCCACTACAGGGGCAACATTGTTAGAGGATAGCACGGGCTTGTCATGTGGGCCCCCCGGAGCAGGCCGGAGATGTCCTTTAACGATCACGATCCGCGTAGTGGGTCTGTCCGGCCGCAATGAGGTGGTAGTTGTTTCATGCATCGTAAGATTTTCGGAGGCTCCTTGATTTTTCCCTGATGTCGAGGATTCGGGTTGAGACATTGCATTCACCTCGCTGGCTTGAGTCCGTTTAGTCGGGTCTCCATGCATGGACTTTTTCCCCACCTCGTCGGATCGGGATCGTACGGTCGAGCCGCTTGGTGATGACCGAATGTTCACATCGCTGGTTTGGGTTTGCACGGCCACGCATCCAGGTGACGACCGTACGGCCGTCTCGCCACGACGGGCTCGTGCAACCGAATTCCCAGGTCGTGACATTACGTCCACCTCGCCAGGTGGGGCTCGCGCAGACAATACCTGACCCGCCGGATGTTGCTGGGAATGTTTGGCAGAGGAACGACGTTCGCGGGTGGAGACGGCACCATGATGACCTTCGTGTCGCGGACTGCGTTGAGAACCCGTGCGAAGGCCTGGAACAGGAGGAGATAATGACCGTGAATCACTGGGCTTTTTCCGACCGCCTGGGCTTCGCGTTTGCGACGGCGAACGACGTCGTGGATGACCCTCCCTCCGGCGCGACGGAGAAGGGGAGCCGCTGCGTTTCCTTCGTCGGCTGGGGATGGAGTGCTGCGGCGACGTCATGGCTGCGGCTGGAGCGGCTGAAGCTTGGGGGGACCTGGAAGGCTGAAGCGCGTGCGGATGATCGATGGTGTTAGGGCTGGGCCACGCTTGGACGCAAGGAATTTAAAAGAAAAAAAAAAGGAAAGAAATTATTAATTAGAATAGCTCCGGGCTATTTTAGGAAGCCCGTCGGGGGTTTCTTTGACGTGCGAGTTGACCAAATTAGCGGCATACCAATTGGGCTAATTCTTTACTGGTCGGATCGAAATATACGTGGCGAGGTCAAATATACAGCTACAGAAAACAAGGCCCACACTTTGGAATTTCAGGCCCAAATTATTGAGACTGATGGGAAACATTGCGAGACCCCCGTCCTTTCGCAAGCAGTGGGGAGCAAGCAAGGGGGCCGATCAAGACCCGCGAAAAATAGCCCCCTCCGGGCCAACGATTACATTGACGAGCCCCCCCGGGCTGCTATAACAAAAGTGCGGCTAGCCAGATAATCCAATAGCCGAACCGACCTTTGGGCAGCTGCTCAACTACTCCCTTCTAGCCGAGTCTGCTACTCGACTAAGGGAGTGGGGGACTCGTGTTGGGATAATGGGCCGGGTCCAATACTATCGACCCGATATGCATGGGCTCGGGCGTGAACCAGGCCCAGCACACGGTCCGGCTAGAGAATATGGTCCTTGGATTGATTTGTTTAGCTCTTGGGCCGACCGACCCATGGACCTTAGATCAAGCTTCTTGTTTTAGTTGTTTAACTGGGCCAAGCCCATTAACTTTAGACAAGCCTCTTGTAAGCGCCTATAAATAGGCCGCTCCCCCCCTTGTATTGGGCACGTCACTTTTATCATACTGAATTGCTGCCGAATTTTCTACTCAACATATTTTCTACCAACACACAGTTTAGCTTATTTATCTAGCTCTTAAACAACACTTTGTGTTAGGATATGATTGTGAACAAATATATGATCATGGTGAAGTTTGAGATATTTAAATTATTTTCCCCTAATATATACACTAAAGTAATAAATACCTTTTGCTTTCATAAATGAGATCAAAAAAATAATTCCAATTGGAAATACTCTTAATTGGATATTAAAGGTGAACATAAATTTGAGATAACATTAAAATAAATGTGTATTTAGAAAATTTTAACACATGCGGTCTTTCTATTTTAATTTTTCCCGCTTTCATTTTATGACGTTCCACTCTTTTCCCCAAATTTAGGAATGATTTCAAAGTTATTAAAAAACAATTTTATTGAAATGATTTGGGGGTACTTAAAAGATTTTTTATTCTCATATATTCTACTTTCATTTTCGTTTAGTACTTGCAGTTATTAGATTGAATTAAATAATTTTTAAATAGTTATTTTTTTCCTAAGCTAGTCATACGATTATATATGTCGTCCTCCCATTTTACCTTGTACATCATTATAGAGTACTAATTCTTTTCGTTCACTCTACTGACTACAACGCTTCCATCTTATATATTGAGTATCTTTTTATTTCCTTTCCACTTTAGTTTCAAAATTTTCATTTCACTTACACATTCTTATACATACTGAAATCAAATTAGAATCTTCACACCCTTATTTAAAGGGATTCTGTAAATATTTAATGGAGGTGATTGTATCGACTATTGGATTTTACGTCAGGCGGTCATCGATCGTTATTCCATGGACAAATGATCTGTAATTTACCAAAACTGCAATGGCCTTAGTTGATTTGTAGTATAATAAGGATGTGTTGATATTTGATTTCGTTTGTGGTGAGTATATATATATATTGTTGATCTAATTCGAATATTAAATTTTGTTAATAGTTCTACTTGTGGATTTTCAATTTTGTTCCGTTTAAGACTTTGAGGTTTTAGATTTTCTTGACAACGACACGTAAGTGAAAGGATTTATATAAATTTTTTATTTGTAATCCGATTTTTATAAGAAAATATATATATTAAAATTCATGATTGTTTTTTAGCATTCATATGATACCAATATTGTATATGTATAAATAAAAATAATTTTGAACATTCTGCAATTAGGAGACATTTTATTTATTGTTCAAAGTGTCAATAAAGGACATTAAATATTAAAACATTTATTTAAAAATAACTCAAATCGAATCAACAAAAATGCTCAGTTAACGACTTTATCTCTTAAAAATTAAAAAACACAAAGGACGCTAGCAAGTCGGGAAAAGGGAGAAAACACAATGGATGCTAAAAAAATTATCTTTTTTAAATTGCTTTAATTTATTTTATTTATAATCCGTATTTTACAAAAAAATTGTATCAAAATTTATAAATTATAATTATCTTTCGTATAACACCGATATTGCATATATAAAAATAAAACTTAATCTTAATATACGGTTGATTGAAGTTTTTATGCTCATTTTTTTAAGTAGATCCAAGTTCTAAAATTAAGTGGATCACAAGTGTTTTATATTGACACTTTCAAGCAATAAATAAAATGCCTTCACCAATATTATATATGTAATATTGGTGTGTTACGGAAGATAATAATAAATTGTATATTTTGATACATTGTTTTTTGTAAAAATCAAATTATACATATAAAAAGTTATAGCAATTTCATTTTTTTAAAAGTTGGGGGCCCCAAACATGTAGCTTCTACTTTCTCCTGGCTTGTTACCATCCTTTATGTTCTTTGATTTTTGAGAAAGTTTTAACTGAGTTGTTTTGTTGATTTAATTTGAGTTGTTGTTTTTATTTTTTTATCAATCCGGGACCTGAAGGATAGACGAATAATCAATTCGAGACTTGAAAGATGAAATGTATTAGTACATGACCCGAATGAAAAACTATCAATCTAGGACCTAACTTGAAAGATGAAGTGTATCAGTACAGGACCCTAATATTTGATGAATTTTTCTTCACAAAAGTTTATTAATTTAATAAAACTAAATACTATTTGAATTTTAAAAAGAAAAAAATCATAACAACTTAGGTCCTTATTGATAGTTTTCAATCATTCGGGCCCTAGATTGATAGTTTCTATCCTTCGCGCCTTATACCTATATATATTTCATCTTTCAGATCCCGAGTTGATAATTCGTCGATCTTTCAGGTCCCGGATTGATAAAATTCTTTAATTAAATGTTTTAGAACTTAATGTGCCTTTATTGACACTTTCAGTCAATAAATGAAATGTCCCCTAATTGCAACACGAAATTATGCTATATTATCATGAGATCTTAATTTCAAGTTTGAATCTATTTTTAAAAAGTTTTGAGCCTAAAAACTTCTGTATATTCATTTTTTTTTTTAAGTTTTTCATACGCAATATTGATGTCATACAAAAGATAATAATAAATTGTATATTTTGATACATTTTTTGTAAAAATCAAATTACAAATATAAAAAGTTATGGCAGTTTAAAAAAAGTTATTTTTTTTAAGTTGAGAGTCCGAAACATGTAGCTTCTACTTTCTCCTGGCTTGCTAGAATCTTTTATGTTTTTTGTGATTTTTAAGAAAGTTTTGATTGAGTTGTTTTGTTGATTCAATTTGAGTTGTTGTTTTGTAAATATGTGTCTTCGAACTTAATGGTGCCTTTGTTGACACTTTCAACCAATAAATAAAATGTTCACCGATTACAACATGAAATTACGCTATACAATCATGAGATCTTAATTTTAAAGTTTTGATCTATTTAAAAAAAACTTTTGAGCCTAAAAACCTCCATCTATCGTATATTCAAATTTCTTTTTATTTTTACATATGCAATATTGGTGTCATACGAATGATAATAATATATTGTAAAAATTGATACTTTTTTTGTAAAAATCAAATTATAAATATAAAAAGTTATACCAATTTTAAAAAAAGATTTTTTTTTAAGTTGGGGATCCCAAACGTGTATATAGCTTCTACTTTCTCCTGGCTTGCTAGCATCCTTTATGTTTTCTGTTTTTTAAGAAAGTTTTAACTGAGCAATAAAACCGACATCAAAGGGAGAAAGGTAGTCGTTGTCTAGGTATATCCTAGGTTTTTTTTTTCGAAGGCTGCTTTTTGCCTTGGTTCGACATAGATTTCTTCCAGTTTTTTGTTGGATTAATGCGGCGGTCGTTTTGGATTGGCCCGACAGAGGTTTTCTACTAGCTTTTGTTTTAAATTGATCTGGCGGAAGTGTGTTTTGTTTCTTCTCACAATGGCATGCATGTGTTGAATCGGAATTGCATGGGTATTGACAATCTAGCCACGGCTCAGGGGTTGACAATTTGGTTCCGGCCCACGGCACGAGTGATGAACAGACGGGGAGCGATGAAGGGATAAGCAAGGCAGAATACACAACGGCGGTCCGCCCCCTCCTGAACCGCCGCCTTAGATCGATCGACATGTCAGAGTTTGGAAGATGATATTTCAAGAAAACAGCCAGGAAGGAGTTAGGAGTATTTGTCACTAATTTTATTTTTTATGGTCTTATTTCAAGAATGGTCTTATTATTTATGGTCTTATTTTCTCCCAAATAGAAAAAGTCAGTGTCTTACTTTTTAATGAATCAATTAGGTCCACGAAGTGATAAAAATGATCAAAATTAGTCATTTTCCAGGTAATTGTCCGGTTTCCCGTTTGACAGGCTAGGTAGATGTCCAAGTGGCATTTCATTTTATAATTTTCTATTTGGGAGAACTAACAAATAGGCCTTCGAACTTACATAAAAAGTGCAAATCATCCCTTATATAGAAGGCTCTGTCTGGCCATTGCCATTTGGGGCGGTTCCGGATAGAATTTTTTGATCAATTTTTTTGAGCATCTTATTCATTAAGTCTAGTTTACTCATATCAAATTTCAGCTAAAAATTCAACCGGGAAGACAGTCAAATGATTTTCTCAAATATTACTAGCGCACACAAAACATTGCTCGGGTCTGGTCATTTAGCACTGCTCTTCTTATTGAACTAGTTCGATCCAAGCGTACTCTAAAATTGTTTTTTAATTTTCAACTTATAGGGCTCATAACACCATGTCGGCTTCTGTTTACAAATCCTTCGATTTGGGTCTTGAAAATAATCCTGTTGGCTTGTGGAATTTGTGAGGTTAATTTTCTTGAACGACCTACTTGTATCAATGTTTAGTGATTTATCAAACACCAATTTCAATTGAAGCGTTCCTACAAACTTTTCTGAGCTTCCTCATCTGCAAATACTGTTGGCATTTCAAATGATATCTTTTTAGCTTCCTCACTTACAGGGCTCAATAAACATACGGAATATCTTTTTAATTTAACCTCATATCTGTTGCTAACAATTCCTTAAGTGGTTATGTGTCATCCATCATTTTCCACTACAAATAGTTTGTGTTCACAAATTATAGTCCAAAAAGAAAGACAAAAACTTGCATTTTTATATCATATCTAGAAAAGGAAAAATGACACTTGACTGGTACGCAAACAAATTAAATGGGTGTCAAAATACACAAAATATTGTTTTTTCTTCAATATTTTGCTCTATTGAGAAGTGACAATAAGAATAAGAGCTGTATTTGGAAAGGTAATACTTTTTACAGACATAAGACCGTGTTTGTAAAAGTGCATCCTAGTCATACCTACAAATGATAAGTAATTAAGTATAACAAACACAAAATGAAGATACTCCACCCGTGCGTTGCAAAACCTCACCTTCCATGCAAAACTTACAATGATTTCACCTTTTTGGATACTGCTGCATATTGCACATTATAGATAAGTAGTATATTGTTAATTTTGAAATTCTATTATGACTTTCAAGCTAATTTTTAAAAGTTAGAACACACAGAATTGCTCAATATGATACATTAAACTAAACCCAATAATTAAGATTTTTCGTAAAAAGTATAAACATACAATTCTGTTATACTTTTGTTTACTAAACTAAAACACATTTGAAACATTCTGTTTTTTCAATGGGATAGTTTGTTTCTCCGAACAAACTATGCGACATCCTTAGATACAATCCTTAAATATAAACCAAGCAGCATTACTTATTAGCTTTAATTAAGATAATATTAACTTAAGATAATATTGTAATCTCTTCAAACAAATAGCTTATAAATAAAATCAAGGATTGTGGTTAAAAGAAATGTTATTTAAGGATTAAAGAAATCTCATGAATTAAACAACTTATTGAGAGTGGTAATTCTTCCTCCACTGTGTATGTAATGAAAGAATTTGCACCTAAGTGTGAGTACGTAATAAATCTATATATAATTGAATATACTGAGATTTGAAGAGCAAAAGCTAGCAAAGATAACTGAAGTCACAATGAAGACACATCAGATCAATTTCTATAAAAGTCCAATAGACTGTTCAACTTATAATGGACGATGAAAAGGACAGAAACAAATATTACAATGAAGTAGACAATATAATCAGACACAAAATGAATTTAGAATATGTAATCCCAAGTTCTATTTGAAACTAATGAATTAGAAACCCATTTTGAATTGATTATGATTGTAACAAAGAAATCCGATCTGATGATATGTAAAAAATAAATTATGTATTCACAAGTTCAATTGGAATTGGATTGGAATTTCCATTAACAAAACCACGATAAAACAAAAAAGAAAGTAAACCTTTACCAAAATAAAAACTGGCTAAAGGAATGCGATAATGAAGATCAATCTTGTATTTGTTTCCAGCCACTTGGCCCCCAATGTTAGATAGTACAGAATAAGGTACTAAAAAGCAACTCTCAAATTTCTCCAATAACACCGTAACTGATTTGAGCTTTGAAAAATCATGAGCCCAAACCGATCTTCAAATTTTTATGCTTTCTGTTATTGAATCTTTTAACTCTCACAGATGCAGCTATAACCTAGTGCACCTCATTTCATTACCTTGGAAACTGGCAAACTGCAATACAAATGCACCTCATTTATTTGCACCTTCAATCTCGTAGTTTTGCATGAAATGTGTTAAAAAACAGATTTGATTATTAAATGTAAAAAAAAGTATGCATGTGTTTGTATAGGTTTGTACTATTGGTTTAGTTTCCACTTTTTTGTTAGTGAACTACAAACCTACATGTTCCAGAGTGTTTAGTTTCTCTACAAATAAAATTGAAGCATTCTGAGAAGTAGAAGTTGTTGAAAATTAAACTTGTTTTTGGGCCTAATTAATATTTACTTTAGTTGTTGTTGGGAAGGCCCAAGTGATAGAAAAATGTAGAAATAATAAATTCTAGAGCTTCTCTAGAAGATACGGTCTCTAGAATTTTCTTATAATTAATAGAGTAGAATTGTGTAGAATGCATTAATTGTAAAAGAATCTAGATATCTTTGTACTAGTATAAATAAATGTCTCCTACCCCTACTTTGGATCAAGCAATCAAGTCAATTTGAGTTGTTCTAATAAAAGGAATTCTTCCCCTTTGTTTAAATATCTCTTCCATAATATTTCAAATTTGGCCTCTCAATGCTGTAATTGTCAAAGATTGCCAAGCACCTTGTGGTTTGATGACATCACTGTGACACTCCCAAAGAGGAGGTCACAGGTTTGAATCCCATCTCAGTTCAATGATGTTGGCATTAACATTGAGCAGATACTATATAGGTTAGAAAGAATTGTCCAAAAAGAATGTCAAAGATTTGGTCATTATGCCTCCTGATAAGTCCGTATTTAGACACACATTTGATGCGTGTTGGGATCGGCTTTTGATGGTTTTCCTAGCTTTAAGGTGTTATAAGTCTCAACTTTAGCTCAAGTTATGTTTACCGGGCGTTGGTTCGAGTTATGTGTTGTTTGAAGTCAAAATCAGGAATTTAGAGTCTGGCACCGGCGCTTGAGAAGCAATCGGAAAGAGTTGGAGAACATTCGAGAGAGATTTGAGAGTTTTGGAGGCCACCGGGAGGTTCACGGCGAAGATTTGATGAAGAAACGGCCTTTGGATTGATTAAAGAAGTATCCGGGAACAAACCGTGAAGAAAATGGCAAGAAATGGTCCAAGAGCATTCCGCGCGCCCCGCGGTGCGGTTTTGCACGCCCCGCGGGCGATTCTGAGAGCAAAATGTTGAGGGGTCTGAACCGCACACCGCGCGGCCAGAACCGCACACCGCACGGTTCAGAAATAGCCCCCAGAAGTACCCGCGCGGTTGCATAGTGCGGCGCCCGCACACCGCGCGGGCGGAGCGAAAGTCGGAAGACGGAAAAACGCGTGCGTGACCGCGCGGTGACCCGCACGGCGTGCGGACGACCGTGCGACCTGATTTTCGGCCTGTTTTCGGCATTTTCTATAAATAGGCCCTTGTTTTGCTTGTTTTTGACTTATGAGCTTAGAGAGATAAACCCTATTTCGATTTTTGAGAGCTTTTCAAGCCTTGTTCTTCAAGATTAATGGATTCTTTGTAAGTTCTATCTTTTTAATTAATGACAATTTATTCTATTCATCCCAATTCTGTTGATTCTTCAATTATGAATTGTGAGTAGTTTAATTAGGGATTTGGGGTTGATGAAGGGGTTAATCATGATTGATGGCTAGATTCTTGTTGGTTTACTCGCATGAATGCCGTTTAATTTGTGTTTGAAAATTTTAATTGATATCTTTTGTAACCTAGAACGTGCACTAGAATTACAATTGCTTGTAGAATAAGTTAAGAGAGATCTAATTTATTCTAGGACACATTCACACACACTTAATCGTTCTCTAAGAGATTAGTAGCGATTAAGGGGCCGTAAACTCGCTCGTCTTGCCAATAATTTAGGATCCTGTCGCATGAGAGATCAGTCTAGTCCCCTAAATTATTGTACTCTACGCCGCGAGAGCGGTAAGAACTTATTAATGATTAGCTAGGCTCAAATGAATTAATTTCATGTAATTAGGCCTGATCTGCCAGAAATCTGGTTACCCCGGAATCAATCCCTGTTCCCTTCGTCATTAATTAGAGAGAACCCATTTATTTTAATCGTTTAGTTGCATTTTAATTTTTCATACCAATCATATCTCGCACGACGCATTTATTTTATTTATTTTTAATCAATGAATTTAATTAATTCTTGATTCCCTTTTGTCTGTCCCTGTGGAGACGATACTCGTACTTACACCACTATATTACAATCTTTTTAAGTGCGAGAAAACTTACATCACCTCCGATTGTAGATTGGCAAAAAATAGAGTTGAGGAGCGAACAAATTTTGCCAAACAAGAAGAAGAAAATTCAACATTGTTGATGGGCCATAAAGGAGGAGAAAGTGACACCAAAACGACTTGGTACTTAGACATGGGAGCTAGCAACCACATGTGCGGGAAGAGAGATATGTTCGTCAAGCTTGATGAACTTGTAAGTGGAAATATTTATTTTCGAGATGAATAAAAAATTCCGGTAAAAGGAAAGGAAAAAATATTAATCCAGTTGAAAAATGAAAAGAATGATTTCATCTCTAATGTCTACTATGTGCCCAACATGAAATCAAACAGTTTATGTTTGGGGCAACTTTTAGAAAAAGGACATGACATTCATATGAAAAATCATACCCTTTTGATGAGAGATAAAAATGGGGTTTTGGTTGCTAAAGTACCAATGTCAAGATATAGAATGTTCCCACTAAACATTGAAAAGGGGGGAGCTAATGTTTGAAAGCTTGTTTTAAAAATGCATCTTACCTTTGGCATTTGAGGTTTGGGCATCTCAATTTTGGAGGTTTAAAATTGTTGAGTGACAAACATATGGTGAAAGACTTGCCCAAAATAAATGAACCAAATCAATTGTGTGAGGGATGTTTATTTGGAAAGCAACCAAGGAAAACTTTTCCAAAGCAAGCATCTACATGAGCAAAACAACTATTAGAGTTTGTACACACGGATATATGTGGGCCAATTAAACCAAGCTCTCTTGGAAATAGTAATTATTTTGCTCATTTCATTGATGATTTTAGTCGGAAAACTTGGGTTTATTTTCTAAAACAAAAATCCGACGTTTTTGAGGCCTTCAAGAAATTCAAAGCTTTTGTTAAAAATGAAAGCGGGTTTAAAATAAAATGCATGAGATCCGATTGTGGGGGGGGGGGGGATTCACTTTGAAGGAATTTGAAAGTTTTTGTGAAGAAAATGGTATCCATCGCCCTTTAACGGTTCCATATACTCCACAACAAAATGGAGTTGTTGAAAGGAAAAATCGATCTCTACTAATATGGTTCGAAGCATGCTCAAGAGCAAAAATGTACCAAGAGAATTTTGGGCCGAAACCATGAATTGTGCGGTTTATTTGACAAACCGGTCTCCTTCTAGAAGTGTTTGGAAAAAAGCCCGGAATTGCCCACTTGAAAGTTTTTGGGAGGGGTAATTCTAAACACAGCCCATTTTTTACTAAGTACAGCCCCTTTAACAATTCATTTTACAAATTTGTCCTCCGTGAAGTGCTTTCTTCTTATCCATAGTGACTTGGAATTTCTGTATGTCCTTTACCTTTTCACATACTCCGTATGTAATTGAGCCTACTAACCAGTTCTTTGTCGAGATTGCCACCAGTGTACCATGGACTGCCGGTGAGTTCCCCTGAAGGTTCACACCCAGCGGCTATAGAGGTCTTTCAAGATTTGTTCTCTATGTTCTTGACTAGTTTTATGAGGTTAGTTGAGTGTTAAGCTCTCATTCATTATGGGATGTGTCCTCGGGACCAGAGCTTCCAGGGAATCTCGTCGGAAGGACAAACAGCAGCGGCCGTCAAGCACTAGAGACGACGGTGAGAGTGCTTCCGCCGGTGGCATAGCAGTTGTGGCTAAGTCTGCCACCAACGAACAGGGATGGCCGTTGTGACAAGCCTCCGTCGCAAGAGCTTTGCAATCGCAGGAACTTTGCCACTAAGTCTGCCACCAACGAACAGGGATGGCCGTTGTGGCTTGTCAACCAAAACCAGAGGACTGGCGGGCAGAGAGTGGGCGTTGGGTCAGCCGGAACTTTTCTTCTTCACTCTGCGTTCTCTGCCTCCCTTCTCCATAAGAGATCTCTTACAACTACATCGATTGCCCCAACGCTGAGAAATGAATGCAAAGCAAAGATGAAAACACGGTTGAGGTAAATGGGTACGGTATAGGGATATAATAGACATTAAATTAATTTGGGGCTGTGAATAGTAATTATGTGGCTGCATTTAGAATCACCCTTTTGGGAGTATTGCTTATGCTCATGTGCGTGACCAAAAAAGGAGCAAATTGGATGACAAAAGTGAGAAATTTATCTTTACAAGCTTTACAACCCAAACTATGGAAGAATTTTGATTAACCGCGATGTTGAGTTTGATGAAGAGAGCACTTCGGATTGGACTCAAAAAGAAGAAGACTACAATTTCTTGCCTTACTACAATGAAGAAGAAGAGGAGCAAGACCGCCTCGCTTAAGGAGCATACTAGAGCTATATGAGGTTACCGAAAATATTAATGATCTAACATTGTTTTGTCTTCTTGCCGATTGTGAACCAATAGGTTTTGAAGAAGCGGCTAACGATAAGAATTGGAGGGAAGCCATGGATGATGAAATGAAGGCCATCATGAAAATTGATACGTGGGAGTTGGCCACTTTATCCAAAGGGAACAAAGCAATTGGTGCAAAATGGGTGTTTAAAGAAAAGAAGAATGTCATGGGGGAAGTTGAAAGTACAACGCAAGATTGGTTGCGAAAGGGTACAACCAAAGAGCCGACATAGACTATGAAGAGATATTCTTACTTAATAAAATTTTGTCATTATTTTCTTGATGAGTGTCACTAACTCACCTTACAACCTTATAATAAGCCTAATGGTAATTATCAAAACTTAAGGATTTGAAAATGAGTGAATAAAAACAATGAAGATCACCTCACTACCTAAGCATTTTATCAAACATAATAAATGCAAAACAGACTAGCAATCAAACATCAGTCTACAATTGAATCAATAAACTATCAAATAAAAAGAGGTCAATAGATCAAAGAAAATGTATCTTTAAAATGTATTATTTATAGATTAATCAAAATCATCAGTGATTAACATAAATTAACAACTATCCCTTACAAATTACATTCCTAATTCTACGAGAAAGATGATGAGCGGGCGATTTTTAAAATAAATAATTTATATTCCTTGCTTAAAACTTAATAAGTTAGTAATTACTGTCAGTTTAAAGACTTTAAAGTTTAAACACAACACACATAGAAGGAATCACACAATAAGCAATCACAAAACAACTCGTACTTAGAGGCTTAGAGCAGTTGAATGTTGAAAGCCTTAAGCTTGTACGGAGCAATTAAGTGCTTGTTTGGTAATACCAGAATAAGCTCTTGAAACCTACAAAGTTCTGACTGAAGTGGCTGAATTAGGTGATTCTGCTTATTTATGTAATAAATATGTTTAAAATATACTCCGTATTTTATTAAAAAATATATGAAAAAATAGATAAAATGGTCATCTACATTAACTTCAAAAATAGATAAAATGGCCATAAAAGTAAAGAGAGTAGTAAGAAATAATTACACAAATATCACCAAAATAAAGATGATTTACAAAAGTATGACTAGTGACTAAAGTAGTAATGAAATCATAGTAATTCATGTTCAAGTTTTTAGCTTAAATTACCACAACACCACATTGTAGTAATGAATAGTCATATTTATGTAAATATGTTTTATTTTAGTAATATTCTTGTAAAAAAAAACCCTAAGAGTAACTCCACACATCCTTAAAACTTTGCCAACTTTTCTTTTTTGGATGTCCCACTAACTTTGTCACTTTCCCTTTTAAGTAAAGATTCGTGGTTTCATTTAATTTTTTCTCATGTGCACAAATCTCAATCTCACAGTTTTTACTTTATTAATACTTGTGTCGGTCAAACGTGACAAAGTTTTAAGGGACAAATTGAGTATTACACAATTTAGCGCGCGCAATAAACAATTATGTGTTTGGTGAAAAAGTTAGTTGATAAGGCTAATAAGCCGAAAAACATGGTCACCAAACGGTCTCTGAGAGGAAGGGTTTATGGGGCATTGATACAGTTGAATCAATTAACTTAGCTTAAATGGTTTATTTTCATTTTTTCAAGTTAAAATCTTTTTTTCCTTTCAAATAGACCTGTACAAAACCGGGCCGGCCCGCCCGGCCCGCCCGCACAAATTAGCGGGCTTGGGCATATATATTGACCCACCGGCCCGGCCCGTGCCCGGCCCGCAACAACATATGGGCGGGCTTGGGTTAGGTTGTCGGCCCGTTCGGGCCGATAAGCCCGGCCCGCTACATTTAGTATATATACATATATATTTTTATATATACTAGTTTATGTATTTATTTAAATGTACACATGTATATTTTTATATTTACTAATTTATTTGTATACATATTTATAGTTTATTATGTTTAAATTTAAGTTTTTAGTTCTTAACAAATAGTCTAACCAATATAATATCTATTTTTGTACTTGACGATAATACTTTGTGCATGAATTTTAAATTTTAGATATAGTTTCCCATTATTATTTTTGTGTAAATATTTTTTGTGTATGTGATGAAAGGCCTATATACATTATAAGCGTATTAGCAATTTTTTAAATGTTGTAATATTATTTATAAAGTATTAAATAAATTATATAATTTTGAAAAATTTAAAGTCTTCCCAGGCCCGGCGGCCCGGTGGACTACCCGGCCCGCTCTTACGGGCGGGTATGGACATGGGGTTAGGCCCGTTTTTGCGGGCCGGGCCGGGCCCGCCCACACACGATGGACAGAAAACTTATGAAAAGCCCGGCCCGAGCCCGGCCCGAACCCGCTTTTGTGCAGGTCTACTTTCAAATTAATGCTAAAAAAGAAGTATTTATGAAATTACGGTCAAGTTAAAAGTCTTTACCGAAATACTATTGAATTAAGCTATGGTTAGGAAAATCGTCACTTCAAGTGCATAGTGTGTTAAAGTATTATAAGGCTTTGAACTACTCCTCCTATCAGGTTGATCTTTTAGGATAGAAGCTTGGGTCTTAACAGAGTGCACACTTTGCCTTGTGAACGGAAGCTAGTCAAACTACACATGTAGGTGTAGGGGTGGGTTCGGTTCAAACACAGTTCGGTTTCCACCTAAAACCTAATGGGAGATTTACCTTAATAGGAGGTCTCGAGTTCAAAACTCAATGGAGTGAGTTTCAACCCACTTTACTCCAGGCCCCCAAGACCCCCTCTCCCAGATGCCCCCTGGAATAAAAGAAAAAAAAGGAGCAAAACATAGCTTTTCCCCCAAAATAGGACCAATTAGTTTAAACATTCTTAAATAAGACTTGTTATGTGTGATTGGACCAAAATACCCCACTGCTGCCCCTGGACTGCCGCCGACCACCTGCAGCCGCAGCCCGCCGCCGGCATCCGCTGCAGGCGGAAAACTTCCAGAATTTTTTCTGGCGGTCTGCCAATGATAGAGTTGTATTTTTATTATGTATTATTTCTATTTTAACTAGTTTTATTTGTTGTTGTTTGGAAAATTACACACTTTTGGTGTAATTAGTTAATTTTCTTAGATAGATGTAATTTGTTTAGATTAGGATTATTTTGAGCTTAAAACAGGTCAAGATCATCCAAAGGATCAAGTTTGGACCCCAAAAGATCAAGGAAAGTGCAAGGGGACAAGATAAAAAGAAGATTGAAAAAATATTTCATATACCCGGTCGGGTATAGGCAATACCCGATCGGGTATTGAGTTGATTCGGGTGTCAAAATCAGAATATGGAGAGACAAAAGAACGTGCAGGATTTTGACTTTTTGGCTCATACCCGACTGGGTATGCCTACATACCCGACCGGGTATTTCTAGAAAAGTGATTTTCCAGAAAACTGCCTAAAATACCCGATCGGGTACCCTATATACCCGATCGGGTACACAACCCTGCCACCTCCAAACACCTATAAATACACCCCTTTTCCTTCACAATAAAAGCACTCCTTCTTCCATACTCTTAAGCTCTGTTTAGAATAGTATTTCTTTTATATTTTTATAGCATGTTTAGTCTCCAAATGAGGAGCTAAACTTCCATTTCTTGGTGTTGCTCTTGAAGCTTGTTGATTATTAAAGTTGTGAGTTATTTTCTTAACTTCTTCCCTTGAATATTAATTATTCTCTTAATCTATCTATATATTAATGTTGGGGAGTGTTGCTAAGATGACAATTAGTTAACATCTCGACATTAGTTATAGTAGTATTTATTTTCTTCCTCTCTATATTAATGTTGGGGAGTGTTCCTAAGATGACAATTAGATAACATCTTGACATTAGTTATAGTAGGTTTATTCATATTTAATCTTCTTCCTTGAATATTAATTCTTCCCTTAATCTATCTCTATGTTAATGTTGGGGAGTGTTGCTAAGATGACAATTAGTTAACATCTCAACATTAATTACTACTAGAAACGTTCAACGAACCGATGGTTAATCGTTGATGGTTTCACAAGTAAGTAACTTCGGTTTATTAATGCACGGTCGTGGTTAATAAACTTAAGAGGGATTAATTTTGTTGGTTAAACCAAAACCGTTGTGTTGAGGTTATCAATCTCAATTGATTTCATCAACGAGTTAAGAGATTAAATGCTACTATCAAGTCGTTATATGGCGGTGTTCTATACTTGACTAATAGTAAGGGTTATTAATGAACGGTCGTTGTTAATAACTACCCTCGATGAATTGGATATACTCCTCGATTGAGTATTCGAGAGGGGATAAGTTATAGATATAACAATGATCGACTAAAATATATCAACAAGTGGAAAGTAGCAATGCCAAGTCCTTTTTATCTTTGAATTAAATCTCATATAAGTCCTTCATCTTAGTATTTAATTAATTAAATTCCAATAATACCAAACTGACGTGCACTTTGTCGTGAGGTGCACTCAAAGTAATAATACAATACGACACTAATACGTAGTATAGTGTAGTAAGGTTCGTATCCACAGGGAAAGGAATACTTTTCTTCTTACAGAAATAGATAAGTAACAATAAGGGGGGTTTATATTTGGTTGATGAACTTTAAATTATATTTAAATACAAAGATGAACGAGTTATGTGGTTTAATTAATGAGAAGAAGACTTGGCTTTGCTTTTATCCACTTAATGAAATGTTCGTCGATCCCGGTTATATCTTTAACTATCTTCCTCTCGAATACTCAATCGAGGAGTATATCCAATTCATCGAGGGTAGTTATTAATAACGAGACGCGTTCATTAATAAAACTTACTACCGAGTTAATATAGAACACGCGCCGTATATTCACTCGATAGTAGCAATAAAATCAAGATGAAAACGATTGAGATTGATAACCTCAACACAAGCGGTTTATTGGTTTAATCAATATAATTAATTCCCCTTGGTTTATTAACCATGAAACGCATGCATTAATAACCCAAGTTTACTACCGCGAAAGGACCGAATTAATAACAAGCGTATTAATCGACCGATTCTAGTAATAATTAATATATGAAACAAAACTAGTTGATCCTTTAAGTAATGTTCAAAATATTAATATGAAATATGAATAGGAATTTATTAATACTCAAGGAAGAATATTAAAGAAGATGAATCCTACTATAGTTAATATCAAGATGTTAACTAATTGTCATCTTAGTAACACTCCCCGATATTAACGTAGAGGAAGAAATAACTATTACTATAACTAATATCAAGATGTTAACTAATTGTCATCTTAGTAACACTCCCCAACATTGATATAGAAATAGTATTTAAAGAAAGAATTAATATTCAAGGAAGAAGATTAAAGATAATAACTCACAACTTACAAATTCATTAAGCTTCAAAGTAGCAAAACCAAGATGGAAGAGTTTAGCTCCTCATTTGGAGACTAAACATGATGAAAAATATAAAGAAAGAACTTGTCTAAACTGAGCTAAGAAGTATATGTGAATTGGTGCTTTTATTGTGAAGGAAAGGGGTGTATTTATAGGCTTTTGGGAGCTGCAGGGTCTGATACCCGACCGGGTATATAGGATACCCGACCGGGTATCTCAGGAAATTGCCCAGAAAGTCACTTTTCTGGGCATACCCGATCGGGTAAGGGTATATACCCGATCGGGTATGTGACAAATCTTTTTGAAAATTTGCTCCCACGATCATTTGTCTTCGGATTTGATTTGGACAGTCGAATCAAGCAATTACCCGATCGGGTATAGGCAATACCCGACCGGGTACATGAGTATTTTTTCCAAATCGAAATCTTTCTTGTCTCCTTGCACTTTCCTTGATCTTTTAAGGTCCAATCTTGATCCCTTAGATGATCTTTGACCTGTTTAGCTCAGAAAAATCCTAATCTAACTAAATTACAAATAAAAATGAAAATAAAGTATTACACCAAAAGTGTGTAATTTCCACAACTAGAACTAATAAAAACTAGTTAAAAATACAAACATACAATTGGAAATTACATGAATATCAACTCCCCCACACTTAGCTTATTTACTCGTTCTCGAGTAAAGTCAAATATTTAACAGTTCCAAGTCCTCAAGAGTTCAACAATCAACAAGAAGAAGCAAAAGACCACCAAGGATAAAACTTGAGTTTTATATTGAGTGTTTAGCTCAAAGAACAATATCTTCTTGGGTTTCATGGCCTTCTATGCTCATCTCTTTTCTTCTCCTCTTTTCATGTTCAAGAGATTAAATGATGTCCAATGAGTGACTCCCCCTCACTTAGCTCGAAGCAATGTCCCTAGTGCTCGTCTCCGTCATGACCGGGCTGAAACGGACATCCTCGTAGCCTTGAATTGTCCCTTTGCATTTGAACTTTCGGCCCTATCCCTCTTTGGTGCCATTGATAGTATTTTTGGAACTTGAATTCGGATTTCGGGGGTAGGGTTTCGGGTTTGTGTAAATATGTAGGGAGATGAAGTTTTTTGGGTGTTGGATTGTAGAGGAGAGTAAGGGGAGTGTTTTGGTGGTGGTTTGGGTGGATTTGGGTGAGTAATGAGGGTGTAATTGAAGAAATAAGGTTTGGGAATAGAGGGTTTTTAGAGAGGAGGTTTGAATTTGGGGAGGAATTTGGGGAAGATGACTGATTTTGGGCGTTCGGATTGGGTTCAAAACTTGTGTACCCGACCGGGTAGCCCGACATACCCGATCGAGTATGGTCGTTTTTGCTCTTGTTCCGGGGTCGGGCCCGATCAAGTGGGGGTGTTACGCGATCGGGTAAAATGCGCCGTGGAAATTTCCAGCCTTTAAAATTAATTCACCCGACCGGGTATATGGGTGTACCCGATCGGGTATTTCACCGTTTTTTCAAAAAATGCTCCAGGGGTGGCGTACCCGGTCGAGTATTGGGTGTACTCGATCGGGTAATTTGCGACGAACTAAATTCCAGCCATTTTCTTAAAATATACCCGACCGGGTTCAAGGAATACCCGATCGGGTATCTGTTGATTTTTAAACCTGCCCTCGATCGGGTATCGGGTACGTGACCCAAGAAATGCTTTAATAAGAGGTACCCGACCGGGTGGGGTGTCGTTACCCGACCGGGTACTTCACCCTGGAGTTTGATTTCGTTCATTTATGGCATGGATCAGACCGGGTAAGTGATTATGCCCGATCGGAGGTTTTTCCAGGCTTTGAAAACATGATTTTCCCTTATCTTCTTTTGAGAATTTTCCTCCCGTTCTCTCAAAGTTGACATTCGAAAACAAGAATTGGAAAAGAAAAATTAAAAAATGCGTACCTTGGCTTGGGTTGCCTCCCAAGAAGCGCCTTAGTTAACGTCGTGGCACGACGTTTTTATTTTTTTATTTTTCATTTTAAGTGGGATCATGAACATCCCTTTTCTCCTGCTTCAAGGCCCTGTTTGGTCGTGTTTCAATTTTATTTTTCGACCTTTTCCAGTAAGGTCGAACTTTCACTCTCATTACCCCCTCAACCGCAGGTGGTATTGGTTGATAAGTTGATAACTCCCTTTCAACCGCAGATGATTCCCCATGCTTAGTTCCCTCGTCTTCTTGAAAAATTGGGATTTTAACAGACTCCTTCAAAAACTTTGGTTCTTGTGATTCAAAAATATTTAAAGAGCAAAGAGATTGATCTTTAATTTGTTTTTTTGTAGAGTCAAAGATATTGAACTCTACTTTTTGGTCATCGAACTCTAAAGTTAATGAACCACTAGACACATCAATTTTAGTTTTTGCAGTTTTTAAGAAGGGTCTACCCAAAAGGATGGGTGTTGCTTGATCAGTATCGCCCATTTCAAGGACATAGAAGTCGACAGGGAAAACCATATTTTCTACTTCTACTAGCACATCTTCTATCACACCTTTCGGGTAAGTAGTAGAACGATCCGCTAGTTGAATCACTACATTGGTTTGATGTAGTGGACCGAGTTGTAGGGACTTATAAACAGAGTAAGGAATGACATTAATAGATGCCCCTAAATCCAACAAGGCTTTAGAAAATGTGGTGCTTCCTATCTTGCAAGGGATAGTGAACATGCCCGGGTCGCTACATTTTTCGGGAAGTTTCTTTTGAAATAGAGCCGATACATGTTCACTAACATTGACTTCTTGTTTTTCTTTCAATTTATTTTTTGTTTTTGTTTTGCATAATTCTTTTAAAAATTTAGCAAAACGGGGAACACTTTTAATTGAATTAAGGAGCGGAATGTTTACCTCACACTTGGCGAAAGTCTCATAGATGTCAGCATCTTTGTCAAGATTCCTTGTCTCCCTCAATGCCTCGGGGAATGGGGCCACTAGTTCATATGATGAAGGTGGAGGAAGTTTTGCCTTTGTGATTCCCTTCTCAGAGTGAGTTTCCTCTTCATGATCAACCTCATCAATCTCTTGATCGTTATTTTCCACCTCCTTCAACATGATTGCATTCACATGTTGTCTCGGGTTTTGCTCCGTTTGAGATCGGAGTTTACCCGAGTCCTTTGCTTCCAGTCGGCTCACAACATTTGAAATTTGGCTGACTTGTGTTTCCAAATTATGAATGCTTGACTTTGTCTCATGTTGAAATTGAATCATGGTTTGTTGAAATTCTCCCATGTTTTGTTGCATGGCAACCATGTTTGAGGTCAAAGTTCGGATCATGTCATCAGTTGACATATTAGATTGAGAATTTGAACCTTGGGTGTTGAAGTGTGGTTGAGAAGATGAGTTGGCTTGTTGAGGGTTCCCATATCTCAAATTTGGATGATCCCTCAATCCCGGATTATAAGAATTTGAGAAAGGATCATACCTTCTTTGTTGATGTCCTTGGAAACCGAGGGCGTTGACTTGCTCTTCTTGGAGTGATGGACATGAATCAGTGGGGTGCCCGGTTGATGCGCAAATGCCACAAGCTTTGACCTCCTGAGTTTTTGGTTTTAGAAGGAGTTCTTTTACCAAAGAAGTCAGGCCGGCAACTTGACTTTCTAGAGCGGTGGTGCTGGACTCCGTAGCAAGAACTCTTCGGGTTGATGATTTGCGGCTGAATTGCCGTGAGTTCTCGGCCAACTCCGAAATTAAGCTTGTCGCTTGTAAAGGAGTTTTGTTAACAATGCCACCTCCACAAGCGGCATTCACCATTCTTCTATCATCATCAACAAGACCATCATAAAAGTATAAGATGAGGTCTTGTTCAGTGTATCCGTGATAGGGGCAGCTAGCACATAGCTTCTTAAAACGCTCCCAATATTCATACAATGTCTCATCTTCTTTTTGTTCAATGTTGCTTATTTGTTTTTTCAAAGAAGATGAGACAGAGGCGGGATAGTACCTTTCCAAGAAGTATTTTTTCATAGCTGCCCATGTGTTGATACTTCCCGAAGGAAGATAGAAAAGCCAATCTTTTGCGGTGTCCTTCAAAGAGAATGGAAAAGCCCTCAATTTTATTTGCTCTTCCGTGACACCATTTGGGCACATGCTTGTGCACACAATATGAAACTCCGACAAGTGTTTGTTCGGATCTTCGCCTCTTAGACCATGGAAAGATGGTAGCAGATGGATGAGCCCAGATTTTAGCTCAAATGTATTACCTTCATCAAGAGTGGGGAAGGTAATACACAATGGTTGTTGATTTAGATTATGAGCGGTGAGCTCCCTTAAGGTCCTTGTCTCGAGAGCCATGTGGAATGACTCTTCGGATTCGCTAGAGCTAGAGCTAGTATTTGAGGATTCCTCCGAGGGTGTGTGCGGAAATAAATTTCTCAACCTCTCGAAGGCTTGTTCTATTTCGGGGTTTGTTTGGTAAGTAAGTTCGTTTATAGAACGGGTTTTTACCATATACTCATGTAAGCTCAGAAATAGAAAAAGTAAGAACTCTTTATATTTTGTTTAAATTTTTTTTTTTTGATTTTTTTTTTAAAAAAAATAAAAAGAAAAAGAATTGCCTTTCCCCGGCAACGGCGCCAAATTTGACGTGCACTTTGTCGTGAGGTGCACTCAAAGTAATAATACAATACGACACTAATACGTAGTATAGTGTAGTAAGGTTCGTATCCACAGGGAAAGGAATACTTTTCTTCTTACAGAAATAGATAAGTAACAATAAGGGGGGTTTATATTTGGTTGATGAACTTTAAATTATATTTAAATACAAAGATGAACGAGTTATGTGGTTTAATTAATGAGAAGAAGACTTGGCTTTGCTTTTATCCACTTAATGAAATGTTCGTCGATCCCGGTTATATCTTTAACTATCTTCCTCTCGAATACTCAATCGAGGAGTATATCCAATTCATCGAGGGTAGTTATTAATAACGAGACGCGTTCATTAATAAAACTTACTACCGAGTTAATATAGAACACGCGCCGTATATTCACTCGATAGTAGCAATAAAATCAAGATGAAAACGATTGAGATTGATAACCTCAACACAAGCGGTTTATTGGTTTAATCAATATAATTAATTCCCCTTGGTTTATTAACCATGAAACGCATGCATTAATAACCCAAGTTTACTACCGCGAAAGGACCGAATTAATAACAAGCGTATTAATCGACCGATTCTAGTAATAATTAATATATGAAACAAAACTAGTTGATCCTTTAAGTAATGTTCAAAATATTAATATGAAATATGAATAGGAATTTATTAATACTCAAGGAAGAATATTAAAGAAGATGAATCCTACTATAGTTAATATCAAGATGTTAACTAATTGTCATCTTAGTAACACTCCCCGATATTAACGTAGAGGAAGAAATAACTATTACTATAACTAATATCAAGATGTTAACTAATTGTCATCTTAGTAACACTCCCCAACATTGATATAGAAATAGTATTTAAAGAAAGAATTAATATTCAAGGAAGAAGATTAAAGATAATAACTCACAACTTACAAATTCATTAAGCTTCAAAGTAGCAAAACCAAGATGGAAGAGTTTAGCTCCTCATTTGGAGACTAAACATGATGAAAAATATAAAGAAAGAACTTGTCTAAACTGAGCTAAGAAGTATATGTGAATTGGTGCTTTTATTGTGAAGGAAAGGGGTGTATTTATAGGCTTTTGGGAGCTGCAGGGTCTGATACCCGACCGGGTATATAGGATACCCGACCGGGTATCTCAGGAAATTGCCCAGAAAGTCACTTTTCTGGGCATACCCGATCGGGTAAGGGTATATACCCGATCGGGTATGTGACAAATCTTTTTGAAAATTTGCTCCCACGATCATTTGTCTTCGGATTTGATTTGGACAGTCGAATCAAGCAATTACCCGATCGGGTATAGGCAATACCCGACCGGGTACATGAGTATTTTTTCCAAATCGAAATCTTTCTTGTCTCCTTGCACTTTCCTTGATCTTTTAAGGTCCAATCTTGATCCCTTAGATGATCTTTGACCTGTTTAGCTCAGAAAAATCCTAATCTAACTAAATTACAAATAAAAATGAAAATAAAGTATTACACCAAAAGTGTGTAATTTCCACAACTAGAACTAATATAAACTAGTTAAAAATACAAACATACAATTGGAAATTACATGAATATCACAAACCCCCCCTTTTATTTACTAGTTCATAAAAAGAGAATTATTCCTTTCCATGTGGATACGAACTCTACTTCACTATACTACGTATTAGTGCTAGTATTGAATTTATTTTGACGCACCGTGACAAAGTGCACGTCAAATTTGGCGCCGTTGCCGGGGAAAGGCAATTATTTTCTTTTTATTTTATCTCATAAAAATCAAAAACAAAAAAAATAAAATAAAAAACTTACTCTTCTATTTTCTGAGCTTACATGAGTTATGAGTGTATGGATACCAACATTTCATCCTTAGAGAGTCAAATTTCCTTCTTGACTTCTCTAATAAATGAATTTATCTTAAGCTCAAAAGCTCAAGATGCCAAGACATGCAACATTTCCATGTCTCACTGGCATCTTACGGATTTCTGCCCAAATCTCCAAGATGAATACCTTGAACAAATTGATGATGTTGGTTACGAAAGGGATGTACCTCACATGAGGTATGATCCGTTCTCCAACTCTAACATGTCTACGGAGGATATGGTCCGGGCTATTGCTACTGACGTGCACTTTGTCGTGAGTGCACTCAAAATAAATTCAATACTAACACTTATACGTAGTATAGCGTAGTAGAGTTCGTATCCACAGGGAAAGGAATAATTCTCTTTTTATAAAACTAGTAAATAAAAAGGGGGGTTTTGGGATTGAATGATTTAACTTAATTAAACATAAAGATGAACAACTTAATTTAAAGATAAAAAGGACTTGGCATTGCTACTTTCCACTTGTTGATATATTTTAGTCGATCATTGTTATATCTATAACTAATCCCCTCTCGAATACTCAATCGAGGAGTATATCCAATTCATCGAGGGTAGTTATTAACAACGACCGTTCATTAATAACCCTTACTATTAGTCATGTATAGAACACCGCCATATACCGACTTAATAGTAGCATTTAATCTCTTAACTCCTTGATGAAATCAATTGAGATTGATAACCTCAACACAACGGTTTCGGTTTAACCAACAAAATTAATCCCTCTTAAGTTTATTAACCACGACCGTGCATTAATAAACTGAAGTTACTTACTTGTGAAACCATCAACGATTAACCATCGGTTCGTTGATCGTTTCTAGTAGTAATTAATGTCGAGATGTTAACTAATTGTCATCTTAGCAACACTCCCCAACATTAATATAGAGATAGATTAAGGGAAGAATTAATATTCAAGGAAGAAGATTAAATATGAATAATCCTACTATAACTAATGTCAAGATGTTATCTAATTGTCATCTTAGCAACACTCCCCAACATTAATATATAGAGGAAGAAAATAAATACTACTATAACTAATGTCGAGATGTTAACTAATTGTCATCTTAGCAACACTCCCCAACATTAATATATAGATAGATTAAGAGAATAATTAATATTCAAGGGAAGAAGTTAAGAAAATAACTCACAACTTTAATAATCAACAAGCTTCAAGAGCAACACCAAGAAATGGAAGTTTAGCTCCTCATTTGGAGACTAAACATGCTATAAAAATATAAAAGAAATACTATTCTAAACTGAGCTTAAGAGTGTGGAAGAAGGAGTTGATTCTTTGTGAAGGAAAATGGGGTTATTTATAGGTGTTTTTCAACACCTTGGGCCGGGTACCCGACCGGGTTAGGTGCTCACCTGATATGCACTAATTAGTAGTGCATAAATGTGTCTTTTTATGTTTGATTTGTGTGGATTGTTTACCAATTTATTTAGTTTGTAAACATTTGTGTGATTTTAGTTGTAATTGTATTTTAGTTGTCATTTGTAAGTTGTAAAGTAGAGTTAGGATTTATGGTGTTGGAAAGGAAGACTTTGAATGTGAAGAAAAATAATTCTTGGCTGCCCAGGACAAATCACCCGGTCGGGTGAGGTATTGCACCCGGTCGGGTGAGACATTGAAATGTGAAACTGCTCAGGAAATTACATCACCCGGTCGGGTGAGGTATTTCACCCGGTCGGGTCCGACTTGACCCGGAACACCAGAACGTGCCGAAGATCACCAGAACGTGGAGGATATTTGATTTTGACATGCACCCGGTCGGGTGAGCACTTTACCCGGTCGGGTACCCGGCCCAAGGTGTTGAAAAACACCTATAAATAGCACACTTTTCCTTCACTATTTTTCATCCCTTCTTCCATACTCTTAAGCTCAGTTTAGAATAGTATTTCTTTTATATTTTTATAGCATGTTTAGTCTCCAAATGAGGAGCTAAACTCTTCCATCTTGGTTTTGCTACTTTGAAGCTTAATGAATTTGTAAGTTGTGAGTTATTCTCTTTAATCTTCTTCCTTGAATATTAATTCTTCCTTTCAATACTATTTCTATATCAATGTTGGGGAGTGTTACTAAGATGACAATTAGTTAACATCTTGACATTAATTATAGTAATAGCTATTTCTTCCTCTATGTTAATATTGGGGAGTGTTACTAAGATGACAATTAGTTAACATCTTGATATTAACTATAGTAGGATTCATCTTCTTTAATATTCTTCCTTGAGTATTAATTAATTCCTATTCATATTTCATATTAATATTTTGAACATTACTTAAAGGATCAACTAGTTTTGTTTCATATATTAATTATTACTAGAATCAATCGGTTAATACGCTTGTTATTAATTCGGTTCTTTCAATGGTAGTAAACTTGGGTTGTTAATGCATGCTTCTCATGATTAATAAGCCAATGGGAATTAATTATATTGATTAAACCAATAAACCGCTTGTGTTGAGGTTATCAATCTCAATCGTTTTCATCTTGATTTTATTGCTACTATCAAGTTAATATACGGCGCTTGTTCTATATTGACTCGGTAGTAAGTTTTATTAATGAACGCGTCTCGTTATTAATAACTACCCTCGATGAACTGGATATACTCCTCGATTGAGTATTCGAGAGGAAGATAGTTAAAGATATAACCGGGATCGACGAACATTTCATTAAGTGGATAAAAGCAAAGCCAAGTCTTCTTCTCATTAATTAAACCACATAACTCGTTCATCTTCGTGCTTAAATATAAATTAAGTTCATCAACCAATCATAAAACCCCCCTTTGTTACGTATCTTTAATTCTATAAAAAGAGAAGTGTTCCTTTCCCTGTGGATACGAACCTTACTACACTATACTACGTATCAGTGTCGTATTGTATTTATTTTGAGTGCACCTCACGACAAGTGCACGTCAAATTTGGCGCCGTTGCCGGGGAAAGGCAATTATTCTTCTTTTTATTTTATTCCAAGAAAAATCAACAAAAAAATAAAAAAAACAAAAAAAACAAAAAAAAATCTTACTCTTCTATTTTCTGAGCTTACATGAGTTATGAGTATATGGATACCAACACATCATCCTTAGAGAGTCAAATTTCCTTCTTGACTTCTCTAATAAAGGAATATATCTTAAGCTCAGAAGCTCAAGATGCCAAAACATGCAACATTTGCATGTCTTACGGACATCTTACGGATTTTTGCCCAAAACTCCAACAAGAATACCTTGAAAATTTTGATTATGTTGGCTTCCAAAGGAAAGTACCTCACATGATGTATGATCCATTCTCCAACATGTCTACGGAGGACATGCTTCGGACTCTTACTACCAACATGACCATCATGCAAAACAATATGGTGCAATTCCAAAATGAGACCAAGTCTAAAATTTTAAACTTGGAAACTCAAGTGAGTCAAATAGCCGGAGCCATGAGTGGGCTTGAAGCAAGGGATTCAGGAGAACTTTCCTCTCAAATAGAATGTAATCCTAAAGAGCAAACTTTTGCAATCACAGTGACAATTGAGAAGGAAATGCAAAAGGAGATCCCAAATCCAGAAGAAATACAAGAAGAAAGAAACACAGAGTTCCAGCTAGTCAAAGAAGAGAATGAACCGAGTTTCAAGGTCCAATATCTGACCTTATCATCCTTTGAGGTATCTCCATCATCCCTGGACTCTTTAAGAGAAACTCATAAACTTGAAAAGGACAATGACATTTCTGAAATCTCCTTCAAAATTGAGGGATCGAAAAACTTCTCATTGACCATGCTAAACGATAATTTCTTCCCCTTCCTCCCACCACATGAATCAATAAAAATCTGGATATTTGATCCTGGAAAGATTTCCAAAGTGAAGAGTCGAGAAATTTATCATTCCTATGAAGGTCCTAGGAGTGAAAGTGTGAAGAAGATAAACTATCACGATCCAAGTTTAAATGACTGAACACAATGATGGCGTCGTGTCGCGACGTTAAATAAGGCGCTTCTTGGGAGGCAACCCATGTAAGGTACGTTTACTTTTTATTCTAGTTTAAGTTTACACTTCAAAAAAAAAAAAAAAAAAAAAGAAGGGGCCTGGGGATTGAACCCGGCCGGGTATAAAACCCAACCCGGTCGGGCCCCTTCATAAAACACAGCACCCGGCCGAATCACCCGGGCGAGGCAGTTGTGGAATAGAGGAAAAATGAACATACCCGACCGGGTAACTTCAATACACCCGGCCAGGCATGTTCATTAAAAACATTCTGGATAAGCGGGAGTTAGGCCCGACCGGGTCAACTTACCCCACCCGGCCGGGTCGTCGCGAATTCTTTCACCGACTGAGCTGGCCACCCTCTTCCTCACTTCCTCTTCTGCAAACACGAACCAAACTCCGCCAAAACACCATTTTCAAACTCCATACATTTGAATCCTCTCCATTTCTACACCAAATCCATCAAAAAAAATCATGCTCATCATCTCCTCCTCACCCTCTACATTTCCATACCCACCAAACAACCCACAACCCACCAAAAATCCAAATCACCTTACTCCACAAACAGCAAAAGCCGAAATTTCCTCAACCAAAAAGAAAGAAATGACACCAAAAAGGGCAAAGAGATTCATTCTCTTGGACATCTCAGACACAAGCACTAGGGACAGTGCTTTGATTAGCATGGGGGGAGAATTTCAGGGAAAACTCACATTCATACTCTATATTCTTGAGTTTTTTTTTTTCAAAAACAAAAAAACAAAAAAAAACACAAAAAAAAGAGAGAATAAAGCTTGTTAAGTTGAAAACCTGAAAAGGCAACTTAAGCAAAAATAAAGCAAAAATAAGAGTGAGTTGTGAGGATTGAAACAGAAAAATGTGGGAAGCTGGGATGAAAACCCGAAAGGGCACCTAGGCAAAATGAGAGAATGAGAGAAAGTATTTTCTTTTATTTCTGCAGGATCCTAAGGGTAACGAAAAAAAAGAATTGAGGTAGATAAGAGATATGGAGTTGAAGACCCCTCTTTACTCTTATATTTTTGGAGATATTTTTTGGTTTACTCGAGACGAGTAAAGGTTCAAGTGTGGGGGTGTTTGATATGCACTAATTAGTAGTGCATAAATGTGTCTTTTTATGTTTGATTTGTGTGGATTGTTTACCAATTTATTTAGTTTGTAAACATTTGTGTGATTTTAGTTGTAATTGTATTTTAGTTGTCATTTGTAAGTTGTAAAGTAGAGTTAGGATTTATGGTGTTGGAAAGGAAGACTTTGAATGTGAAGAAAAATAATTCTTGGCTGCCCAGGACAAATCACCCGGTCGGGTGAGGTATTGCACCCGGTCGGGTGAGACATTGAAATGTGAAACTGCTCAGGAAATTACATCACCCGGTCGGGTGAGGTATTTCACCCGGTCGGGTCCGACTTGACCCGGAACACCAGAACGTGCCGAAGATCACCAGAACGTGGAGGATATTTGATTTTGACATGCACCCGGTCGGGTGAGCACTTTACCCGGTCGGGTACCCGGCCCAAGGTGTTGAAAAACACCTATAAATAGCACACTTTTCCTTCACTATTTTTCATCCCTTCTTCCATACTCTTAAGCTCAGTTTAGAATAGTATTTCTTTTATATTTTTATAGCATGTTTAGTCTCCAAATGAGGAGCTAAACTCTTCCATCTTGGTTTTGCTACTTTGAAGCTTAATGAATTTGTAAGTTGTGAGTTATTCTCTTTAATCTTCTTCCTTGAATATTAATTCTTCCTTTAAATACTATTTCTATATCAATGTTGGGGAGTGTTACTAAGATGACAATTAGTTAACATCTTGACATTAATTATAGTAATAGCTATTTCTTCCTCTATGTTAATATTGGGGAGTGTTACTAAGATGACAATTAGTTAACATCTTGATATTAACTATAGTAGGATTCATCTTCTTTAATATTCTTCCTTGAGTATTAATTAATTCCTATTCATATTTCATATTAATATTTTGAACATTACTTAAAGGATCAACTAGTTTTGTTTCATATATTAATTATTACTAGAATCAATCGGTTAATACGCTTGTTATTAATTCGGTTCTTTCAATGGTAGTAAACTTGGGTTGTTAATGCATGCTTCTCATGATTAATAAGCCAAGGGGAATTAATTATATTGATTAAACCAATAAACCGCTTGTGTTGAGGTTATCAATCTCAATCGTTTTCATCTTGATTTTATTGCTACTATCAAGTTAATATACGGCGCTTGTTCTATATTGACTCGGTAGTAAGTTTTATTAATGAACGCGTCTCGTTATTAATAACTACCCTCGATGAACTGGATATACTCCTCGATTGAGTATTCGAGAGGAAGATAGTTAAAGATATAACCGGGATCGACGAACATTTCATTAAGTGGATAAAAGCAAAGCCAAGTCTTCTTCTCATTAATTAAACCACATAACTCGTTCATCTTCGTGCTTAAATATAAATTAAGTTCATCAACCAATCATAAAACCCCCCTTTGTTACGTATCTTTAATTCTATAAAAAGAGAAGTGTTCCTTTCCCTGTGGATACGAACCTTACTACACTATACTACGTATCAGTGTCGTATTGTATTTATTTTGAGTGCACCTCACGACAAGTGCACGTCATCACCCGACCGGGTCCGCTCAAAATCAGATATCCTCCACGTTATGGCGATCTTCGGCACGTTCTGGTGTCCCGGGTCAAATCTGACCCGACCGGGTCAAGTAGGAGACCCGACCGGGTCTAATGATTTTCCAGGCAGTTTCGGATTTTACATCAGACCCGACCGGGTGCATGGTCTGACCCGACCGGGTTTGTGCTCCTGGGCACACTTATCACTTTTTTCTTCACTTCAAAGTCCTCCTTTTCAACACCCTAATTCCTAACTCTATTTTACAACTTACAAATGAAGATTAAAATACAATTACAACTAAAATCACACAAATGTTTACAAACTAAATAAAACGGTAAACAATCCACACAAAATCAAACATAAAAACATACACTTATGCACTACTAATTAGTGCATATCAGCTACCAACATGACCACCATGCAGAACAATATGGTGCAATTCCAAAATGAGACCAAGTCTAGCATTTCAAACTTGGAAACTCAAATGATTCAAATAGCCGGAGCCGTGAGTAGACTTGAAGCAAGGGATTCGGAAAAACTTCCTTCTCAAATAAAATGTGATCCTAAACAGCAAACTTTTGCAATCACATTGACAAATGAAAAGGAAATGCAAAAGGAGATCCAGAATCCAGAAGAAGTAGAAGATGAAAAAGACACGGATCTCCAACTGGTCAAAGAAGAGGATAAGCCGAGCTTCAAATTTGAATTTTTGTCATTGTCATCCCTTGAGGTATCTCCATCATCTCTGGAAGCTTTAAGAGAAACTCGTAAACTTGAAAAGGACAATGACATTTCCGAAATCTTCTTCAAAATTGAGGGATCGAAAAACTTTTCATTGACCATGCTAAACGATAATTTCTTTCCCTTCCTCCCACCACATGAATCAATGAAAATCTGGATATTTGATCCTGGAAAGATTTCCAAAGTGAAGAATTGAGAAATTGAGCATTCCAATGGAAGTTCTAGGAGTGAAAGTGTGAAGAAGATAAATTATCACGATCCGAGTTTGAACGATTGAACACAATGACGGCGTCGTGCCGCGACGTTAAACGAGGCGCTTCTTGGGAGGCAACCCATGCAAGGTATGTTTACTTATTTTATTTTATTTTTGCACTTTAAAAAAAACGTATTACCCCATTCGAACCCAACACACCAAACCCTCCATAGTTACAATTTCACACTTTCATATCTTCTTCATACATCCACCAAATCAACAAACTAAACTCATATTCTTCTTATCCTCCCACATTTTTCATTTCTATACCAACAAAACCCACCAAATAATCCAAAATCCGAATTCCCTAACTCCACCTACACCAAGTCCGAATTCTCCTTTTCTATGACGTCTTGAAGATGAGCACTAGGGACAGTGCTTTGACTAGCTTGGGGGGAGAGTTTCATGGAATACTCACTCTCATACGCTTTATTCTTGTTTAAAAAAAAAAAGAAGAAAAAACATTAAAAAATAGCTAGTTAGGTTGAAAACCCAAATGGGCAATCTAAGCAATAAAAGCAAAAAAAATGAGTGAGTAGGGGAGAAAGAAAAAAATGAGAGGCTAGGATAAATTAAAAAAAAATATCCTAGGCAAAATGAGAGAAATGAGAGAAATTATTTTTACAGGGATGTGGTGATACAATGATGAAGAGGAACATGGAAAGCATAGAAGACAAGTAAACCCAATATCATGAAGTGTGTAGTGCATAAGTGGAATCATTTCACTTTGTAAAACACATTTTAAACATTACTTGGTTGTCTTTTGCTTGTTCATGATTGTTTAAAGTGTTGATGAAACATTGACTTTACTCGAGGACGAGTAAAGAAACTAAGCATGGGGGAGTTGATAGAGTTGTATTTTTAATCCGCCGCCGTCAGAATCCGCCGCCGCTGTTGCCGATCTGCCGCCATCACCGGACTGCTCTCGCTACTAACGGACTGCCTTGGTTGTGCAAGAGAACGGGGGGGGGGGGGAATTAATTGGGTTAATTAATTGTCGGTGTTCGCCGGCGCCGTCGGAATCCGCCGCCGACCGCTGCCGCCACCACGGACTATCCCGCCACCGTTGGACTGCCTTGGTTGTGCAAGGAAACTAGGGGGCAATTGTTTAGATCAATTAATTAATTAAATAGAATTAGGGGTAAAAAATGTAAGGTTAGTCCTATTAATTAATTCTTTACTCGAGGACGAGTAAAGAAACTAAGCATGGGGGAGTTGATAGAGTTGTATTTTTAATCCGCCGCCGCCAGAATCCGCCGCCGCTGTTGCCGATCTGCCGCCATCACCGGACTGCCCTCGCTACTAACGGACTGCCTTGGTTGTGCAAGAGAACGGGGGTGGGGGGGGTGGGGGGGGGGGGAATTAATTGGGTTAATTAATTGTCGGTGTTCGCCGGCGCCGTCGGAATCCGCCGCCGACCGCTGCCGCAGTGCTGCCGCCACCACGGACTGTCCCGCCACCGTTGGACTGCCTTGGTCGTGCAAGGAAACTAGGGGGCAATTGTTTAGATCAATTAATTAATTAAATAGAATTAGGGGTAAAAAATGTAAGGTTAGTCCTATTAATTAATTCTTTACTCGAGGACGAGTAAAGAAACTAAGCATGGGGGAGTTGATAGAGTTGTATTTTTAATCCGCCGCCGCCAGAATCCGCCGCCGCTGTTGCCGATCTGCCGCCATCACCGGACTGCCCTCACTACTAACGGACTGCCTTGGTTGTGCAAGAGAACGGGGGGGGGGGGGGGGGGGGGGGAGTGGGGGGGGGGAATTAATTGGGTTAATTAATTGTCGGTGTTCGCCGGCGCCGTCGGAATCCGCCGCCGACCGCTGCCGCAGTGCTGCCGCCACCACAGACTGTCCCGCCACCGTTGGACTGCCTTGGTTGTGCAAGGAAACTAGGGGGCAATTGTTTAGATCAATTAATTAATTAAATAGAATTAGGGGTAAAAAATGTAAGGTTAGTCCTATTTAGCGAAACTCAAACATTAAGTCCTATTTTTGGAAAAATGCTATGTTTTTGTCTTAGTTATGGCAATTTTCTCAAACCTAATGTCGAACCAAAGTAAAAAGTTTGGTTCAGTTTGGTTTTATGCTCAAATATTTGGAACCACGATTTGTTCGGTTTGGTTTATTTCGTTTGGATTTCAGTTTTTGATTATTTCCAAAATATTTTTGTTGATTAAAAAAAGGTAATTGGAAAACAAAAAACAAACTACATTAAACTATAATTAATAGTAATACAATACAAAAACCTAATTAAAAAAGAGAAAAGAAACAAATGCACTTCTAAGCAATGAAGTAGATAGTGTATATTATTAAACATTTTCTAAATTAATTTAATGCATAATTTTATTTGTGAATTATATATAGTGTATCCGCAAGTTAAAATTTTATTTATAAATGGTAAGTCCGCTATCATTTTCTGTTTTACTAAAAGGCTTTATTGATAGTAAATAACTATTTTACTTTTTTTTAGACAAATATATTTATGTTCAAAATTTTCATGTTTTATGCTATATTATTTAAAGTATAGTTTATATTAATACATATATGTTCAATGTATATAAAATTATTTGATAACAAACACACATAACAAATAATATATCAACACAATATCATTGTCATGCAACAAGCAAAATGTAAATTACAATTTAAATTTTAAAATATCAACATATTAGTATTATAGCAATAGACAATTTTAAAAAATCATAAATATCTTGCAAATCATAATAAATCTAGTATCAAACATTAATTTTTTACTTTGTAACAACATGCAGGCAGTTTTCAGGATTTTTTTTTTACTTTGTTCCTAAGGATCCTAAAATAATGAGCTCTCTTGTGTTCTCCTACCATGTGAAGGGAGGTGTAGGGATCAATCGGATCATACCGGAGTAGGACAAATGTATTTTGAAATATAAAACTTTAGTAGACCTTGGTGTACCTAATCTAGTTTTTGGTTGGGAATAATGCTATAAATTTTGTTAGAGATTATCTAATTTTAATTTATTCATTAATCATTATTCATTGCTGTGACTAATAGTGTTTACCCTGACTCAGAGTAAACACTGAGAGTGAATAAAATGCTAATTTATTCAAAAAGAAACTTTATTAGCTAATTTCACTTTTTAGTGTTTCTTTGCCCATGGACAGGGCCGGCCCGTACATATTAAGGGTCTTGTTCAAAATGTAATTGGAGGCCCTAAATCATAAAATGTACAGAGTAAAATTAAAACAAGCATTAAGAAAGGTGTGAGAATAATTTGTGATAAACTTATATTATTTTATTTTCCTAACAAAGGAAACATCATACCTCCCAAAAACATATTTGTCGTGCTTATTAAAAAGAGTAGGGCTACTCGAGAAGATTAAAGACGTGAAAACGGAGTATACCGAACATATGCCCATGAAGAAGTGAAGCACATGATAGTACCTTACATACATAGATGGAAAAAATATTGAGGTGTGAAACTGTGCAAAGCTAAACTTTGAAATGCCGAACTTATCCTTCTGCTCCACTTAAGATTTCAGCAGAATTCTTAGGAAATTATTTGATAAAAATTGTTTGGAGAAACAGATCTAGTAGAACGGATTTGATAAAGAAATTAATATAGCATAAATTGGCCGAGTCACTTGGTTGCCGATCAAAATTTTGTAATTTTGTAAATTGTATGTTTTACGAGGAGTCACGATTGAAAGATGAGTCGCATCGTTCATTCTTCCGCATTGTAAGAGGCATTGTCGCCAAGCTCAAAGATTAAATACTCCTATTCCAGTCGTTTTTTGCTCCAACTAATAGCAATAACTACTAATATACGTAGTACTCTATGAATTAAAATTGGGAAATTTTGGGAGCCCTCCATTAGTGGAGGCCCTGTTCCACTGCACCACTTGCACTCCCTTAGGACCGGGCCTGCCCATGGATCACATGCTATTCATATTTCAGACATCCGGGTCAAATTATTGCAAAGATATATAATAGGGTGGTGTTGCCCCAGACATGGATGATTATAATGCATCTACGGCTGGCGGCAGTGGTGGCGGCCCAAAAATTGAAGAGGTCGACTAAGCCATTTGGTTCTTTCTGTGACCTGCATATTTTGTTCACTTTTGGACTTTGTTATATCTTTTATTTTTTACTCCGTATTTTTTTGGCATTCCTTTCATTAGTAAGAACACAGTGCTTCCTTTTTAGAAGATTTATGTCCTCAATGATCTATGCGTTTTTTGTTATCCATATCCATTAGAGGACCATCTTTTTCCTATCAGTTTTAAGCTATTTCGAATTAGTAGATTTAAGATTCGGTTGCCAACTTGCCATTAAAAAACAAATTCGTAGTTGCTTTATAGTATTTCTCTTAATGAGTCATCTTTATCATAATTTCTATTAACAGTAGCAATCTGCACTACTTAAGTTTTTTCTACTTTGTATGCAATAGTACTAAATGCTCAATTGATTATAGTTTTTACAGCTAAAAAAATATGTATAAGGATTGTTTATTCTTTTTACAAGTTATAGTTTGTTTATTTTCATATAATATATGATTTTTGAGATGACTTTATGGATATACATTAGCTAAACATTGAACGCGTTTGGAATGCTCCGCATAAGGCGGACGAAGGGTTTCGGCGTAGTAGGTCTGTGGCTAGGTTTGGCCGTTCTCGTTTTGAAGCCTTTCAACGTGTCTTTTTTGACCGTCGATTTCACAGGAGGGAATCGGAGGGTTAGAGGGGGGATTGCAGGTGGAGCACAAAGCACGTTCGATGGCAGGCTGTCTTCTGCGAGAAGGGCTGGGGTGGGGCTAAAGATTCTGGTACCAGGCGGCGGTGTCCATTGGTGATCTAGGGGTGCAACCACGGTTTGACACAAGAGAAGGAGGCAGCGGGATTCTCAGGCAATCACGAGGAAGGTGAAAGATCCGGAATCAGGAAAACTCAAGACCTGTGGCGGTGATTTTCTTTGGGCGAACCAGATTAAGGCGAGAGAGAAAGAAGACGCGGAGATGATGATCCGCCCCCCTCCTGAACCGCGGCCATGGGAGTACTGCACGGCTAGGGTTTGAAAGACTATTTTACTATTTTTAGTTTGCTATTTTCAACTCAGTCTGTTTTACTATTTTTATTTTGTTAGTTCCTTGAGTTACAATAAGGGGGGTAGATTGGTGTCTTGGTTTACTTTAGGTGTTAGATTTCTGAATGGAGGCAATCAGGCTGATTCTGCCGCTAATAACTTTTTTGCTCTCACAGTTTCAGCAATTAGTCTCGCTCTTATTAGGCTGGACTATTCTATGTCTGATCATGGCGTGAGGGGGCCGATGGGCTTTTGGTTGGATAGAGGAGTTTTAGGGTTTGGGATATGATTGAATTGTTACTTTGGATTGGTTGATTTAATATAAGTTAGGGAAAACTGTCAAATAGGTCCTTGAACTTTCATAAAAAAGTCAATTAAGTCCTTCTATAGGAGACTTTGTCCGGTCGTCGCGATTTGGGGCGGTTCCCGGTGGAATTTTTTGATGAATTTTTTTGAGCATCTTATTCATCAAGTCTAGTTTACTCATACCAAATTTCAGTTAAAAATTTAATCGGGAGAGCATTCAAATTAATTCGAGAACGCAAAAATGCGCAGTTATTTTCAAGAATTAATTTGAATGTGTTTCTGATTGAATTTTTAGCTGAAATTTGGTATGAGTAAACTAGACTTGGTGAATAAGATGCTCAAAAAATTTCATCAAAAAATTCCACCGGGAACTGCCCCAAATCGCGACGGCCGGACAGAACCTCCTATAGAAGGACTTAATTGACATTTTTATGAAAGTTCGAGGACCTATTTGACAGTTATCCCTATAAGTTATTTCCTTTTCAAAAAACATCTTTTTACAAGTTCATGATATTGTTTTTATTTTTTCGTCAGATTTGTGAAAAACATGGCATGATGGAAAGTGTCAAAGGCTAAAGTTAGCAAATGTATTCCGGAAACCTCTTTACATATCAACCACAAATGACAGCTCCTCAAGAATGAAGAGTATAAATAGAGAGCTTACATGATAGCACCTACCAACTATTTTATTTGGAATTAAAGTGTACAACAGAATTAACACAATTATCTCATATTTAGAATGTATTTCATCAAATATAATTAACACAATTATCTCATATTTAGAAAGTGTGTTGGTTTACAAAATATGGTAGTGTGTAAATTTTTAAATAATTTTGATTTTTTTTGAATGAAAATGATTTTGAAAAATATGAAGTGATTTAATTTAATTTAATTTAATTTAATGTTACTATTAGTCTTTGTTTAGAAGTTGTCACCTTTTGTTAAAGATGAATACAAATAATATATTATTTTATTAAACTTTTATTTTGTTGGCATATTTCAATAAAATTCCTTGCATTACGAAAGTTACTTGACTAATAAAATTATGCATGTGTATATTAGTTGTGTTCATCATTGTTTGACAAATAAACAATTCCTATATAATTATAAATGCATATTTAGTTATTCATATCAGTCATATATACAATAATACATTAGTGTATGTGCATTTCCCCCTAACTTGTTAATTAATATGCTTGTAATAATATTGGGCATTTACACGAACATCAAACATGCATGACTTGTTAATGAACTAGTATCAGATATAAGATCGAGTAGGTCGGTGTTCTGAGCATTTTTGTAGGAGTAGATGATATATAACTTTTTTAAGAAAATAAATAAAATTAATAATGACTCATTGACACATTGAACAAATCAATAATGCTTTTAAATGATGACTGTTTCTAAATAAAAGAGATGGATCATAATTTTATCTTGAGTATTTAAACGATGGGTTCTTTTAGATAAATATATACGATAGATTAATTTGGTCAATAACTCCAAACGTTGGATTTGTTTTGTGTAATAAGCCTTAATTTAACTAATTTGTGATTTTGCACATTTCTATCTCTCTTGTGCAAACTTCAACCAAACTATTTTTAATTTACTTATCTTATTTGTTACATTATTGTAGAGCTGTTAAACGGGCCAACGCGACCCAACTCGATCCAACCCATAACAGGTTATACTTTACGTGAGTTGAGTCTGGCCAACTCGTTTAGTGACGGGCCAAAATTTCAACAACTCTAACGCAACCCACATAACATGCAAGTTAAATAGGTTGGCCCGTGAGTCAAAGTATAAAAATATTCATAACAAAGTTCCCTAAAACATTTACCCAATAGTATGTATTTATATTAGTAATAGTATGCATTTGGATTGGTAGGTAGTAAAAAGGAAATATAAGAAATCAAAATACTAACACACAATACTTGGTAAGTAAAGTTAAAGAATATAAAAAATATTCATTTTACAAAAATAAAGACATACTTAAACCTTTTGAGTAATTATTTGTATATCATGACTACTAAATGCTAAAAATTATATTCAATTTAATTTAAAATATATGATTGACCAATTTATTTGAATTCTTATTATAGATTTATTTGAATTGTTATTGTAGAAATAATAATTATTTTTCAATATTTATATAATGATAAGTATATAAATGTTATTATAATCCTTCCAATAAGATTTTTGAATTATAATAATTTTGGTACTTAGGAACAATATTGAAAATAATGACAATAAAAAATACTACCTCCGTATTTAAAAGTTTCCTGCACTTTCCATTTTAGAATGTATTTAAAAGTTCTCTATACTTCCATTTTTAGTAAGTTTATCCTTTATAAAATACTCAACTATCCTTACTTTATCTATTTTTTATCTTCTCTTTCATACTTTTACACACTCTCTCCTACTTTTTCTACACTATTCACTACCCTTACTATTACTACCTCTGTCCCACTAAGATTGGGACATGAGAAGGTGACACGGTTATTAAGAAATATGAGTTTGTCTGGTTGATATTAAATTGATAAAGTAAGAATAAAGTAGGAATGATTTAGAGCCACACAAACTTTACCAAATTTGGTATGGAACAATCTTAGCGGGACTTCCCGAAAAGGTAAAATGGGCCAATCTTAGCGGGACGAAGGGAGTATATCCTAAAATATTGTGCCAAAAGCAAATGTAGGGAACATATAGATACAGAGGGAATATATGTTTGCATTTCGGCCACGGGCCAATCCGGAACATGTGCGAGCCAATCCGCTTAACCCGCAACCAGCGAATCAATCGAGCTAGAAAATGACAACTCTAACAGTCTAACCCATTAATAAATGGGATTCAACTCGCCAGCCAGCATGTTTGACTGCTCTGCACAGGGCCGTCTAATAAATTTGGAGGCTTGGTTAAAAATGTAAAATCAGGGCCCCGCTTTAATATAAAAAAAAATCTCAATCTAAATACTTATACTCAAATCAATTGAATACTGATTAAAAGTGAAGAGAACTAAAAGAGTAAAAAAACAACGGAAAAAATGATGAATCTATATTTTTCTTCCTTACTAAGTAACTATGTTTTACTGATTAATATTAATACTCCCTCCGTCCCAGGGAGAAGTTCCCGGGTTGACTTTCACACATATTAAGAAAATAAAGTTACTGAGGGGTAAATTTTACTGTTTGGCACTGTTTTGACACTGTTTGGCACTGTTTCGACACTGTTTGACACTGTTTTTATGTACGATAACTTTCCATTTAAGGAAATGGGAACTTTTTGTTGGGACTGCCAAAAAAGGAAATTGGGAACTTCTCCCTGGGACGGAGGTAGTATATAATTTTACTATTATTAAAAAACGGAGTATAAAATATTAATAATTTTTTAAAAATTTGGGACTCCATGAATTAGGGGTCCTGTCCATGAATTCGGGGTCCTGTTCTAAAAAACTGCCGGGCTCTGCATAATTGGAATACGAGTACTGTATACAATAAACTACGAAGTATTCACGTGTAGAGATATGTATGAAACTATGAATGAAAGCAACAAAAACACGTGGAAATGTATCACAATCGGAGAAGGTGCGGTGATGGATGACCGGCGTTCAGGCGGTGGTTAGCGGGATGCTCTGTTCATACCTGAAGAAATTATCAGGATCGACCTTCTTCTTAATCTGAACCAGCCTCTGGAAGTTGTTGTGGAAGTACATGGGACCGAAAACATTGGACTGGTTCTTCTCGTTGGTGCCGATGTCCAGATCTCTGTAATTCAGGTACGCCTGTCTAGGGTTCGAGCTAACGTATTGGGTCATGAACTCGTACAAAGCCTTGGCCTGGTTCAGATTCGTCTCCGTCTCTGTTGCATCTGCCCAGGATACGGAGTACTGGATTTTGTATAGATTCCCGGCGCGGTGAGGGAACGCCGTCGCGTCGGATGCGATTTTCGCCAGGTTTCCGCCGTAGGAGTTGAACACCATCCCTACCTTTCCGGCCTTCAATTGATCCCACAGCTTCCGCAGGCCGTCTTCGGGGATTGGCTTCGCCGCCACCACGTAATCGGATTTCCTCTTCCCGAACTTCAATTGGCCCGGGTCTCTGCTCAGCAGCTTATCGGGTCGGGTGGTTGTGTGGTTGAAATTCGCCCATTCCAGAACCGATTCGATCCAGCTCATTTCCACGCAGTCCGTGGAATTGAGTCCCAGAGACGGCAATTCCTGCTTCGCCACGCTTACCAGATCGGCGGTGCTCCCCAGGAACAGGGCGATGGCCGTGATTTTGACGGTCTTGATGCCCTGCTTTTTATTGACGGTTTTCGGCTGTAAGAGGAGGCGGACGAAGAGGCGGCTGTCCATGGTGGTAACCGCCTTCTGGAAGTCCAGCACCACCCCCGTCCCGTTCTGCTCCACCGTCTTCTCCACTCGGAAGTACGTCACCTTCGCCGGGACGGCAACCAGTTCGATTTTGTACGCCAGGATCACCCCGAAGCTTGCCCCGCCGCCGCCGCGGATGGCCCAGAACAGATCCTCCCCCATGCCTTTCCGGTCCAGAATCGCCCCGCTCGCGTTCACTATACGCGCGTCCACGATGTGGTCCGCCGCCACCCCGTACTGCCGGAGCATGTTCCCGTACCCGGCGCCGCTGAAGTGCCCGCCGACGGCCACAGTTGGGCAGACACCGGCGGGGAATCCGTGAACGGGGCTCTTCTTGTAGATCCCGTGGTAAAGCTCCCCGAGGATTGCTCCGGCTTGTACCCATGCCGACCCCGCTCCGTTCTCAATCGTGACGTCGACCGACCGGAGATTGAACATGTCGAGGATGATGAATGTCGGAGCGGAGGATACATAAGAGACCCCCTCGTAGTCATGTCCGCCGCTCCGGATTCGAAGCTCAATCCCGGCAGCCTTCGCGCACACGACCACTGCCGGAACTTGGGCTTCCGTCAACGGAGTCACGATGATCGCCGGTTTGGGAATGTTGGAGGTGTTGTACCGGAGATTCCTCACATAATCATCAAAAACGGATGTGAATTTTGAATCGTTTTTCTGATACAAAATATCAGAGAGTCTAACATTTGGGAGCGCAGCAGAGAGGCAACCGACAAATTTGGTCGTTGATGTGTCCGCCATGGCCAACTCATTAGTACAGCACAGAGAAGCAAAAAGAGGAAGTTGGAAACCCAGCAAGAGCCTAATTGATGAAAGCCACATCATTAATCTATTAATAATGTTTTTTGTCCTTCAAAAAATAATGTTTTTATCAAATTGCACTTCTGCTTCATGCGTTTTTTGGGACCTATCTATACATAATACTCCATACTACGTAGTATATTTATAACTTATATTAGGACTCGTGTATGTATACTAGTCAACTAATTGGTGCCTAAACTTATCCATGAAGTATATATTTCATCAAATGAATAACACGTAGTATGCATATATTCCCTATATTTCGTGTCTCCCAACTTCCCAAATTAATATCAAAGGTCAATTAATATTAAAGGTAAATAACGTTTTATTGATAATTATATATATTTTAATAATCAAATTTTACGTATTTAGAAATTACATAAAATATTTTAACAAAAGGAAGTTGAATCTGCAAATCAATTTGGGACGAAGGTAATAGTACATGTTTGACTCATGTCTTCATTTTCGTAAACTAAGAGCCCATTTGGTGATCGTCTTTTTCTGTTTATCGGGCTTATCGGTCAACTCTTTCACCAAACATGTAACTTTTGATTTCACGCGGTGAATTGTGTAATAATAAGAAAAAGTTAGATTAAAATTACTTTTCTAACTATATTTTTTTTAAATTATTGCATAAGATCATTTTAGCAGTTTTTATATGGAGTATAATTTTTTCTTTATTTATTAACAAAATATATTTTAAATTTTAATTTTTCATAAATTGTCAAAATCAACCAATCCAATCACTAAAATCAAACTTTATAAATATTAACAGAAGGAAAAATTGACAAGAATAATCTCACCTTTTACTGGTGTTCTCATAATAATCTCACCTTTACATAATCCCAAAATAATCTCACCTTTGTACATCATCTTCTTTCACTTGGACTCTAATCATGTTTTTTACCTTTCTTTGAAGATCTCATATAAATAATCTCACATTTATAAAGATATAATAATAAAGTGAAAGTGAGATCATTTATATAATTTTCAAAGAAAAGTGAGATTATTATGAGATGACCGGTGAAAGGTGAAATTATTCCCAATTTGTCCTTCAAAAATAATGTTTTTATCAAATTGCACTTCTGCTTCATGCGTTTTTTGGGACCTCATATACAGAGAACAGATTTCGTAAAGTACAACTTACATATTTACAGAAAACTAATACAGTAATGCCCCAATTGAAAGCTCGAGATACCCCACTCACCTCGGCCCTGGAAATTAATGAGGTAGAATCAAATTTTTATCATCAAAATAATCATTTCCATTAATACAGCGTATAATATTTTTACCATATTAATTTTCAAATAAATAAAATATTTCATTCCTTATCCATTCCCGGAATAAATGCGAATAGTTTTGCTTTGTATCAAAATCATCATTCAAATTAATATGATTCCTTAATAGTTAGGATGTTTTCACTTGAACTGTAATTTACTTATCTGATTTGATTTTGTCTGGTCTGGTCTCAACTGGTTTGATCTGGTCTGATTTCTCTGTATTTTTATAATTATCCAAGTCTGATCTGGTCCGTGACAGATTATAGTTCAAGTAAAAACATCCTTAGAACATCTCCAATGCTACAATGTGCACGGTGCACATGTGACATGAGAGAGATAGACACAAAATATTGATTTTATGACATTTATCTCTCCTTCTTTCCATGGTCTTATGCGTTTTTGGTAAGTTTGTGTCTGCAATGTCAACCACAATGTTGTACATCTAGACATTGTGTTTGACATTGTGAAGAAAAACTTATCAAAATGATGTAAGATCCTTCAAATAAGGAGAGAGATATTCTATTTATTGATTTTTAATTGGTTGTTTCTCATGCCACGTATGCACCGCTAACGTTTTATCATTGAAGATGCTCTGAGTTATATACGGAGTACTTACGTATTGATTTTTAATAACCAACACATTCTCATATTAAGAGTAGCATTATTAGAGAATGTGTGCGTTCAAATCTATTTATTTATTAGCTTTTCAATTGTTGCTAATGTGTTTTTAACTACTCTAAAGAGTAAGATTTGTTCAATGTTCTTATTTTTACAATTGCTCTTCATTCTCGAATGTGAAATAGATCTTTTTGCAGCATATACAACAATTATATGTGAAAGCTTTGCAATAATTTGTCCGTGAAGGCAATGACGTATCCAGGAATTGTGGTGAGTGAGGGCGAGTTCATACTACTCTCTCTGTCCCATAAAATTCTTCTCACTTATATTTTTTTGGACGTCCCTTTTTTTTTCATTTCCCGTTTTGGAGAGTTTTGCGTGTTTAACATTCGTTTACCTTTCTTCTTATTCAACCACAATCATATATTTCCATTTTATTATCACTTCCTTAAACTTCAATCCTAGTCAAACCGAGAAGAAATTTATACTCCCTCAGTCCCAAATTGTAAGATACATTTACTATTCACTCGGTCAACATAAATCACTCTTAATCTTTTACTTTATATATCAAAAGTTTGTGAAATTGGAATTATTTTTTGCAGGTTTTGTAGCGGTTTTAATGTAGTTTTTGAATATGTAAATTTTATTTTCTAAAACTAATTTGAGTGTTGATAGGGATCAATTTGCTCTATCGTCGGTCGAACATCGTAAACCGTAAAGTATCTTACAAATTGGGACGGAGGGAGTAGGACGAAGGGAGTATATATTATTTCAAGCATGTCACAAACAACTGAACACTTTAAGAAAAATAGTACATAAATTTGACACAGAAATTTTAATTTTTTGATGCTATGTTAACAAATAAATAATTTGAATAAGGGACCGTCAATATATGAATTTAGAATTAAGGTAAATTGTGAGTGCAAAATTATATCTAAAAATGAGTTTATATTAAGTGTAAAATGTAATGAAGTATATTTTAACTCTAAAAATGTAATGAAATATAGATTAAATTTAAAAATGTATGTATATAGTAAGTCACTTGAAATATCTGTGTCAAATATATCTATACTATTTAGATGAAATCTAAAACCGTATGTAGCTGGTGTCAACAAACACCTGAAACAGTCCTGCATGTACTACGGGACTTCCCATTCGCGGTTAGAACCTAGACGCGTCTTGCTTATTCTCGTGATAATCACACGAATTGGGATTCTCCACTGCTACCTTGGATCAATCACCACCTGAAGGAACCGACCACTAGCCTTCTCTATGGAGTTACCTGTTGGCACCACTCTCAAGACTCTGTAACAACGTATCAAACTATGGGTTGAGACTATTAGGGAGACTTTGACACGAGACCAGTCCATTAATACTACCGGTTCACCCGCCAAGACGGTGGTGGATGTCTTAGTCGTCACCACTACCCGAGTGGGGTGCTCTTAATAATGACGGGTCATTTATACTTGAAAACAGACGAGCAGCTGTAGGAGGTGTTAGTATATATGTCCTAGCGACAATCACTTTTTAGAGATATATGTACTTGTTCACATTCAGTTTTATATATTTGATATATACGGTATTACACATTGTTGATTAAGTATTTCGATTGTCAATATCTTAATCATAATTGTGTTCCCTTGGAGTGTTTATCTCTGCAACTTGCACGCTATTGCATCTTGAATCAAGAATTGTTCTGCTTTTAGTATGACCATTTCGGATTTAGTTATTTTAATGCTTAAATTTCAGCCGTTATTCCTTCTTTAGTTGCCTATGCAGTCCCAAATTTCATTAGCATCCTTCTCATTATAATAGATCTTTAAACAGAATTTTCATTATAATAGATCTTTAAACAGAATTTGAGGTGACTTTTTAACTTAGAATTTTAAGCTTTTGTCCTTTCAGAACATACCTATATAACCTACTTCAGCCAAAGTGAGGGCCAGTGAAGAGTTTCTCCGGACGCTGAATCAATTCATTCTTTGTGAAGGCACGTGATGGTTAATCTTGGTTCTTTAACTAGTAACTGCTTTATATTAATTTTAAAGAGTGTGATATGAATTTATGTGATCACAAACAGGGGCGGATCTAGTAAGCTCATAGGGGGGCATCTGCCCCCAATAAAGTTCCATTAATCCTTGTAATTTGTTAATAAATTTTAGAAGTTCAATTATTTGCCCCCAATACAAAAAATAGATTGGCCCCTATAACTCAAGAGCCTTCTCCTGTGAATGAGAAAACTGACTTGGAGTTGGAGTCACAAGATTCCGAGCGAGCAGATAAGCAGTATGGTTAAGGCAGTGGCTCAACAAGACTCCAACTCTCTATGTTAGAATTAATAAATTAATTAAATGTTAGACTTAAAGTTTTGCAGTATTTGCTGCCTAGTTTGGTTGTTTAATCCTCTATATGTAATCATTGTATTGTTTACTTGTTTAAGGTCATACATTAATTTTATATATATATATATATATATTAAATAAGTTTATTAAACTTATTATAATACTACATATTAATTTATTATGAGATTAATTATTTTCATCAATTGGGTAATTTTTTAGAAGGATCATTTAGATTTATTTTAATTGATGAGTTACTGATATAGTTATACATCTATTACTCTATTAGTCTATTAGTGTAATGCTTTACACTAATTGAAAATAGAAAATGTCATTTAATAAGTTAGAAATAATAAATGAAAATAATATGTTACTTTAGGTAATTAAATAAAGTGTATTAATGTATTCAAAAGAGTTATATTTTCTTTGTGTCATAAAATTCTTCTCACTTATCATTTGGGATGTCACAAAAAGTTCTTCTAATTTCTATTTTTGGAAAATTTTGTGTGGTTAACATTCACATTTATATTTTTCTTACTCAACCACAATCATACATTTCCACTTTATTCTTATTTTCTTAAAATTCCGATTCAAGTCAAACTGGGAAAAATTTTATATGATGACGGGAGTATTTAATTTCACTACTTTTCCAGACTCAATGGTGAGGTATTGGGCTATCATTCCTTCACCAATACTGAATACTGGATAGCCGAAATTTTATTGTTTCAAATACTGCTTCTCAATGTTTTCCCAAAATAGTGAAGAACAATTTGCGTAATAGAATTGACGATAAGTTTTTGAGTTATTGTCTAATTTGTTTTATTGTAAAGGATGTATGTGTTTGAAATTATTATAAATGAAATTCTAATGAATCCCTTCCAAAAGAAGAAAACTCAGTGCGAACAATTGTATTATGATGTATTGTGTTAAAACTTATGTTTTTGTAATAATACATTAATACTTTATTAATTATTTTCAATTGCATTTTTTATTGAAATAATTACATAAATATGACTAAAGTAAAGATGATTTACAAAAATATGATTAGTTACTAGACTAGTAATGAAATCATAGTAATTCATGTTCAAGTTTTGAAATTAAGTTACTACAATACTACGTTGTAGTAATGAATAGTCATATTTATGTAAATATGTTTATTTTAGTAATATTCTTGTAAAAAACCCTTTTTTATTTACCCTTGTCTAGCTGTCCCCAATAGATTTTGATCTTGGATCCGCCACTAATCACAAATGTCAATAAGTTTTATAATTAATGTAAAGTTCCTTCTACATGGGGTTATAAGTTATAAGTGATAAGAAAAAAGATAAGAAAACAAAATTTGTGGTGCATTTGTGTAATCAAACGCATCAAAAGAAGGTTGGAACAAGTATTTCCTCCAACTCCAACTTCATTCTCCTTGGATCAAGTTATTTTTCTTGCTTTTCGCTAATAAAAATTTTGAAGTTATTCATATAATTATATGACATCCATTATATTATAGACCATCTTATTTTCCTATTATTTTATACAGGCAATAAAAGTTGGAGTCCCGGTTGGATCAAGTGATATATTTGCTTAGAAGATTTTTGGGAATAAGAAGCTTCAATTGAAAAGAGTACTTCTTTTAGCTGTATTTTTTGTCATTCCTTTTTAAATTAGTTATTACTTATTCTAGATTGATGGAGAGAAAATTGACTGATACGGGATGTGTGTTATTTGTTGTAATTGTAGTTATTATATGGGTTTGCATATGCAAGACAATTTGTGATGTGCATTTTCTGCACAAGTTGATGGATTCTTTGTCCCCGAGAAAAGAAGGGCAACAAAACAGTTGCTACTAAGGTCAAACCACTGAAATTAACCCCATGCCTTTTTTCCTGTAATTTTTTACTTTTGATAACATTACTATTTTCCTATATCTTGTGCAGGTCTCCATGGAATGGTTAATCTCTTCTCCTTGGAACAACATGTTTTCTTGATATAATGGTTGCAACAAATTGTGGAACAACAGAAGGAATTTCAAGAACAAGCAGAACAAGAGCAACAAAAAAATGATGAAGTTATCCGCGTAATAGATAGAGTAGATGTTAAGTTGATGGTTCATTTCAATTAGTCACTTGATTAGTAGAATATTCGATAGAATTTTCCATTTATTGTTTGAATTCTTTGTAGTTTATGAAGTTTGATTATTTATTTGAGACATTTTAATGATATTCTTCTATGTTTTGATTTATTTATATTGTTCAATATATTAACAGAGTGCAACAAAATCTTGAAAATATTTACAACGTCATTGCGATAACAGAAAAAAAATCATTGCAATACATGAAAAATAGATTTAAATCCATCTCAATATTTGCAATAACAAAGAAAACTTGTTGCAAAATTTGCAATAGAAATTGCAACCAAAATCTCATTGCAAATATTGCAATAAAAATGTCATTGCAGTATTGCCATGAAAAATGCAACACATTATAACGGTTGCGAACCAAATGCAACGGAAAATTAGGCGTCGCTTTTTCCATTGCAAATCATTGCAACGGATTAAATCAGCATTGCAAAAAATTGCAAGGACGTGAAAAGCAAAAAAATTATGCTCATTGCATTTGTTGTTGCAGAACGCGAAATGCAACAAAAATTCAACTTGTTGCAACAGATGTTTTCATTGCAAATCGGCATTTTTCTTGTGGTAGTTGTCATTAAGTAAGTGAGAGCTTATATGATATAACATAAAGTCCTAAAATAGTCCTAATCAATGATCATCAAGAAAAGGATATTGATGATATGCGATAAGATTGGTATGTGGACTGCATCATACTTTTAGAAAGTATAGTTGATCTCACAACTATGAGTTCCTGTAATTCATGGTGATCACATAGATATTTTAGAGAATATTAGCATACCGAACGAGAAACCATTTGATAAGTTCTATACATGTGTCTCTGAGATTATATATTATCGGCGTATAGAGTAGAGTAATAGTCCTCCGACTTGAGGTCAATACGTACTTCATGTGTGGAGTAATGTACTTTGACCATGACCAACACTTAGCTTGCACACTAATCGGGGTAGATATGACATGTGTTGGGTGCATCATGAAGCACATGGATTAGTAGTTGAGCCAAGCAAGGATTCATTCCTCATAAATTAATAGATTAAGAGAGAACATTTTACTTCTCATATCTAGATGGATCATAGAGTCATTGACCAATGTAAATATATATTCATTTTAGATATCGAATATGATCGTTATGAATCATCTAGAAAGATTGAGAGATAGAAACTAAGTTATTGGAATAGACACAATATCAAATTCTAGACTTAGTTGAATGTTCGTTAAAGGACCGTATCATTATGAGCTCTATATTACAGGGAGTTTGGATAGTCCTCACAAACATTCTTATATATTAAGATTGTCTGGTAAATGGTTAAGGGATTCTCCTAATACCTTAATTTGATTAGTGTTTAATATATAAGGCCCTATGGGTCACATAACAAGTGACTATATATTCCGGTTGAATTGTTAGAAGGAATTAAATATTAATTGGATTAAATAATATTAAATTCCTTATACTAAAAATGAATTAAATATTGATTAGATTAAACATATTTAATTCATGAAGTTGAAGGAGAGTTTTATTTGATAGAATTAATTAAGTGGAATAAATTAAATTTATTGTACTTAATTAATATGTATTTTTAATCAAATAAAGTTGGTATTTTCTTTTTTGATTTGGAATTTAAAAGAAAAGGAAATAAAATAAATAATAATTTATACATAACAAAAAAAAACAAATAGAGAGTGGCTGCACACCACTTCTCTATTGTTGTTGTTGTTATTATTTTATTTTATTTAATCTACTTATTTAATTAATAATGAAGTATTGGTCCTGGTAGGACTAGAACTCATTAATGAGCAAGACTTTCATTGTGATTAGGAAACTAGTTTAGAACTAGTATAAATACATCCTTCTCCTTCATAATTTGGTGACTAGTTTTCTAGATTCAATATTACCAGTTTATTTCCCTGTGCAGGGATTTTCTAGCCTTTCTCTATGGGAGATCTGATCGTTCTTTCTGAAAGGAGAAATCAAGTGGATACCTAAGGTCAATGATTATCACCATCGCTAGGCTGGAAGATCTGTAATATCTAACACAAATCTGTTAATATTGTTATATTCGTTGTTTTGTCATAATCAGGGAAGATCTGTTTGGGAAATTTTTAAACTTCCGCTGCTGTACTTTCGAGGTACGTTACATCAATTTCCTAACAGGAGGTTTGTTCCGTAATGCTGATGATAGTTCCTTGGCAACTTATAACAATAACCTTGAGATCTGTTCGACCACTAGGGCTGAATTGAGATCAGAGCTGTTATAACATGGTTAAAGTTGGCTTGGGAGAACGGATATAGGAAGCTAGGTACGGGTGCAACTGAATTCACGTGCTACAATCAATTTTCTACTAAGGGCCGGTGAGATCACACACCAGCACTCTTCTGAGGTCGTCGATTTTCGCAGCTGTTGGATCGGGACTGAATGATTAAGGTTGAACACTTTTATCTTGAAGAAAACCAAATTGTTGACTATTTAGCTAGCCTTGGTCATAGTTTATCACTTGGTCTGCATTATATTTCTATGAATGATCCTACTTTGTCGTATCATTTATTGTGTATGACTTTCTTGGCGTTTCCCAACCTCGCTTGATTATGAATGAAAAATAGAGACTATTGCGCCCGAGCTTACCCCAAAAAAGAAATGTATAGTTATACCTAGTACAATTTGGTACCTTATACGTAGTAGTTAGTAAAAAGAAGCATAACAATGAAAAAATGGTAGAGTGCCCATTCTAGTTCTTCTCGTATACAAGCATATGAGCATATCATAATGCGAATGCACAAACAGATTTTAGGAGCCATGTGCAAGACTGTTTGTGAGGTTAGATATTGACCGATTCATGATCAAATTATTGCTCACACGAACCTTGCAGGATTTTCAACGACTATTATTTTCTTAAAAAATCCAGTAACATATTCAGCATTAATCATGTATTTATTGGTCAACTTTTTTTCAACATGCATTTGAAAGGATTTTCAATTTTTATTATTTTTTAAATGTATATATAATCCGTAGTACTAATTTAATGTTCTCCCGCTGTGCAATACTTGTTTTTCTCTCTTCATTTATTGATTAATTAATATGATCATCCTTTTTTATCATTTATTTATTGTCATGCACACTAGCTAATATGTTTTCTCTAGATTTTTACTTGAAGCATATGACATCTAAATTTGACATCGCAGTAACAAGAACTTACTGTTTATTAAAGACAGTTACGTTTTAGGGGAATTTAAAAATCCTAGACTAATTTATGTCTTCAGTGCATTTCCATATAAAATTTATTGACTTATTAATGAATGAAATTAATTAATAAATAAACAAAAGCGAAGTAAGTATTTAGAATACATTAGCGTGGAAAATATTTTTCTTTGCCTTAGAGGACTCCGATACTCAAATAATCAGTTTTTTTTGTGCCACATCATTGCCACATATAAAATCATAAATAATATCAAACAATCTTAGCTTTCTCTCAATCATAATTTTAAATTATTGTGATTTTTGTATGCAAAGCATTAAAAGAGACTCTCCTACAAAAACATTATTCCACCAACGTATGTTTTTTTTTATTTCACCAATGTATTACTTTGTTTTTTCAATTTTTTTTATTACAAACATTATTCCATTTCTTCTCCAGTTTAATTTTTTAAAATTGTTACTGAAAATCATAACCATTCAGTTTTATTAATCACATATATTAATATATATGTATTTTTAATATGTATTTATAACATATATATATATGCGTATTTATTTTAAATGTACGTGTTTATATTTATATAAGTACTGTTTGATTTCTCTTTAACGTAATCAATCTGTTAAACTTAATCATCTTTAAAAATGATATTTAAACAACAATGCATAAATAAGAATACACAAAATAAGGCTAATAAATTAATGATTTAATTGGTGTGGCCGTAATGTGCCCAAATCTGTTCAACCAAATCATGTTATTTTGCAATCCAAAATAAAGAATATGTATGTACTAAAATCGGGTGACTGTTGTGGTTGCCTATTGTTATTTAAAAAATGTTAATTCAATTATGATTGCAATCTTTTCAAATTAAAAGCTTTTAATTTGAGGTAATACATACCTTTTAAAATGAGGCTGCTTACTATTAAAAAAAAATTGAAGTTGCGTGCCACTTTTTGAATCAATACGTAGTATGAAGCAGCTATAAGGACTTCGCTAATTGCTACTGGCTACTTACCTTCGAAGGAATTCTGAGCTAAACGCCATCAAATAAGGAAAAGAATCATACAGTTATCCCAATTTTCCATATATGTTGGATAAATAATTCAAAATAATCTGGTTTCAAAATTTGATGCTGGATTTTTTTTAAATAAACTTTGCAAATAATTTCCTTATCTCAATCATAATCTAAAAAAAAAATCAGCCACATCTTCAAATTAATCTCTAAATAATCTAAACAATGAGATTGCTCTTAAGAAAGTTAAAAAAATTCAATGTGTTTCTACTTAAATTAAACATTCTAAAACACAGTGGGAGGGCGGCCGTTACCACACTCTACCTCTTCATGATCTGCTCTGTTGTTGATGTTTCTGGATGTGTTCCTATGGATCGGATCTAGAGATCTGTGATTGATACCTTCAATTGGAAAATCGTCTAGTCAGTTCCGCTCGGCTGGTTTGACGGAGTGGATGATTGGGATTGTGGTTGGCACAGGGGACGAATGGATGGGACGACTGGACTGGTTCCTGTTTGGATGGGGGGGTGCTTGAGACAGATAATGTTTGAATCGAGTTATGAGCAAGGGAGAAGACAGATCAGCGGTCCGCCCCCCTCACGAACTGCCGCCCTGGAGCGATCAATGTGCTAGGGTTTGAAAAATGATACTTTAAGAATACTGGAGGGAAGAAGTTGGGAGTATTTGTCAATTATTTTATTTTTTATGATTTACTTTCGCGTTAAGTTTGTTTACGTTGCTCTGTTTTTCGTTAATGTCTTTAGTTTTTGGTCTACAATAAGGATTGACAATTATGTTAGATATTATGTCGTTAGAAGGATCTATATGACCAGTGATTGTTGTGTCACATCCGTTTGGTGGTTAGCGATTAATATTGCTCTTGAGGGGTGATCGCTTCTAAGTCTAGCCATAAGGTTATAATGCTAATTGGCTACAGATAATTGTTGTTAGTGTTGGACTATTGGTCTCTTTAAATTTATTGTAACTATCTAAACCCTAATGATATTAATATAAGCAAGTTTTCCTGGAAAAAAGAATACATAAGTGTGAGTAAAGTAATCATGAGGTGCAACGAGCCAACAAGATTTTATATTGCAAACGACCATTGGATTACCTCATGAACCAATATATGTTTGTGTAGTCAATTGTTAAATGTTTACAAGAAAAGAGTATGATATACTTCTTGAAAGTTGGTTATTCTGGGGTTCAACCATCATAACTTCAATGTTGATCCGTCCCTCCATTAAATATGGCCAGTATATATAGAGAGATCACTCCTTTGTAATTAAGCAGTAAACCTGTAATTATTTAAAAATATATCAATGTGTATAAAAATAATGTTTACATGAATTTACTATAGCCTTCAACTACATGCTCCGATGCCAGTGAAGTGTTAATGTACACAACAAATTCAAAATCATCAATCAAACAGTTTCATGGAGTCCATCATGACCAACTTTGAACAAAAAATTTTGCCCATCACTGCTAAGTTCTTCAACGACAGCTGCCATAGTTGGCCTCTTCTCAGGCACCTCATTCGTGCAAGCCACCGCAATTTTAGTAAGCTTTGTCGCCTCACTTTCATGGAATTTCCCTTTGAGGTTATGGTCAACAAAACCCGCAAAGTTGCAAGACTCGGCCGCGAGTCGGATCGAGCTTGTGAGCATGCATTTCCCGGACATCACTTGAAGCATGACCACCCCGAACGCATACACGTCACTCTTCTCAGTGAAGCTGCCTGAGGTGATGTACTCTGGGGCCATGTAACCAAGGGCAGCACTGACCTTTAGGGCCGAGTAGGCGACATCTTCAGCAAAGAGCTTTAGAAGGCCTGAATCCAAGATTACTGGAGAGAAGTGTTCGTTTAGTAGGATTTTTTCAACTGATATGTTCCTGTGAACGATGGCGGGCTTGTTTTCATCACAACTGTGTAAATACCTAATGCCTGCAGTTCGTGATTAAACACATAGGAATGAATACAATATGATTAAACTAAGATTACTCGACAAAATGCCAATTTTAATAGGGGAAATTTGACTTTGCACCCCACTTTTTGGATGATATTGGACTTTGCACCCCATTTTTAAAAAGCTTTGACTTTGCACCCCAACACATACCATTTTGTGAAGAAAAAGTTCTAAATGGGTGCAAAGTCAAAGGAAATTTAAGTGGAATGTGGTGCAAAATCAAAGTTTTTTCAAAATGGGGTGCAAAGTCCAATATCACCCAAAAAGTGGGGTGCAAAGTCAAATTCCCCCATTTTAATATGCCTAGCATATTACATTGCAGTAACCCTGCTGGTATTTTTGTTGGGACTAGTGACATGTGGTCATATTTTCTTTCATAAATATTTTTTTAGAATTTTAATACAAACTCCCACATAGGTAAATGTGGTTATACAGTAAAAATTCTATGTACAAAACTCTATATTAGGATAACCTCTATTCCGCTATAATATATTTTGGTTCATTAAGGCTAGTAATAAATAGGAATGACCTCTGAATTGTAATAAGTTATTATATAGAGTAACTTTCAAAAGCCGCATATTATGAAAATAGTTAAATAGGTATATAGAGTGGTACGTTTTCAACTTTTCATAGTATGGGTATAATATGGTATAACTATATTATAGTTATACCAATCCAAGAGTGTGTTTGTGCATTTCTGCATTTACATGAAGACTTAAGAGGGTGTTTGCTTCAGGCTTTCAGTTCCTTTGAAACTGATTATACAATTCTAAGAGCAAGTCACTTCAAAGTTGCAGAAACTTGTTCTATGTTTAGAACCGCTAAAACAGGAGTAAAAACGCTGCAGTTTTCCTAAATAGGAGTACTATTTTGTCCTATTAATATGGCTGTCTGTCATATTATTATGTCATTTTTTCCTTTTTCCTATATAGGAGTACTATTAATGCCTGATAATGTTATAGTATGGAGATAATGTCATATTTATGCTTGATAATGTCATAATATGGCGATATAATTTCAGGAGCGACCATACTCAACTCTTATTTCAGAAAAATACATAGTTCTCTTATTTAAGAAAATTCCCTCGGCTTCTAAATTCTGATTACCCTTATGTTTTTGTTAGTTATTTATACGGAGTACTTTAGAATCACATCACAACAACAGCTCTGTCACACAATTCAGTGTCACTGTTCAGTAACCTTGAAAATATTTCAATTCTCCCCACAAAACAAACTCTGATCCTGACACTTAGGATCCGTTTGATAAAGAAATTCAAACCAGATTTCTATTAACACAAGAAAACATTTTCCATGATTTTTTCCTGTCAGTATAGAAAATGGTTTCAGATATGATAGCATAGGTAAATATTTTTCAGGAAATACTTTCATGTGTTTGACCCACCTAAACATTTTTTATTCAGAAGAATATTTTCTTTAATTCTTTAGACTATTAAAAATCCACTTCACAGTTTGAGAACATGATTACGTTTTCTATTTTTGTGGGTCAAACATTGTATTATACATAAAATAACTTCTGAAGTTTTTCAGGATAATATTTCCTAGAAGTTAATAGTTGAAACAAAAGGAATCTTAGAATCAGATTTAGAAGCATGCTTTCGCCAAAAAGCCCATAAAAATTTACTAGCACGAATCATGTGAAATGTAAAGAATACTATTTGATTCTTTAATACTCCGTATAAGAGTGCGATGAAGAGGAGGAAGAGATTTACCTTTGGCGATGCCATTGATGATGGAAACTCTGGTGGACCAGCTGAGGACTTGGCTACTTCTACCCTCTGCAACATCAAGGTAGTGTGACAAATTACCTCTAGAAGCATAGTCATAAATTAAGAAACACTCTCCCCTCCCCTTTGAGAAGCAGAAACCCCTCAGCTTGACAAGGTTATCGTGTTCCAACGAAGTGATCAAGTTAAGCCCCTTCATAAATTCTGCCTCCTCTGACTTGCATGCCGTCACATTTATACTCTTAATCGCTACTACACATCCATCCTTGAGAATTCCTCTATATACAGCCGAGAAGTTGCTTCTTCCTAACAAATTCGCGTCTGAGAAATGCTGTGCCGCTGACTTTACCTCTTCTATGTTGAACATTATCCCTGGGGTCATCGGGTCCCAGTCTTGAAAGTACTCGATTGAAATGAGAGGAGAAGGACTTCTGTGCAACTCTTTTGATTGGTCCACAGTGAGCCTATCCTCGAGTTCATCAATGGTGTTCCCCACCTTCAGTTTACGCTTCCTGAGGAGGAATGTGACCATAACTGCTGCAACCAACACTGAGATGGTCGCAGAAACCGTCCCAATGATGATGCCAAAATGTGGGAGCTTGGATGAAGTTGAGCGCTGTGGAGGAAGTTTTGCTGCCTTGGGAATGTTGGTGGCTAGAGGTACTAATCCTTTGTCTGCTGGAATAGCTTTCTCATCATAATCAAAGGGTGTACAGTTTCTTAATAATAAAAGTCCAGCGCCACATAGATTAAGGTTGTTTTGTCCATTGAATCCTCCCTTGAGCCTTTTTAACCCTTAAAATTCGGCACATACAACAACAAAATTAGCACATATGATTAAACCCTAACCTGAGGGCTCCCATCGCCACTATAATACATCAAGATTTGGAATTTCATCCCATACAGTCAACCTCGCGAGAAAAAGTCACGAAATGTCTTAGAATGTGGTGGTTTATATTTTATATTTACTGAAATGCAATGACTTATAAACTCTACAGCCGTGGAGCAGGGCAGACAGATACGTCTCTCCCTTCCACCACTTTAGCTCTGTCCAACACAAACACAAAACTTGTACACCCTTTGACCCATTTTATAAATCCCACTTTCCACTTTGGTTTGACCAATTATTATGTCCATTTTCTTACAATCTTACGTTGTAATTTTTTACTTCACTTTCTACTTTACCCCTTCTGATTTGACATTTTGAACTCTTTGGACAGCTTTTTAATGTAAAAGTTACCCACATTAACTTGATTGCAGAAAGACATTGTAACTTTCTATTTGCACAATGAATTTTAATTTTATGAAACCATTTAGAGAGAAAAAATGATAAATGGAACTAACCAGGAGAAGTAGGACCATAAAAGCTGTTATTTTGAACATCAAGAACCTCCAATGGAGGAGAATTAGACAGGCTCAGAGGAATTGGACCTGAGAGCTGATTAAAGCCTAAATAAACTTCTTTTAATAGTCTGAGGTTTCCCAAGCTTGCCGGAATCTGACCTGTCAACATGTTATGTTCCAAAGCAAGATAACTCAACTTCTTCAAGAACCCAATCTCTTCAGGTATGGATCCTGTCAGCTGGTTGTTATTCAGCTGCAGCACTGATGTGAACCACAATTATCAAAATCAAACAAGCAAAGATAAGTCCCATGAAGAATAGTTACATATAGACCCCGTTTGGCAGTCTTCATGACTTCACATTATTCTTATCAGCCTTTTTTATACCAAACGGCAACTTAATTCAATTTCAATGTATTTTAATACACAATCCCATTAGATTTAACTCATACCAAATACGTCTAATGATCCTTAAAAAACATGATAAAAATTGACCTTTTCATTCAAAAACATCTGAATGTTATCTATCTTGGAAAGTTATTACAAATTTAAAAAACAATTGATGCTCAAATGAACTAGGGTAGTAAATCCAAAGATTTAGAAGAATATAAATTCATGACAAGACAATGAAATTCGGACCTTGAAGGCTAACCATTCCGCCAATCTCGGGAGGTATAACCCCAGTAAGATTGTTGAAATCAAGATACAAATCAGTCAGCTCAGTGAGATTCGCAATCTCTCTTGGAATCTCTCCAGTCAACTTATTGAACTGCAAGTAGAGACCAGACATGCACTTGAGCTCAGCCACCGCCGGCGACAACTGTCCGGTGAGTCCCCTGCTCGGCAGAGATATGTTACTGACCTTGCGGTTCTCGTTGCAGACCACTCCCAGGAAGGAGGACCCACTGCACGGATCACCGTCACTGGTCCACGAAGAGAGAATCTTGTTCTCTGGGTCCAAAGAGGCCTTCATCTCCATTAAAGCACTCAGCTCGGCATTTGCACAAGCATACCTCAGGCAAGATAGTCCGAGAAACAGGAGGGAAATACAGAGGAAATGTGAAACCATTTCTGAGTTTTCCTCGATCAGATGTATCGAAGTTTAGGACAGTTGGGTGTTTTGTCGGAGAGAGAGTGTGGGGTTGATACAAAATGTAGACATCCATGCAACCCCATCAAATTGTTATGCGGAAGCCGCCAATCAAATTACAAAAATATTACTAAAATAAAATTTATTTACATAAATGTACTATTTATTACTATAACGTAGTATTTTGGTAATTTAGTTAAAATTTGAACATGAATTATCATAATTTCATTACTACTCTAGTAATTAGTCATATTTTTGTAAACCATCTTTATTTTGATCATATTTATGTAATTATTTCAAACATTTTCCCACTTTTCTTTTTAGTTGGTAAAGATTTTTTGAGGCCTTTAAAAATAGTATTACCTCCCTAACATAAAGAGTTTCCTACTTTTCTTTTTAGTTTGTAACGAAAATGTCTTTACATTTTAAATCTTTTAATCATACTTTCAATAATTTTGAAAATAATACACTATTACAATTATGATTTTTGAATTTATTCTTCATCCCATCATATTATTCCCCTATCTTCACATCATACCTTCAATAATTTATATCATCTTTCACTATTCATAATTTATCTACTTTTTTTTTACTCCAGGGGGTTTGGGGAGGGGGCCTGGGGGCCCTGGTGATGAAAACGGTTAGCAACACAAGAGGGGGGGTGAATTGTGTGTGTGGAACCGTGGCAGTTTTTCGCCCAGTTCTAGTGCGGGGTGAAGGGTATTGCGAAATAGTAAAGTGCACAAGGATTTAACGAGGAAAAATCCCTTGGCTCAAAGGGATTAAAAAACCTCGACCTCCCTCGGAGGAATTTTAACAACTTCACTAAAAAGCCTTTGAATGATTACAAGGGAAACTCTCCTAGTCTACCCTTGAGCCACCCCAACTCTATCCTCTCTAGGAAGAGTTACGCTTCTCTACCTTGCGGGTAGAGAGCCTCTCAGCTTTACAACAAAGCTCTCACAACACACGTTACCCAACCCGAGGAAGCTACACTTAGCTAATCCTCAATAACCCAATTACAATATAGGAAGAGAATAAGAACTCTGTATTTCTCTCCGGGAGCAGTTTCAGGTGCCTTGAACTTTGTATTTCTCTCGAGTATCTCTCTTGATATTTTCTCGGTCAAGCACACCCTGCTTCTTCTTCTTGATCTCGATTATATAGTCTACTAGGAATGGATCCGTTGAGACACTTCTTTCCTTGAATGGTTGAGGAACTTGCCTTGAAATTATTCAAAATGCTTTCCTTTTATTTAAGGATCTTCTAGCTCTTAATTATGATGGTCCTTGGTCAACCATATATATGGGAGCAGGAGGATACGTGCATACCATGAGCAAGTCAAAAAGGTATAGAGCATATTATGTGATCAACCATTTAGTAATAATTCCACAAAGATATATATCAATACATATCAAGGGAAGTTATTTATTCACTTAAACTATGCAAGCATGCAACGGATCATATTTCAAATAATATGCAGGAGAATATTTGTTAAATAGGTATGCACAATCAACTAGCTAATCAATTAAGGATTCTTTCCATAAAATAATAAGCTATAATAATAAATCATGCATGAAAATATATTTTTGCTTAAAATAATATTCTTGACAAAGTATAAGCACTCATATAAGGAAAGCACATATTAATTAAATCATACACCATGTAAATCAACCGTTCACACAGAATACAATTAAGAATAATTTTGTCTTCCGTTCCGTATGGAACTGAGAGCGGTTCCGTCCGCTGTTCCACCTGCATAGTTAGTCATTAATAAAACTACATACTCAACAGATTCTTTCCTTTGAGATCGGTCTTCTTAGATGGGCAAGATCAGGACTTGATGTACTATCTTTAATAGCTCGGATCTCCATATATATTTCGGTCCTCTTGCATGGAAATCATTCAAAAATATTTCCTTATAGGTATAAAAGATATTCTTTTTATTTGATTGAAGGAAATCATTTTTCTTAAGGAAACATTCCTTGTGAGAAGATATGCACGAAAATCCTTTTTGAATTTTGAATAACAACAATTATTTTGGAAACTTGCTTTGTAGAAATATCTCTTAATTAATGCCTTTGATTTAAATAACTTTCCTTTAAAGAAAAAATCCTTTCTTTGTATGATCATTGATTATTTTCTTGCTTAAAAGGTTCTCTTTAATTTAGCAAGATAGATCCGAAATTAAATGGAGAGAAAAGATATTTTAAGCAAGCCGGATTAATCAATCTTGGATTTACAGTGCAGTTCTCGGACCAGTTCTACGGCTTGTTCCAGAGCACGACTTAAACTCTTTTCATGTAGTCACTTACAACCAAAAGTAACACTAGTCGTTTGTCATCAACAAAACAATACGTTCCAACACCTGGAGTAATCAAGGCTGAAAGTCACTTCATTGAGATACGAACCCTTATGTGCCTAGCGGGGTTCGAACTCGAGACCTCCCACTAGGCACGGTAATCTCACAACCAACTGGGTTAGAATATTTGGTTCATAAGTTATCTACTTTTGAAATGAGAACGTATTTACGTTACAGAGGTGTAGTATGAACAATATTCATGTTTTTTCGTAACATTTTTCGTGACGTAAATTTGATGCATTAAAATGTAAATCAAGTCTCTCTAAAAAAATGTAACTCAAGTCGTTACAAAATGTAATTTAAGTTAGCAACAATTGTAACTCGTTTATTCAAGTGTAACTCGTGTTACTCACTCCAAGGGTCATCTGCCACCTTTCATATATGAAATGTAAAACGTGTGTATGAAATGTGTTTTTCAGACAAGTCAAAATGAAAATCACGTGTGTGGAAAATGTAATTTGCTGTGACAAGTCAAAATGTAACTCTCATGTATGAAAATGTAAGTTACTTACTCACGCATATGAAGATGTAAATCGCGCATAAGAAAATGTAATTCGCGCAGATGAAAATCGCGTATAGAAAGATGTAACTTGATGTATTATCAAATGTAATTCCATGAATCATGTATAAGTGTAATTCACACATATGAAAATGTAAACTCATATTTTATCAAATGTAAATCAAAATAAACACACTCAATGTTTGAAAAACCTTTAAAAGCATATAAAAGAGATAAAAACATACTCTGTATTACAGAAAAAAAGTGTATGAATATGAAACAAATATATTAAAAGTTGATGAATATAAAGAATATTAAAGAGAAAATAATTTCAATTATAATTTAAGTTGAAGATTAAAAAGGTAAAATCATAATTAAATTTTTATTATTTTGATGGAGAATAAGAAAAGAGAAAAAACCGAAGATGAAATCAGAAATCTAAATGAAACACAAAGAAAGATTAATAGTGCATTGAAAAAAGAAAGAGAAATTGAAAAAGAAATATTGCAAATTTTAATGTAAAACTATGTTGTTTCATTAAGCCTCATAATAGGCTGCTCATTGTATGACGATCCTATAGTATAATTTGCGTCCATGCACATACAATTATGGACCATTTGTAAGCCCATTTTCAAACATGTACATTTTTAACAATCAAAATAATAAAATTGAGTTAATTTCTGATTGAATTATCCCATGCTACTGTAGATACTATTTTATATGATTTTTTTATTTTATTAATAAAATATATTTTAAATATAAAGTTTTCCATGATTCAAAAGATTTAGCCAATTCACACGCTTGCAAAATTTTATCAGTTTCAATTCAGCAGATTAAATCAATTTTAGTATTACTAAACGAGTTCTTAGTTTTGATTTAAAGTCTGTTGAGTAACACTGAAATTGGTTGCATCGATTGAACAACTTGTTTTTAACAATGGAATATGGTACATTCGTAAAATATAAATGGACAACGTAGATAAAATGATTTAATGATTATAGACTTTATAGTTTAAACTAGGTAAAAATTGATTTAAAGGATTTTGATGATATTAATTTATTTCGATATTATTATAAATTGTGATCTTAGTGCATTTCTTATTTAACTACTAATTTTATCAAATGATTTGTTATTCTTAATTGTACAATATTATAACATATGTTCAATTTAACTTATTTAACTACTAATTGAACTAGTTAAACACATTTAAAAAAACAATTAATTTTACAAATCATCGCATATTTTTTTAACTTTTTCAATTTTAAATTAGTTTAAACTGAATCATCAAATCATTTTTTCTAAGTTGTTCATCTATACATGAGGAATGTACCATAATTTCACCGTGAAAACAAATTGAAGCTCACTTTATTCCATCGTAGTTTATGAGCTTTTATACAAATTCATATGCTCTTTACCGATAAAAAATTCAAATATTGAATTGACACTTTACCCCGATGGATACCAACGTACCATGTATTAACTTTTACTCTGTAGAATAATAATAATAAGGGAGGATTTGAGTTTGTACTCCACTTTTTCGGTGATATTGGACTTTGCACCCTGTTTTGAAAAAATTTTGATTTTGCACCCCATTTTTCTTAAAATTCCTTTGATTTTGCACCTCATTTAGAAATTTTCTTCACAAAATGGTATGTGTTGGGATGCAAAGTTAAAGTTTTTTTAAAATAAGATGCAAAGTCCAATATCATAAAAAAAAAGTAAGGTGCAAAGTTAAATCCCCAAATAATAATATAATAACGAAGGGTGTAACGTCAACTCGTCTATAATTGGACGGACAGGCGAATTTGACTTGTACAAATTGGACACTTAAATCAGTTTTAAAAACTCTGTATTATGTATGCGAGACCCTCTCTCTATGCTGGACTCCGTATGTCAAAATCCATTAATGCCAAATCCAGGTTGAGATTGTTTAATTCAATAATCAATGAAGAGTCTATGCAATAATGTACTCGGTACTATTGTAGCGAGATACGTGTATGGTGTAGTACTCACTTTGGTAAAAAAGAAAAGAAAAAATTGAAAATAATAGTTTGGGAAATTACTTTAAATATGACTAAAAATGTTTGTATATTTCGAAATAGGACTATTATATTTTTATTCCTAAAATATGACTAATTACTATCATGTTTTGGCATTATTAGACTTTAAGCATGTTAATATTTTCCAAATTTGGCAGTGATTAATCCTAATTTGAGAATAAAAACATGACAGTCCTATTTTGGAATTTTCAAAGTTTTTAACTCCTATTTCGGGAATTTTCCGTAATGGTTTCAACTATTACCGATCTAACCATAATACTCTCAACTATTAGTTATTTCCGTATAATTCCAACTATATGGTCCGTCCATCAATAATAGTCCATGATCGTGTATAACATGCTATAGCATGTCACTTTTAAATAGAAACTAAGCATATTCTATAAATAATATGAAGTATGAACTATGCTCGTTCTTCTTTTAGTAATCTCAAGTTCTCAACTATCAATTCGATTTCTTTTTAAACAAATAGAAAATTTTATTTATGAGCCCATTTGGTGAACTTTTTTTCGGCTTATCAATCAACATTTTCACTAAACACATAACTTTTGATTTTCCACGTTGAATTGTGTAGTAATAAGAAATAGTAAGGTTGGAGTTTTCTTGACTGTATTGATTGAAGTTACTGTAGAAGATCATTTTAACTATTTTTTCAATAATTATTTCTTTATTTTATTAATAAACTTTTTTTAAATATAACTTTTTCATAAATCAGTAGAATCAACAAATCCAACCACTTTAGTGTTACCAAACTCAATCTAAATTTCAAAATTTGAATTTTACAAAATTAAAAGTTTAACTAAATCTAGAAACGAATTGCTGAGATTATTAGGAGTGGACCTTTTTCGTAATGTACATATGACTCCTTTACGAAGAAAATTACGTTCTTTACTTGATAGAGATCATGTGATCGCTCGATTTTGGGCCCGTTTGGTAGCACTGAGATTGGGTGAATTGACTGATTCTGCTGAAATTTATAAAGTTCTGGCTGAAGTGGTTGCATTTGCTGATTTATGAAAAATTTATATTAAAATATATATATAGATTATACATTTGAAAGATACAATTATGGAAAGTTTTGTCATGTGTCATCGGTAAATTATATCCTACACCCGGTTGTACGGTTCTCACTGTACAACCGGGTATTTTTGCAATTAATTAGGAGAATTCGCAGAACTGATTTGGTGTCCAGAGGCAGAGATCGATGGTTGGGATTCCGGGAGTTGATGCAGGAGACGATGGACGGATGTTGTTGCTCACCTGCTCGCTCGCTAATGCCCTGATGAAGAAGAATCAGGTTGTGGCGGTGTGGCCTTCTACAGCCGGATGCCTGGATCGATGTCCTTAGACTTGAGTTTGCTGCTTTTGTTTTTTAGTTCTCAATCCCCACTATGACAATTTCTAGCTATATTTTAATAGTGTGTGGGGTTTCAACTTGTATTTCTGACCAGATGACAACGTGTTATATTGAAAAATTGAATTTCTTTTTAAATCTAAATGAGTATAATGCATAAAAGTAATGAACATATATAAATGAGTTTAAATGTTACGATACTTATTAAGTAAGTTATATATGTTCATTTGGTACCAATATAATGCTCATTTTGAAATATTATATGAACGTATATTTCAAAAATATCATATTAAATTAGATTCACATTTGGTCAAACTGATTATAGATACAGAAGCATATATATCATAATACTCAATGACATATTTACGTGATTCTAATACTTGATAGAGGATGTGTTGATGCTCAATGAAAATATCTTTATTTTCAACTAACAAAGCTTACAATTTTCATACCAATGCTCATTTTGTAAGTTGTATTCGCTCATTGGATACTATTGTTATGCTCATTTTTAAAAATATCATATCAATACACATTGCAAGAGTGTCATATTACATCATATTGACATATTGAAAGTGCAATGAAGATTTGATTCAAAATAATTCTACCTCTTTCATGTCATTGCTCATATGGTAAGTTATGTATGCGCATTTGATATTGTTTTTATGCTCATTTTAAAATTTTATATCAATGCATATTTCAAAAGTATCATATTCTGCATTACATTAGATTCACATATGAGTTGATTATAGATATGAGAGCGCAAATCATGAAACTCAATTGTATGTTTTTAATACTCAGTACATGCAGTTTGATGCTCAATGAAAATGGTTTGATACTTAATTAAAAATATTATGATTTCATATCAAATGCTTATTTTATAAGTTGTGTATGTTCAATTGGTACTCATGTTATGCTCATTTTCAAAATGTCATATTAATGCTCACTCAATAAAAACCACGATTTTCATCTCAATAGCGGAGGTTTGATGTTCAATTAAAATGTCATGGTGTTCAACTAACAAATTTTACGATTTTCATATCAATGTGCACTTTGCAAGTTATGTATGCTCATTTGGTATTGATGTTATGCTCATTTTTAAATGTCATATTTCAAAAGTATCATATATTCATATTACATTAGACTCACATATTGAAATTAATAGGAGTGAATTATAGATATAATTTAATAAGTTTTTATAAAAGAAAAAATAAGAAAAAGAAAAAGAAATTAGAAGATATGAAGCAGAGATTGTGATACTCATTGTTAGCCTCCTAATGCTCAATACAACAGGTAAAATACTCACTAACAGTACACTATTGCTCATTTTAGTGGAGGCCGTGACTTTTCACTTAAATTACAAGAATGCCACCGAATATTTTTTGGCCCATATTAGTTATTTGGTTGTGTTCCTTAGTTGGGCCGGGTGTACCGTGTACGTACACCCGGTTGTACCATATAGGCACTCTGTGTCATCTTCTAAGCAAACATTCATTATAATATTTTTTATTCTCTTTCTAATTTAGAATATTAGTTAAGTTATGTTAAAATTCAATCATAGACTATACAGTTAGTTTAGGACTAATAAGTTAGAAGTTAAGTTAGATTAAAATTTATCAATTCATGTCACGTACATTAGTCATTTTAGCCAGAATTTCTTTTTGAAATATAATTATCCAGTAATTCAGTCTATGCAGTCACTTCAAACATAATTTCATAATTTCAGCAGATTTATCTGATTCAAAGTAGCTAGAATTTTCAAAAAGCAATTCCGGCTGAATTACTATAAAGCAATTCTTTATTTAATACATAAGACCTGTTTAGTAACACTGAACTTGGCTAAATCGGAACAATTTTTTGAAAATCTGAAATTCTGGCTGAAATAAATGCATTGGCTGAATCGATCATTGAAATATTATGTTTCAAATGTGTTTTGTTAATAAATTTAAGAAAAAATATATGAGAATAGCTAAAATTGTACTCTATAGTAAATTCACTCAGAAAATTACTCCACCTGAATTATTTTAATAATTTCACAATTTAGCGCACAAAGTCAAATCTACGTGTTTGGTAAAAACAAATGGCCGATAATCTCAAAACAAGTTGCCAAACGGGCTCATAGATCCGGTCTATGTTTGGCATTTAATTTCGAGCTATATGTGGAGGCTATTGTCCGAATTAAGGTTTATTGTATGGACAAAAGAATGTTGTCAAGACATGAATTTTGAAATGTTGCATATAAACTATTAGTTGAACAAGGTGAATCTGTTTGATAAAAAGAGCTGACAAGAGTTTAGATAATATGACCTTACCAGATCAGATCATACCAAATCAAATCATATTCGACCATAATAGACAAATCAGACAAAAAACAGTCAATTAAAAACAATTTTAATGGAATCTTCCCTAAAATTAAGAATCGTATATTAGATTAGTATTCAAGAAATCTCTTGGAATTAATTAGCTTATTATAGAGTTAACTACAATACAAGCACAAGTGAGATAGACATAGAAAATTAAACTATCTTATTATGGAGATAGTCGTTAATATTTTAAGAATATTTATATTTTTTATTTAATCACCAAAATTGAGACGACGACACGTGATTCGGTACTAAAATATAAAAAGGGACTACAAAAATTATACAAATAACCTCAAAAATTAATTCCTTAATTATGATCTAATTTAGAAAACAAATCTTTAAAACATTTCAAAATCATGGATATGGATTTTATTCATGTATGGATTTATGCAATGAAGTCATTTAGCTCTATATGTCAATGTTTCAAAATAAATGTAAGATATGTTTAATAGCTCCAAACCACCAAATTTCCAATGAAATTGTTGAGTTAGAATAGAACTGTATGGCCTGTGGTACTCATTTTCCCATTTTTAAAGTGCACATATACAACTTAAATAATATCAATATACTTGAAAACTCAAATTTCCATAAGTTATCTTATGGATCATACTATAAGCCCAACAACACTTATTTTACTTAATGAGATCATATTATCCTTAATAATTCAATCTAATTTAATGAAAAATAAATCGATTGATACCAATCACAATATGTGGTGTGTTGTCGCTGCCATCACCTTCATTAAAATAGGAATGTCACAAACTATTTATTTTCTTAAAGAAAGGGATCGAAGGACTAATTTGTGAAAATCCAAAATCTTGAAAGGCTATTATCTTAAAAAAAATATGACTAAACCCATTTTTAAATAAATGAATTGCAAAAAATGTGTAGTTAATTTTGAAAAAATCACTAAGCCACGAATGACATTGAATGGATAAAAATAAGCAGTGATGATTTTCTTTTTCTTTGTTCAGGTAAACATGATTGAAAAGGTTAATTACATTTGAATGCAATTGAGAATGATAAAAGATGTTCTTTTCCTCAGAAAATATAGACACCAAACATGTTTAGATTATTAGTTCAAAAATAAGACATAATCAATAAATTAGAATATGCATTAGAAACCAATATTATAATCAATTAAATAAGCGATTTTACGTTAATAAAACTAAAGAAGATCATTTTAACCCGTGCACGGCACAAGTAAAGATACTAGTTTTATTAATAAAACAGAGAAAATATTGTATAAAAAATAGCTAAAATGGTTCTATATAATAACTTCAGCCAATTCAGCCAGAAAAGTAACTCGGTAACTTCAACATGATTTATTTTGGTTATTACATAATTTAGCGCGTGAAATCTAAAGTTACGTATCTGATGAAAAAGTTGGTTGATAAATCGAAAAATAGAGTCATCAAATAGACTCTTTGTCTATCTTGTGTAGATGCTTTTTTCATTTTCTAAAACTCATTGACAAGAGATGCATACACTGTGCATATGGACATATGGCGATTCAGTACGACATATGGAATATTTTACGACATACATTTGCCGTACCGCAACTATCAGTTTTCCGAAGTTTCAGTTCTTTAAAGATGCAATATCGATTGGTAGATTTCATACATGTCTCTCAAAACATCAAATTATTATATACAAATCATTATTACTAGCTAGCGACATATAAAATCATTATAAAAAATTACAAAGAATAATTACTAACCTATTGATGTTCTCAATATTGATATATTAATTTAATTATATTTAAGTGGTTCAATGTACCACATATTAAAAAACAACACATTATACTAAAAATAACTTAAATAACATATACATAAATAAATCAGTAGCCATCTCTAACAAAAAATTAATATTATATTATTCAAACATCATGGATATAAAGTCATGTATCCCTGAGATGATTTTATGTTTCAAGTCATTTTTACAATTTAAAAAAAAATTGAATATTACTTTCGATATAGCGGCATATCGATATACCTTTTATTTTCAAAATATTTACCGATATCATACTGAAGTAATTCGATACGGTACCATATTGTACACAAAATATCATATACCTAAATTTTCAATAAATAGTTTGACATACCAAAAGTTTCAAAAAAAAATCCCTATATACAAATGACTGAATGAGACGTGTACACCAGAGCTCGCTTTGGGGGCAGTTGGCCAAGGCAACTGCCTAGGGCCTCATATGCCAAGGGGCCTTCGCAAAGTACTACGTATTTATTATTTTTAATTTAGATTTAAATAATTAACTGCTACATTTTCATTGATCCATTTGGACAAAGGTATGGTACCTTATGGGTACCATAGAATCTACCTTTATATTATTAATATTAGGTATATAATAATACTCCGTGTCTCCGTATGAAGTAATTATCCGCTGAACTGGAACCTTCAAATCGGAAAGCAGCAAGCCAGCAACTGGCTCCTCGGTTCGATCTCATCAAACGGCGACAACAGAGTAGCAGACCGCCTTGGCAAATCTAAGATTATAGTACTCCGATTTCCGATACCCTTATTTTCGATACCCTTATTTTCTGCTTGATTGCCTCCTTTGTGGCCCTGTTCTCCTTCTGTACTTTGGTTTCTTATGTTCTAGAAATCTGGCCTAAGAAATACTCCGTAATAGTTATAGAACAACCTCGCAGACCACCTTAGAAATACGAAGTACTGTTTTTTGGTAAAAGAAATATCGAGTACTTATGAATGATTTCTGATTTCTGCAATTGGCCGTGAAGTGAGCTTTGAGAATTTGGGGTTAGGTACTTCTTGACACTATTGCCAAAGTCTAAGAAATAAGAATATACTCACTCACTAATGATTGTATGCACTTATTCAAAATTATTAACAAAATAAAATTGGGTAATTGTTTATTTGTTATAATGTTAGTATCATTATTAGTAATTTATGTTTTGCATTAATATTTCATTATGGCCTGGTAATCGGATTAGTCATTTAGTTATTTTACCACTAATATTTTATAATTGTATATTGTAATTGACTAATTATTTAGTTTAATTTTTTGTTGATCGTTTTCTATTAATTGACTATTTTTTGGTTAAATTTATAAATATATTAAATATGTAAGTATTGTCATGACGAATAAACACAAGTTTGAACTTCAAAAAGCAAGAAGAAAACAGTATTAAAGAGTATACTGTATACTTTTTGGTGCATTTAGTATGTGTTACATTTTAAACTTTATTTTGTATGTGTTACACTTTAAATATGGCATTATTTCTCATATTTTGTGTTTGTGTTCATTTTAAATTAGTTTTTGAGAAATACCACTTTCTTTTTCATTGTATTCATATAATTTGTGAATGTTAAGCGTTTTCCGTCTGGGGCCTCCAAAGTGCTAAGGCCACCCTTGGTGTACCCGAACATGTTTTATGAAGTATTTCAACTTTTCATGACACGTTAGCTCTAAAGAGAATCTTTCATAGGTGGTCGATGGTTCATAGCTGCTCTTCTGGAATAACCTCTCCCAAATTAACTCCTTATCGTTCATTTTGAAGACCGAATGAGCTAAACGGTCAACTGCTTTATTAAATGGGTGAAAATATAGTCATTTGTCAAAGTAGAACGTCTTTTAAAACGAGTAGGATATTCAAGATCGGATTGCTTCATTAAAAGTTCTAACCTTATGCATCATCATCATACAATTAAAGGAAGCTCTAAGTTTTTCAACTAAAGAAGTGATATCCCAACGCTTATTCTTCTAAATTGTTAATAACTTGCATGTCGTTTTACCAATTAGTTCAAGGTTTCCTTTAATTTATAACTTTAATTTGTCATCTTTTATTCTTTCATTATTTTGAAGACATCCTTATTTTCCAATTAAATCAATTAACATGTGATTTTTATACTTCTCTGTACTCCACCCAAATCTTAATCAAGTAGTTTTTTTTACATGTAGGTCAAACGTGATAAAATTTTTAAAGAGTATATTAACTACCGACTCATAGGAAAGTTTAAAAAATATAATGGAGAGTCAAAGTTTGTGATTGAGAATAATGTTTTTACTTAATTAGATCCAAATATTATGATTCATTGATTCATATTATCTGATATAATCTGATTCGTTAGCTTGTTTTGGTGTGAGGTTTTGAACCGTTTTGCTCAAGTAAAAGGTTAATTAATATCTACATTAGTATCTATTGTCTAAGTATGATTAGGTTTGGCCTAGCTTGTTAAGATATGAACTATGTTAGTTTAATGTTTATTCCATTAATGAGTTGAAATTAAAATAGAAAGATCTAGGCATTTAATTGACATGTAACATACGGAGTATTATTTGGATGAAGAATTGATTTTGACTAGATTTAAAATTACATAGCTGGTTTGAAATATTATTATTGTAGTGTTCTAGTTCAGACCTTTAATTTACCACAAGTATGTCGACTTTATCCTTCCATTTTCAAATATTGTGTTGTTTATATTAAAACATGTACTTTATTACTCGTATATTTTACATTTTTCAGACGCTATTTCAGCTGTGTTACCAAAAAGAGTTCTTCATTAAGTTAACATTTCCGCTAGAGGATTTATCTAGAGATAAGTGAGAGCTAGAGAGAAAGTTTTTTACATATTTTTCAACCCCCTACAATTACCTTACGAGGAGTATTTATAGAAGCAATGTGGGTTGGGCTCCCTGCAGGCCTTGGGCCTCAGAGACCCGGTTACAAAAGTGGGCCGCTAATGGATTGGTTACATGAATTCATTCAACTTTGTATAAAGTAAAATTGTCTGCCGAAGGTCCCTAGCTCAGGTGGCCAAGATGACGGTGCCTGGCCAAGGAGGCCAGGTCAAGATGATCAATCTTGTTTCATTTCCCTGATCTTCAGTTTCTGGGCTTCACTTGTGATAATGGGCTAGTCTGGCCGAGGGAGATCAGGCCGAGGGATGCAACGGTACCTTTATAGTGCCTTGATAGTGGCTCATATACTTTATCAATTTTTGAGCACGTTTGGTAGCACGAAAATCGGTTGATTTGGCTGATTCTGCTGAAATTTATGAAGTTATGACTGAAGTGGTAGCATTGGCTGATTCTGCTGAATTAAGAAAAAAAAATATTTAAAATATATTTTATTAATAAAATAAGAAAAAATTATACTCCCTCCGTCCCGTTAGAAGATTTCCACTTTCCTTTTTTGGATGTCCCATTAGAAGGTTCTCATTTCCATTTTAGGAAACAATTAACAATCTTAAGTGACAAATTAGTCATTATATATTAAAAATAATACATTTATAACATCGCAGTTATCAACACTAACACATTATAATATATACCTATTAAAATTATTTCTCAAAATATACCCGAACTACTTTATTTAATTATCACCTAAATAACCGTGCCGTCACAACAAGTGCAAATAGACCGCACATAGATCAATTTTTTTTTTTTTGCGATAGCCGCATAACTGTCGTTAAAAACACTATTAACAACACATTTTTTTAATTACCACATACAAAACTGTGGTAAAAGTCAGAGACGACAGTTTTTAACCGTGGCCAATGTTTTTACCACGGTTGTTGTGACGACGCACGTAAAACTGATGGAAAACTGTCGTAAATGGTCCTCATGTTTTTACGACAGTTTTGCGACAGTTTTACGTGCGTCGGCACAACAGCTGTGGTAAAACATTGGCCACGGTTAAAAATTGTCGTCTCTAAGCTTTTACCACATTTTTGTGTGTGGTAAATAAAAAATGTGTGGTTAATGGTGTTTTTAACGACAGTTATGCTGTCATCGCAAAAAAATGTGGTCCATGTGCAGTCTGTGTGCACTTTTTTTGTAGTGCGTTTTGCTATGAGAACCTTCTAGCGGGACGGAGGTAGTATGTAAAAATAGCTAAAATGGTCATCTACACTAACTTCAACTAATACAGCCACAAAAGTAACTCTAACCCTACTTTTTCTGCTCATCACACAATTCAGCGCGCGAGAACAAAAGTTATGTGTTTGGTGAAAAAGTTGGTTAATAAGTCTGATAAGTCGAAAATCTGTGTTGCCAAACAGCCTCTTAGTTTTAGAAACTTATGTCTAAGTCTAGATAATACTCCGTAGTACTTCGATCAAGTTGTTCATGGTTTTAGAAGCAAAGTGACTTCACTGTAAATTTGTGCGCGCTATTTATAGCCGTATTTCTAACTTCAGCCTCCCCAAATCTCTGTTACTACTTAGAAATGGATTTATAGTCGATTGATAATGGTAATTAAATGGAGCAATTCTTTATAATGTTATGACTAGTATTTCACTTGCGTATTATAGGGGATGTAGATTTTACCTATATTATCTCCGTCCTACATTGATTTGCAAAGTCAATATTTCTTTGTCAATCAAGATTAAATTTAAACTTTCCTTATTGATAATTGATTCAATTTTAATAATTAAAAATTGTATATTTAGAAACTAAATTAAAATCTCTATAATTTGGTAAAATCCAAAGTAGAATATCATTAAAATTTGAAATCCTAATCAAGTGAGTAAAATGTAACCGTGTGACACAAAAACGTTGATTTTGCAAATCAAGTTGGGATGGAGGGAAGTACTACGAACATCTAAAATGTTATAAATAACAATGCAAGTTAGGGTATTTAGGTGCAAAAAATGTGTTGGTGCAACTCACAATAATAAGAGCTTGTACCACGCGTTGGAGTGATTGTACATTTTATCCACTCAACAACATTTACCCCTGACGGAATCCTTCCTCCGTTAATCTCCCATCATCCGCAACCTCTCTCCCCAAGTCCCCATTCAACGTTCCCCTTCCATTATCATCAAAAAAAAAAAAAACGTTCCCCTTCCATTCTCCCTTTATCTTCTCACTCCACCACTCACCACATTTTAGATGCAAGATGGGCATTCCTGACTACTAAAATTACCCCGTTCAACTCTAAAATTGAAGAAGGGATTCACAAGTACGTTAGATTCCGATCCTTCCTATTTTCTTCGTATTGATGTTTGTCCAGCAAAAGTAGGTCATTTTTTAGTTGTGAATTACGTATAGAGTCTTCTATGTTTGTTGTGCATAAAAATGGTTTATCAATCTTATATACTCAAAATGTTTTCCTTTGTGTGTTGTCAATTATTTGTTTGTGTTGGCGATTGATAGCCATTTTGGCCCCTTACTAAAGGACTCGATTAGTAATTCAAGAAAGTTAAAATCTTTGCTTGTTTAGGTCATGTAAAAGAATTGGAGTGATGGTCTGATGGATATTGGGTGATTTTTTCTGTTTTGTAAAATCTAATAATGGATAAGTTTGTGTTGAATAAAATAAGATAAGAACTGGGTAAAGTTGCAGATTGAGTTGCACGGGTTTTTATTTTCAGTTAAAAATTTTGAAGAGTGTTTGCTTTAAGAGAATATATAATTATCTATTTTTCAACAATACTAAACATTCACTGCACATTTTTTTAACCCCAGGGGGCATCGGGGAGGGGGGTTTGGGCGGCCTGAGGTAAACTGAGATCAATCTCACTCCATTGAGAATTGAACTCGGGACCTCCCATAAAGAAGAGTGAGTTGGCGACCAGCTGGGCTGGACCGCTTCCTCAAACATTCACTGCACATTCTCTAATGGATATGAGAAAATTCCTTAAATAGAACTAAAACAATGATAAAGTTCAAATACAGGACTAAATAGGACTCATTCACTCTTTTCTTTAGCTTTTAGTTTCAGTGTTTAAAATTAAGCAAATTCTGGTGAAATATTACATTTTCTATCTTTTTTTTTTAGCTTCAAAGCACTTTAAGAGCCCGTTTGTTAGCACGAAAATCGGCTGATTTGGCTGATTATGCTGAAATTCATGAAGTTCTGGCTGAAGTGGCTGCATTTGTTAATTTTGCTGATTTAAGAAAAAATTATTTTTAAAATATATTTTATTAATAAAATAAATAAAAAATTATATGTAAAAATAGCTAAAATGACCATTTACAGTAACTTCAGCCAATACAGCCGGAAAAGTAACTTTAACCTTACTTTTTCTGCTTATTACACAATTCAGCACATGAAATCAAAAGTTACGTGTTTAGTGAAAAAGTTGGCTGATAAGTCTGATAAGCTGAAAAACAGTGTTGCCAAACGGCCTCTAAATTTGAAGTTTGACAATTCCCAAAAGCTTTGTCAAGTCATGCATTGTCAAAGTTAACCATCACTCTAACTAGAAAATAAGTGATACATTATGTCAATGTGTGACCCTTCTCAATTTGTATTTGTTTTTTGGGAAAACTGTCAAATAGGTCCTCGAACTTTCATAAAAAAGTCAATTAAGTCCTTCTATAGGAGACTCTGTCCGGTTGTCGCGATTTGGGGCGGTTCCTGGTGGAATTTTTTGATGAAATTTTTTGTGCATCTTATTTATCAAGTCTAGTTTACTCATATTAAATTTCAGCTAAAAATTTAATCAGGAGCACATTCAAATTAATTCGAGAACGCAAAAATGCGCAGTTATCTTCAAGAATTAATTTGAATGTGTTCCCAATTGAATTTTTAGCTGAAATTTGGTATGAGTAAACTAGACTTGGTTAATAAGATGCTCAAAAAAATTCATCAAAAAATTCCACCGGGAACTGCCCCAAATCGCGATAGCCGGACAGAACCTCCTATAGAAGGACTTAATTGACCTTTTTATGAAAGTTCGAGGACCTATTTGACAGTTTTCCCTATTTTTATCACATGGAAGTGGTAAGCTAGCGGTACAAATTACTCATGTCAAGGCTATTAGTTCAATTGGTCAAACAATGTGCAAGTTTGTACATGGTGTGGGTTCGAGTCCCACATTTTAGTTTTTTGAATGGAAATAGAATGGCATACTAAACTGCTATAATATACTCCCTCCGTCCCAATTTACTTAGTCAAACTTGACTTTTCAAGTCAACAGCGTCTAACTTTGACCGATTATATGTGTATATAGATAAAGTATTGATAATATGAAAATGTTCTTTGTTAAAAATACTATCATAAAAGTATAAAATTATTAAATTTTGCATAAATATATTAGTTAAAATAATTGGTCAAAGTTAGACGCCGTTGACTTGAAAAGTCAAGTTTGGCTAAGTAAATTGGGACGGAGGGAGTATATGGCAACATCTTAACACTTTTAAGACTGAAGATCATCAGATCAAGTCGATACGTAGGGAAATTAGTTAATGTTTTTGGGATAGAGAGCTCTATTCTTTGTGTGCCTCTCAGTTTAGCCTAACGAACAAAGTGAATCCTTCCTGTCCATTAGGAAGAGAGCTCGTGACCAGCAGAAGAGAAGAGGATGGCCGGAGCCCGGAGCCTAGGATCTTGTGAACTTTCCTTCCAAGAAGCAAGTGTAAGCGTATCAACGAAGTAGGTATTGACTAGCTTCCCGTACTATCCTGTTTCCGAAGGAAAGCTTGGCCTGGATAGATATGAAGATGAATTAGGGTGGTGGTTTCTTTCCTTTCCTATGGTGATATTGATTCTTCTTCTTCTTGGCAGGTGTATAGTAGTATAGCTTAGTTTGTTCTTTTAGAATAGCATACTTAACTGCTATAATATTTATAGCAACATCTAAACTAACACTTTTAAGGCTGAACATCATCAATGCAAGTTGATACATAGGTTACGAAAATGAGGAACACAAGGTGTAATCATATAATTATTATCTTTGGTTTAAGTTTTCCTTGAGATGATTTGAGCAATGCAAGTATGCAACCGGGGATAAGGGGCAACTTAAGCTCTACTCGGGATTGAGCAATGCATCAAATGTACTCTACACACCAAATGTAAAAACATTGATGTTAAGATTTGAAGTAGCCAAGATGATAAGATATAACAGATCCAACTCTTTGCATGTTATAATCCTTCCAATCACATTCTAAATGTTAAATAAAAAAGTGTTCATTTCTTTTGATACCCAAAAGAAATGCTGGAACACGTGTCAAAACTTTTCGATAAATAGCTCCACCTATGGGGCCACCAGATTTTTTCATTAGATTTTGCATGTTCTGAACGGATATTTGTTTTGTATTATTTACACAAGCAGAGTGAAAATTAATTCCAAACTTATTGGCTCATAATGAAGAATAGAGAGCAATATTCCTAAATTAGATCACATATAAAATAAAACTATCATTGCAAAGTAGGTTGTTGCTCAACTGGAAAAGTTGGGAAAACAAATGCATGTTAGTACAATTAACGACAGTTTTAATGAATTTGTATTTAACTGGCTTCACAAAAAATATAATTATACTGTAACAAATATACATACAAATATTCTATTTTCTCATTTCACTTTAATTAATGGATTCACATGCTTATATATGTTATCGAGAGTGATTTTCTGCTAAACCTACTTTGGCCTCATTGACTTTTTATAAGACTATTAGCTTGTTACCATATCATATTTCAATCAGTATCATTTTACAGAGAAATATTTAATTGGCAAAGCAACTTTAGCTAATTTTAAATGTTTTGGAAATCCCTCATTTTTGAAACCAAAAATTTAAGTTGTTTTACGAACTAGGTAAGCCTGGTTCAATTACTCAATTTGTATTTCATATTTTAAACCTCCTTTGAGCTAATGAAGGAAATACTCTGATAATCGTATCAACTTCACTGGAGTGCAAGAACATTTTTTCCTGATAGTTCTGTCAAAAGGACTCTTGAAGGGATTTCATTGAAACTCTTTTAGCTCATTATTTTTGTCTATTTACCATACCTGCGTTTTGTTACCTCTGTACTTTGTATCATTATCCATCCCACGTACTTTTGCGGTTCTTATTCAATCAAGAGGACATGCAAATAGCAGCTCTACTATTAGAGTTATAGTCTTATAGTTATTTAATCACTATCCAAGCAGGGACGGAGCCAAGATTGAATGTCAATGGTGTCAATTGAGAAAAATAGTATTATACAATAATGTGTACATAAATAAAGCTATAGAAATGATCTGGTCGGTCCGGACTAATTAGATTTGCCGTCTGGCCAACCCCGTTTAAGGCCCTTCCAGGTCGAATTTTTTTATGTAATTTTTTAGCATGTTGTTCATGAAGTGTAGAACACCACTACAAAATTCCATCAAAAATCTCAATCGATAAGTGAATCAAATAACTTATTGAGAACCACGGTGCTTTATGTATTTATGGTGCCATGTTTTTCAATAATTTATATAACTTTCTTCTGTGTCAAAGTTTTAGATAAACTTCTGTGGAGATGTTCCACACTTCATAAAGAACCTGTTCACAAAATGTTATCAACAAATTCGACCCAAAAATCTCTCAAACGGGCTTGGCCGGATGGATGTTTCTATTAGTTCGGGCTGATCAGATCATTCCTCATACCTCTATACAGCAAAATAGCAAAAATTATCATTCGTAAATTAAAGTGTTAATTCACACCTACCCACAACGCATTTTCATATGTTGAAAATGTTGTCCAATTTTTTCTTTGTTAACACTTTTAAATATATCTTTTTCAATAAAAGTAATTAAGGTATCACTTATCAAAACATCTTCCATTCGATTGTGCAATCAGTTCTTATGTGAATCTATCGTTCCTTCTTGCAACGATTTGGAGTTGGACTATCGGAGTAAGAGTTGGGCATTTGTCTAATCGCGCAACGCGCATAAAAAAACTAGTACGTAATATAATGGATGTAGAAATTTCACCGGATGGAATTCATTGTTATTTAATTTTAACAAATAAAATTTAAGATAACATAGTTTCATCTCGAATGTACAGACAATGAGCATTTTGAGTGTTTGTGATTGCTTTTTACTTTTAAAAAGTGATTTTTAGAGAAGGTGCTTTTTAATAAAAGTTGAGTGCCTTAGAATAGAAGTGATTATATTAAAAAACTTAAAGTGTGAGTGTTTGATAAAAAAGTGATTTTAGATATAATATTGTGGTAAAGTACAAATACACCCTTGCATTTATTAAATTAAATAACAAAATAGTCAGTATATCTCCTTGTACCCACCCAACAATAATATTCAAACCCATTACACCCAATTCATAATATTTCCTCCATCTTTCAAATTCAATATCGAATCTCACGAAGAAAACCTTGGACGGCAGTGCAATTGACGCCCAATTCGACAAAAACACACACATATACAATACAATATTTTTCAAGAATTAATATTAGCTGAAGAACTTGACAATCCGCAAAAGCAAAAGCCTAGAGATTATGAAAATTAATCCGTAGTATAAGCAATCTGGAAATCACACATAACAAACTGCAAAAGTAAAGCCATTTTTCTTCTTGTTTATGTTCTTCACCACGTACGGCTGGGAAAGATGATATATAAAGATGAGAAGTGTTCCCCCGTCCGAACACCGCCGTTTGGGGCGGTTTCCGGTGGATTTTTTTGATGAAATGTTTTGAGCATGTTTCTCATCAAGTCTAGTTTCTCCACAAAAAATTCGGTTCAAAATTCGATCGGGAAGGCAGTCAAATCATTTTTTGAAGTTGACTGCGTTTTTATATGTATATTTTGGTGCAATCAACTTTAAAAAATGATTTGACTGCTTTCCTGATCGAGATTTGAGCTAAAGTTTTTTGTGGATAAACTAGACTTGATGCAAAACAACTCTGAAGTTAATGGGCTCGAAATATTGGCCCACATGCCCCATTGAGTTATATCTTAATTAAATGTTCATTCTTGTTTTTTATACTAGTATTAATTTTGATTAATCAAGTGATTATGTCAATTTAGTTCAAGGACAAATCAATTTAAGTATTATGGAGTCATGGATTGCCTGAACCACTTGGGTTACAAATTGGGTAACTAGTCTAGCTGTTGGTCTAATTAAATGAGCCAAAACTTTAAGCCCAAGGCTATTAATTATTAGTATAATGGAAAATTATGCACAAATGCTTTTGCTTAATTATAAATAGAATCATGGTGCTCAATGAACTACTAATGACCTATGTTTGCGTGGAAACGTGGTGAAATGAAAAACGAGAAGTGCGTTTGATGTTTGAAAGGTGAAATAAAAAAGCAACTTTTTTATTAGTTTGAAAGGTTTTATGTTAGTGTAGCTCTGGTTACAGATTCAGTTTTTTTCGTAATTTATTCTAACTTTACTATACATTTCCTTAATAATGAGTGTAGCACTTAATTATGTCGTTTATGAATTTCAGAAGAGAGCCTTAAAAAGTCCTGCGGTAATGTTATATTTTTAGATATATATAAAAGACACCAGAAAGTTGTTGGTTTTTTTTATTTCTCTTCTCATGCCATTGTATATCATCATACATAGGGTTGAGGCAGTGGGTGATGGACTGATGGGGTTTCTATTTTACAAAGGGACAAGTGCATTCACATTGCAATATGGACAAGTGCGTTTAAGACAAGAAGTATAGTTGTAGTACACATAATACAATGCAAATGCCTAAATCTTGCTAGCCTTGTACCTTAAATTACTCGTAGAGTGTTGAGTGGGACAATCTTGGAGTAGGGATTAAAACCAGAGGAACTCTTTTCTTTAACACAATCCCAAACTTCTCAGAGAGCTCTAATGTCTCTCCTTGGGGAAGTTTCCAGTCAAAAGAGTGAATGACTGAGGCAAGTGTATACATGAACATCCTCTCAGCTGAGGCTATCCCAGCACAATTCCTCCTCCCAGAACCAAATGGAAAGTAGTCAAAGTTTTTAGCACTGTAGTAATCCCAAGCTTTGTTGTCCAAAAACCTCTCAGGCTTAAACTCCAATGGGTTTTCCCATACAGAAGAGTCTCTATGGATAGCCCATACATTCACAAAAACACGAGCGCCTTGCGGGACTGTATATCCTCCAACGATGCAATTTTTGCTCGGGCTATGGGGCACCAAAAGTGGCAGGACTGGGTGCAAGCGAAGAGTTTCTTTCATCACTGCAGACAAATATGGGAGTTGGTGAATGTGAGACTCTTCAACTTTGTGGTCCTTTCCCACTATAGTGTCTAGCTCTTCATGTAACTTCCTTAGGACATCTGGTTTCTTCATGATCTCAGCCATGGCAAACTCTGAGGTGTTTGCGGTTGTGTCAGTCCCACCAGTAACCATATCCTGTTACCACCAATAGAGATCAGAATTGATTTGTTTATATGATCACTAACAGCTGAACAAATGAGTTAATGCATGCTTTTAGATAAGTTTATGCCCTTACAATGTCAACAAATGTTCTTATTATATACTTCGTTGATGGTTCTGGGTTCAAAGTACCAAATTTGTCAAAAACAAAACCACCATCAGGTGTAGCCTGTAGAAGGTCAACATACCATGAGCAAGGCTTTGAGATGAGTGATAGTGAAAGGTATTCTCTCATCACCTTCTCCATCTTTGAGCTTTAGCAAAACCTGCAAAAAGTCCCTACTTCCCATCTCATCACTACCCATTCTCAATCTTTGATCGATTACCCTCTCGAAAACCTTGTCCAACTTAGTAACCAACTTCTTCATCTTCCTCCGAATCCCTTGTAAGTCATATCTAGCCAACCCGGGATAAAAGTCAGAAACATTAGGCAACCCAAGCAGGTCTATAATACCACTCACAATCTGCCTAAACTCAGACCCAAGACTTTCCCTTTCTGCCCCCTTCATAGTGCCGCCCCACATCATGCCTGTGATAACATTGAGCACTGTCAAGAACATTTGCTCACCCACATTCACCCGCCTCCCGGCATGTTCATATAAGTATTTCACCGTGTTCCGAACTTCCCGGCGCCTGAGATCATAAACAGAGTCCAGTGCCGAGCTGCTGAGCATTTCCCGCACGCATATCTTCCTCAACATCCTCCACTCCGGCCCATGTGGGCTCCACACGATGTCCTTGCCGCCGAAGGTGGCTTCCCGTCCAGCAGCAGGGACGTCGCGATTCGCAAAGGCGGAGTCTTGATCCTTTAAGACCTCCCGAGCTATGGAGGGCGAGGTGATGACGATTCCGGGCTTCCTGCCTAGCCAGAGGGTGTATATGGGACCGTGGACCTGGGACATGGAGGCCATGTATGAGTGGAGCTCGGGTTGGAGTGAGAGCAGATTCCCGAGTAAGGGCAGGGGTCTTGGACCTGGTGGCAGTGGCGGCTGATGCTTTCCATTTCTGCTCTTCTTGAGGACGATTGAGATCCACAGCAGCGTCCCTAGAAAGATTAGGGCGCAGGAGATGAGAAAACCATGGTTTTGGTTGCTGTAACCTGCGACAATTTCATCTTCAAACATGGTTGATGATCTGGGCAAGCTTTGGGCTTCGGGATAATTGTAAAGATTGAATCAAGCCAAGCTAAGATGTGTTCTTACATCGTAGTCATAAAAATTTTGTTTGTCAAAATTGGACTTTGTACCTCATTTTTTAAAATTTTTGTTTTTTCACCCCAACCCCATATGAAAGACAAAATTGCCCTCAATCAAAGATATGTTGAAGGGCAACAAAATTGTTAATGGAGGGGCATTTTTGTCTTTTCATATGGGGTTGGGGTGCAAAAACAAAGATTTTAAAAAACGGAGTGCAAACTCCAATTTTTCACAATAAAATGAGGTGCAAACTCAAATTACCCCAAAGTTCTTTACATTCTATATTTGGACAGAGAGATGATCGGGTAGCCACCAGATTTGGAAACTCATGTGAGATGTATTTGGTCAAATACCCATATTTTTTTACAACCATGCTTGTTGTACCCACCACTTTATACCCACCTTATATCCACCTATGTGAAGACTATTTTTTTTTGTGTGAAGCTGGTTCACAGACAAAATATGTCTTTGAATTCCTTCACAGACATATTTTGTCTGTGAAGGAATTCACAGACAAAAAAAAATTACTTCACAAACATGGGTGGGTACAAAAGTGGGTATAAAAGTGGGTACAAACATCATTTTCCATTTTTTTAATCCTCCTATGAATATATAATTAACACCTTTCGCATTCTAACTCTAATAATCACATGTAACAATTACTGGTCGAATGTCCAATTCACTCCCCAATAAAAATTAAGCGAGATTGATTAGTTGTGCGAGATTCACATCCCCAATTCACAGGAAAATAAGAATTAACTAAATTTAGCGATAAAAAACAAAAAAAACGATTGTGCGAGATTGATTAGTTGTGGGAAAATTAAAATGCAACAAAATCATTAAAATAAACAGCTTCTCTCTAATTAATGACGAAGGGAACAGAGATTGATTCCGGAGTAACCAGATTTTTGGCAGATCAGGCTTAATTACATGAAATCAATTTAATTGAGTCTAGCTAATCATTACTAAGTTCTTACCGCTCTCGCGGCGTAGAATACAATAAATTAGGGAACCAGTCTGATCTCTCATCCTACAAGTATCTAAAACTATTGCCTAAACGAACGAGCGTACAACCCCTTAATCGCTACTAATCTCTTAGCGAACGATTAAGTGTGTGTGAAAGTGTTCTAGAATAAATTAGATATCTTTTAATTTATTCTACATGCAATTGTAATTTCAGTGGTCATTATAAGTTACAAGAGATATCAATTAAATCATTCATACACAAATTAAATAAAGATTCATGCAAGTTAAACCATCAAGAAACTAGTCATACATCATGATTAACCCCTTCATCAATCCCAATTCCCTAATTAAAAGTACTCACAATTCATAATTGAAAAATCAATAGAATTGGGAAAGAAAGAATTAATTGTCATTAATTAAAAAGATGGAACTTACAAAGAGTCCCAAAATATTGATGAACAAGGCTGAAAAGCTCACTATATTTCGTGCTAGGCACTCTCTCTAAGCTCCGTAACCTCAAAACGGGAAAATAAGGGCCTTATTTATAGTAAACAGGCAAATTCGAGCTGATCTGGGATTTTCGGAGGCAGGCACGGCATGCCTCCCTGCCGTGCACGCGGAACAATCGTGCGCATCGGGGCCAGACACGGCTGTGCTGCCGGGAGGCACGGCCGTGCCTGGCTGGCAGTAGCTTCTTCCATTTTCCTTCAGCACGCACGGCGTGCCTACCTTCCCTTCTGAATTTGTAGATAATGAAGTACTCTATCCACCAATATTTGCAAAGTTGTATTTAAATCATCCAATCAAAAGATATGAATAAAATGGTAGAATGCCGCATTCTGAAATCTCAACAGCAATTATCTGAATTCCTCATCTGTTTTCTCCTTGATCCTCTCAGATTCTCGTAATGTTGTCTTCATATGATTTGTAGCCATTGAAATTGGCTTTCATATGAAATTTGAATCGCGTTCTTTGGATGTTTCTACAAAAAGATATGCTTGAATGATTGACATAATGTTATCCTGATCGCCGCTTTCAAGCTCTATTCGTCTTCTTTTGATCATGTAGCCAATCCTAGAGCTCTTTTATCATCAAATCTTCATCGTGAACCTCCCGGTGATCTCCAAAGCTCTCAAATCTCTCTCGAATTCATCTTGACTCGTCCCGATTTCTTCTCAAGCGCCGATGTCGGGCTCAAATTCCCTGATTTTGACTCCAAAAATAGCAAACACGAACCAACACCCGGTAAAATATGGCTTAAGCTAAAATTGAGACTTGTGACACCTAAAAGCTAGGAATACCATCAAAAGCCGATCCCAACACGCATCAAATGCGTGTTGTAATATGAACTTATCAATAACCTAAATAGTGATAAATTTAGGTTTTGATACATCAAATATGTTTAGTCGAGTGAAAATTGACACCCCGCTTTCAAACAATAATGTTATGCACCCCATTATTTGATTGAAAAAATAATATTTGTATTGTGTTCCTTCTCAAATATTTAAACTAATAGGGCGCCGCGTACAATAGTTTTTCTAAAAAACACGCATAAGAATGTTTTTACTTGGACTGCAATTTGCTGATCTGGTCTGACCTGGTCTGGTCTAGTCTGGTTATGTCTGATGTCTTTGAATTTTTATAACTGTCCAAGTCTGGTCTGGTCTGGTCTGGTCTGGTTTGTTCTGAACTGGTTTGGTCTGGTCTGGTCTGGTCTAGGACAGATTACGGTCCAAGTAAAAACATCCTATGACCCAGTTTTGTATACACTGTTAAATTTCTCTCTAAGCAAACTGATTATATTGTTGTCGAAACACAATATTTTTATATTTATTTAAAGTCGCCATTTTCAGTTGGATTTTTCTTCAATATCTTTCAAAGTACTATGTATAAAGATTTCCTCACTTTATTATATAGACTAGTATTTTTACTTGTGTCGTGCACGGGATAAAATACACTTTATATTTTACTCCGTAAGTTTTTATAGAATGTAGAGAAAAATATTTGACGGTATCGTTGCCATTCCATGATATCTAAAAAGAGTGGATGACTGAATAAAGATGTCCACATCGCAACTTGATCTAAATTTCATAGCTCGCCATCTCTTCAAAAGACTAAACACCGACATCATCTTTTCAATCATCACCGTGAAGTTTCCATTATTGTAAAAGGCTTTATAGACTCAATGTGGATATTATGTACATCTTTATTGAATGCTGTAATTTTTGTATTTTATTATAACAAGTTGTTTTTGTTTTTGTTCATGTGTAAGTTTCTTTTTGTTATTTACTATGTATAATACTTGATAAATGACAATTGGGAGTCGAGGACTTTCCCCATTTATTTTGGTGATTTACCGTTTGAGTTTATAAAAAATTGTGACCTTTATATTTTAATAGTGGTGACGACGGTGACAGTAGGCTGCATGGCAACAACCGGTGAGTCTCTGGGCAACGACAACAACATTAGTTTATTTTTGTTAGAGCTATTGATAGTATTATGATTTTATTAGTAGATAAAATAAGTGCCATAGAAAGAAGATTACATGTTTTAGACTTTAATTTGGCCATATTTATTTTCATGACATATCTATTGGTTAATAAATGCTTATTAAAAATGTCAACCAACACATGGAGAAAAACAAATAACATATAATGTATTACTATTATATGTTATTGGCCTTTTAACCGGTTATAATATGATTCTAATCTAGAACGTTTACAATTTCAAAAGTAGGGTATTTTAGGACTACGATATGTTGAATGTTTTAAGAGATTTGTTGATTCTAATGTAATATTGAGTTCGTTTTAGGGAGGACTTCTTTAAAAATATTTTTAATTGAATTAAAATATCTTTTCTGTTTTATTATGATCTGGTCTGAACTGGCTTGATATCGTAGATGATTAGGCTATAAATATTAAAAAAAATTACATAAATAGAGTATACTCTGTATAATATTTAGAAAACTTTTCTATATAAGGTATTGAGTTTTAGGCGTGTTAAAATGTTTTTTACATTGAGTGGTTTTATTCCTAGACCATACCAGACTTATAAAATATTAAATCAAATTAGAAAATACCCTACCGGACTTAAATAGATCAGTCGAGATAAGAAAATTCCAATCTAATTAAAAACATCCGTATTACTTTTATTTGTGTTATTTTAGGATATTAGAATATGTAAAATGTTTTAGGAGATTTATTGATTCTAATCTAATATTGAGTTCTAAATTTTATGGAGGGCGCCTTTAAAAATGTTTTTAATTTTTTGATTTGGTTTGATCCGTTTAACTATGATCTGATCTGAACTGGCTGGTCTGGTATGATAGATGATTGGCCTATAAGTATTTAAAAATTAGAACTTCACATAAATATTGTATAAAATTTTGTTGAATTCTAATCAAACACAAAAAAACTTTCAAAAACATTCTATTGAGTTTGTACCCCATGTTTTGGGTGATATTTGATTTTGCACCCCATTTATAAAATCATTAATGTGTGCACCCTATTAGCCCAAAAATTGTGAAGGAGTGAGGTGCAAAGTCAAATGCTTTTATAGTGAATTGGGGTGCATACATTAATGATTTTAAAAATAGGGTGCAAAGTCAAATATCACCCAAAACATGAGGTGCAAACTCAAATTCTCCCTTTTATTTTTGAAATTTTAATTTAATGTAACATTGAATGTATAGAATGTTTTATGATTGTTTGAATTACGTAGTACTTCCTATAATCTAACATGAGATTTAGTTCTAAACTAATTTAACATGAGTTATAATTCTAATGTAACGTAGAAAGAGATCGAACGTTGTAGTTCTAAATTAATATATTATGAATTCTAATCTAACTGAAATTCTAATGGAACCTACGTATATTGTAGAGTTAATTAATATATACATGAAACTCAATTGGAAAGAGAACCTTCAATAATATAACGAATGTTTGCTTAGAAGATGTCACATGATAAAACTTGGAATAAGGAGTTAAGGACGTAAAATAAGGGCTGGACTCGGGCCGGTTCGGGCCCGGCCGGGCCTCGGGCCAGGGAAGGGGAGGCCCGAGCCCGAACCGCCGGTGGCCGGTTCCGGTTCCGGTTCCGGGCCAAACCGGGCCGAACCGGCCCAATTAATTTTTTTTTTGTTCTCCTATTTAATCCCCTACCCCTCCCCCTCAACCCCAAACCATCCCAAACCACCTCAAATGGCCCAAAATACCTAATCCAACCTAAAACTTAAAAAAATTTCAAAAAAAAAAAAAAAAAAATCTGGCCCGGACCGGCCGGGCGGGTTCACCAAAAACTGGGCCCGAGCCCGAACCGCCCAGCAGCCGGGCCGGGCCGGGCCGGGCCAAACAGTAACCGGGCAGGGCTGGTTCCGGGCCGGGCCGCCCGGCCCGAGTCCACCACTAACGTAAATAGTAGTAATAATTTACGGAAATACTAAAATAGAACTAAAACTCTATTTGGACAAAAAAAAGTAACAGAAAATGGGTTATTGGACTTTAATGTCCCTGAGCCCTAAGCTACCCCCCCACATTTGAGCCGCTCCAACTTTAGAAGCCAGCGCCTTCGATGGAGAAATGGAGCACACCCACGCAGAAGCATTGATCTCCACCATTAACACAGCAGCAGATCATGGCCGCCTCTGCATCCCTGGTCGGCTCCACCGCCTCATCTTCCATGGCCGTCGCTAGCGCCTAAACTTCTCTAGCCATCTCCACCCCCTCGATATCACCTTCGCCCTCTTCATCGCCGTGGTCTTCGCCCTGGCCCTCGGTGTTGTCCTACGCCCCTTATTTTTCTTATCTTCTGTTCGGCGTTTCTCTGGCGAAGTTCCAGATTTGCGGTGATGCTGCGGCGGCAGGGGAGTAGCGGGGTTGTGGTGGTGCGGGGATTCCGGTTACAGGCCGGGGCTGGGGGAAGGGAGAGGAAGCTGGGGGTGATGAGACTGGGAGCTAGGGATTTGTGGCAGGGGAGCTGGGGATGGAATTGGGGGCGGGAGATTTGGGGCTTGGGATGGGGCCAGAGGCAGTAGTGGTGCCACTGGCGGCGAGACCGCGGTATCGGTGGGAAGGAGTGGCGGTGGCGGGATAGAGGCAGTGTCCAAGTCAAGGTGGTTTCAATGGGGTAACAAGTGTCCAAGTCAATGTGGTTTCACTCGGGTAACAAATGTCACTGTAATTGGGTCACTGTGGTGGTTATGACAGATTGACAGTGGTGGACGGGTGAGGTGTAGGTCTGGGGTTCAGGTTGGGGAGTGGGGGTGTGATAAGTCCGTATTTAGACACACATTTGATGCGTGTTGAGATAAGCTTTTGATGGTTTTCCCAGCTTTAAGGTGTTGCAAGTCTCAATTTTAGCCCAAGTTATGTTTACCGGGCGTTGGTTCGAGTTTTGTGTTGTTTGTAGTCAAAATCAGGGAATTTGAGCCCGGCACCGGCACTTGAGGAACAACCGGGATGATTTGAGAAGCATTTTAGAATGATTTGATAGCTTTGGAGGTCACCGGAAGATTCACGATGAAGATTTGAAGGAAAAAGAGCTCTGAGATTGGCTTCGGGATCAAAAGAAGATGAATGAAGCTTGAAAACGGCATTCAGGATGACCTTATGTCAATCGTTCAAGCATATCTCTTTGTAGAAGCATCCAAAGAACACGACTCAAAGTCCACATGAAAGCCAACTTCAAGAGCTACAAATCATATGAATACATCATTCCGAGAATCTGAGAGGAAGAAGGTTAAAACAGACGATGAAGTCAGATGATCCCTGCTGCGATTTCAGAATGACACCTTCCACCGTTTTGATCATATCTCTTGATTGGATGATTAAAATCACATTTGGCAAGTTGGGGTGGATAGAGGACTTCATTATCTACAACTTTCATGAAAGAAGTTTTGTCAAATTCGGACGTTTTACGCACGCCGTGCGTAGGGGAACGCACGACCGTGCGTCTGAGGCGAGAAAGCAAAGACCCTACTGCCAGCAACGCACGGCCGTGCGTTGGGGAACGCACGCCGTGCGTTCCATATTTTTACGCGGCTATGCTCCGGACGCACTGCGGGACGCACGCCGTGCGTTGGCCCCGTGCGTTGCCCCTGGAATCCTAATTTCGCCCGAATTTGTTCCGTTTTTCCTATTTAAACAGCCTGTAAACCCCGTTTTCGAGGGGGGAGCTTAGAGAGAGTGCCTAGCACGAAATTTAGAGGGCTTTTCAGCCTTGTTCATCAATCTTTTGGGATTCTTTGTAAGTTCCACATTTTTAATTAATGACAATTAATTCTTTTTATTCCAATTCTATTGATTCTTCAATTATGAATTGTGAGTAGTTTTAATTAGGGATTTGGGATTGATGAAGGAGTTAATCATGATGTATGGCTAGATTCTTTTCGGTTTAATTGCATGAATGCCGTTTAATTTGTGTTTGAATAATTTAATTGATATCTTTTGTAACCTATAATCGCGACTAGAATTACAATTGCATGTAGAATAAATTAAGAGAGATCTAATTTGTTCTAGGACACATTCACACACACTTAATCGTTCGCTAAGAGATTAGTAGCGATTAAGGGGCCGTAAGCTCGCTCGTCTTGGCAATAATTTAGGATCCTGTCGCATGAGAGATCAGCCTGGTCTCCTAAATTATTGTACTCTATGCCGCGAGAGCGGTAAGAACTTAGTAATGATTAGCTAGGCTCAATTAAATTAATTTCATGTAATTAGGCCTGATCTGCCAGAAATCTGGTTACCCCGGAATCGATCCCTGTTCCCTTCGTCATTAATTAGAAAGAACCCCCTAGTTTAATTGTTCGCATTAGTTTTATTTTCCAAACCAACCAATCTCGCACGACGCTTTTATTTTATTTTCTTTTTAATCGCTGAATTTAATTAATTCTCGATTCCCTTTTGTCCGTCCCTGTGGAGACGATACTCGTACTTACACCACTATATTACAATCTTTTTAAGTGCGAGAAAACACTCATCAGTTTTTGGCGCCGTTGCCGGGGACTGTGTCGGTTTTAAGGGTTAATTAATTTCAGCAAGATTTTTTTTAGTTAGTTTTCTTTTTGTTCTTCGTAGGATTTTCTGTGCTAACCTTTCAGGGTTTTTTTCAAAGAGGCATGAGATGAACCCATTCAGCCAAATTCATGGAGGAAGTCCTTTCCCCCAAACCTCCATGGAATATTCACCATATACGCCATACCCTCCTTACACTCCTCCTCCTCCTCCTCCTCCTCCTCAATATTACACATCTCATCAAAATTATTCTCCTACACCACAAAATTTCCCATCTTCCTATTCTTACCCTCTTCCAAATACGCAATACTCTCAATCTCGTTCTCCTAATCAATATCCTTATCCACAATATCCTCGGACAAAACCAGGCTCCATTATGGAATTTCTCATTCAAACTAAAAGTCCCGAGGAATTGGTTGATTGCTTTCCTAAAAATAGCATTTGTAACTTCTGTGGAGGTGGTCACCATTCATGTCTTTGCCCCATTCCTCCATACGACCATCCTTACTGGGCAACTGCATACCCCACTTCTTCCTCCCCACAATTTACGGACACAAATGTTTCAGTCACTCCTACATACTTCCCAAGTAATGAGCCTCATAATCAACAAGAGGATCTAGAGGAGGCAGATTTAAAGAGATTTTCTAGCTTGGAAGAAGTAATCAACAAATTAGCACAAAATCAGCTGAGAGCGGACTCAAGGATGCAAATGATTGAGACAAGGATGCAGAACATGGAGAATCAATTGGGGCAGATTGCAAAGGCTTTATCTGAGGAGTCCGAGAGATCCCGTCCTAGCGACACAGAAGCCCAACCTGAGGAGACCAATAGCTAGAGATGATCATATGAGTGAGTCGGACTGTGAAGGTGGAAATATGATGGATGATACCCTCCTAGATGCTTTTGAAGACCCTGATGAGAACGGTGTTAACGAGAGTTGGGATGCCTTCATGGGGAGTGATACAGAGTCTGGAGGAGAGATTGTGAATTTTCATGATATTTGTGAGGAAGAAGAAGACTTTTCTATGGTGCAGTTTGATTACGGTGTTGTTCCTACTCCTTGCTTGGAGACATGTTTTGAGCTTCCAATGACACCTAGAGTAATCAAAGTTTTCACTCATGTTCCCTATCCACCTGAAGAGGATGACAGTTTCATACTTCACTTCTGTGCTGATGAGGGTTATGAAGACCATATGCTGCCTACGTGGACTGAAGAATTTAAAGATCTGCGACACCTAATGGCATTTGTTGAGAGGAAGCTGGAAACATTGATTATTAGTGCACCACTGCAGTCTGTGCTATTTGAGAGCCTGTGAGGAAGTTGCGTCGGGCAAACGACGTTAAAAATAACGCTTCTTGGGAGGCAACCCAAGCTTATTTCTGCATTTTTTATTGTTTGTTTGTTTGCTTTCAAGAACCCCCCCCCCCCAAAAAAAAGGGTGTTTTCTATTTTTTGTTTTGTGTGTTTGTGTGTTTTGTTTTAGCAGCTCAGGGTCTTGCTTTGGGGATGATGTGTCGAGGATCATTGACTCAATTTAGTTCTGCACCGACCAGCGCTATAGGGAAGTTTCTTTGACTCTTTTACTCGCTTGTTGTAATAATGACTTGAGTTAAGTTGAGCACGTGTGACCCTTTCCTCTTTACCCCTAGTGCATAGTGCATATTTGGTCATCGAGGGCGATGCCAAAGTTTAAGTGTGGGGGAGTGAATTGGGCATTCGGGCAGTAGTTGTTACATGTGATTTTTAGAGTTAGCATGCGCAGGTGTTAGTTGTATATTCATAGGAAATTCATGTCAAAATTTTGAAATTTTTTCTTTAAACTGTGTCTTTGTGAACTGGCTAGCGTTTTGACTATGCTTTTATGACATTCTTGAAGTGTTTAGGCTTAAATTGCTTGCATGATAATATAGTTGTTGAAAGGATGAAGGCATTAGTCACCCATTGAATTTTCCATTAATCATCCCCCCACCTGAAAAAAAAAAGTCCTTTAGGAGAAGCCATTTTGAGCCTGATCGTTCATTGTTTACCCAATGAAATGAGCTCCATAGCCAAATGGCATGTGTTTCCTTACCCGTGAATATTTCTGACTTAGTCTCGATGTTTAGGGAATTAAGGGATTAATTTGTTAAGTTTAGGGAATTTTGTGTAGGAGCCATTTTTGGCATTGCTCCTATACCCCAAATAGGGTAAGAGCAGTCACTTTTTAGAAATATGATACTTTCGAGGATTGCATTGTAGGCATGGATTCACTTTGAAATTAATGAACTTAAATTGCTATTTTTCCTTGGTGAGGCCGAGATTAGAATGGGGTAATGTCTAGTGAGAATCCGAAAAGGTGAAAAATTAATATAGCTAGACCTCTTACTTTGCGAAAAAAAGAATGGGAGCCCCGGTCAAAAAGCGTAAGATGAGACTTGGGTATCTTTCGAAAGAAACGGCGTTCTCGTGCCAACATAACAAGGAAAACTAAACATAATTAATGAACTTGGAGGCTATTGAAAAATTAGCTTTAGTCCTCCGCGTACTTCAAGTATACGTCAAAGCACAAATGTGCTGAGACGGTTTAGCTTAGTTGTACACCATGTCTACTCTTTGCATAGGTTTAAATGATTGTTCCTAAATTGTGACTTACTGAGTTCCTTGTTCCTAAGAATAGCCCTGAAGTTCCTGAATACATTGAGTCTTTGTTAGAATATTCCAATCTCTCAAAAGAAAGGGACAATTATTTTTATCCATGATCCATTCACCACCACCTTCACAAGTCCTTCTGATCAATAGCTAGTTTATTTGTGTACGCTGTCATTACTTTGAGGATGTTGTGAATACTTTGTCAAACAGTTTAGCTTGAGTACAAAGATGTAGTTTAGGGAAAAAAATTCTTGATTTAGATGGTATTTCCTGTGAATATCCCTTTAACTACGTGTGCATGCTAATTGTTTTGATTCCGTGTGGTGATTATCGTAAGTCCCGTTGTTCAGTTTGCTTGAGGACAAGCAAAGACTTAAGTGTGGGGGAATCTGATAAGTCCGTATTTAGACACACATTTGATGCGTGTTGAGATAAGCTTTTGATGGTTTTCCCAGCTTTAAGGTGTTGCAAGTCTCAATTTTAGCCCAAGTTATGTTTACCGGGCGTTGGTTCGAGTTTTGTGTTGTTTGTAGTCAAAATCAGGGAATTTGAGCCCGGCACCGGCACTTGAGGAACAACCGGGATGATTTGAGAAGCATTTTAGAATGATTTGATAGCTTTGGAGGTCACCGGAAGATTCACGATGAAGATTTGAAGGAAAAAGAGCTCTAGGATTGGCTTCGGGATCAAAAGAAGATGAATGAAGCTTGAAAACGGCATTCAGGATGACCTTATGTCAATCGTTCAAGCATATCTCTTTGTAGAAGCATCCAAAGAACACGACTCAAAGTCCACATGAAAGCCAACTTCAAGAGCTACAAATCATATGAATACATCATTCCGAGAATCTGAGAGGAAGAAGGTTAAAACAGACGATGAAGTCAGATGATCCCTGCTGCAATTTCAGAATGACACCTTCCACCGTTTTGATCATATCTCTTGATTGGATGATTAAAATCACATTTGGCAAGTTGTGGTGGATAGAGGACTTCATTATCTACAACTTTCATGAAAGAAGTTTTGTCAAATTCGGACGTTTTACGCACGCCGTGCGTAGGGGAACGCATGACCGTGCGTCTGAGGCGAGAAAGCAAAGACCCTACTGCCAGCAACGCACGGCCGTGCGTTGGGGAACGCACGCCGTGCGTTCCATATTTTTACGCGGCTATGCTCCGGACGCACTGCGGGACGCACGCCGTGCGTTGGCCCCGTGCGTTGCCCCTGGAATCCTAATTTCGCCCGAATTTGTTCCGTTTTTCCTATTTAAACAGTCTGTAAACCCCGTTTTCGAGGGGGGAGCTTAGAGAGAGTGCCTAGCACGAAATTTAGAGGGCTTTTCAGCCTTGTTCATCAATCTTTTGGGATTCTTTGTAAGTTCCACATTTTTAATTAATGACAATTAATTCTTTTTATTCCAATTCTATTGATTCTTCAATTATGAATTGTGAGTAGTTTTAATTAGGGATTTGGGATTGATGAAGGAGTTAATCATGATGTATGGCTAGATTCTTTTCGGTTTAATTGCATGAATGCCGTTTAATTTGTGTTTGAATAATTTAATTGATATCTTTTGTAAACTATAATCGCGACTAGAATTACAATTGCATGTAGAATAAATTAAGAGAGATCTAATTTGTTCTAGGACACATTCACACACACTTAATCGTTCGCTAAGAGATTAGTAGCGATTAAGGGGCCGTAAGCTCGCTCGTCTTGGCAATAATTTAGGATCCTGTCGCATGAGAGATCAGCCTGGTCTCCTAAATTATTGTACTCTATGCCGCGAGAGCGGTAAGAACTTAGTAATGATTAGCTAGGCTCAATTAAATTAATTTCATGTAATTAGGCCTGATCTGCCAGAAATCTGGTTACCCCGGAATCGATCCATGTTCCCTTCGTCATTAATTAGAAAGAACCCCCTAGTTTAATTGTTCGCATTAGTTTTATTTTCCAAACCAACCAATCTCGCACGACGCTTTTATTTTATTTTCTTTTTAATCGCTGAATTTAATTAATTCTTGATTCCCTTTTGTCCGTCCCTGTGGAGACGATACTCGTACTTACACCACTATATTACAATCTTTTGAAGTGCGAGAAAACACTCATCAGGGTGAGGTCGGTGCCTGATGGTGGTGGACGTCGGCCAGTGGGCGGCGGCGTAACTGTGGATGGAGTAATTGTGGCCGGAGTTGTTGTGACCGATGTCACTGTGGAAGTATCACTATGGATGTGTCACTGTGGAACCATAACTGAAGTGAGTGTGCCTTGTCCTAATATGGATGAAATACATAACAATGCAAAAGCTGCTAGTAAACAATCGACCCATCCGACTCGGATGGGACCAATTGTGAAGCCCCAACAGCTCAAAGGCCTCAATTTCGAAACGAGGCAAATAGGGAGACCAATTGTGAAGCGTCCAAGCACAAACTCTGTTACCTAGCATCGCTCACCGACATCGCCATTTTACTGCATCGCAACTCGCAGAGGCAAGCTGCAGCCCAACGCCACATACGGACATACCCACACCTTCGGACTTTCGGAGCCATCCCACCACCACCCGCCGGATGGTGCTGACCGCTGTATTTGCCTCCCGCTTGTCCCGTAAGTTTTTTCATTCTTGCCTTTCTTTTTCGTGCCCCTCTTTAATTATTCTCTAGTTCTAGTTCCGCCAGGACACTTGATATCATATCCCACGTTCTTCATTGACTGTTTTTTTTTTGTATAATTGATTGATGATAAAGTTAACTTTCCTGATATACATATATATATTATACACACACTTCATTCCGTCCCGTTGGAAGGATCTCGTAGCAAAACGGCACGATTGTTTAGACAATAATTAAATAAAATACTTTGAGTATATTTTGAGAAAAATAATTTTAATAGGTATATATTATAATGTAGTTAGTATTGATAACTGTGATGTTATAAATGTACTACCTCCGCCCCCCTAAGTTTGAGACAATAGAAGGTGACACTGTTATTAATAAAAGTGAGTTTATGTGATTGATATTGAATTGATAAAGTAAGAATAAAGTAGGAATTATTTAGAACCACATAAACTTTACCAAATAAGGTATGAGACAATGTTAGTGGGACGGACCGAAATAGTAAAATGACACAATCATAGCGGGGCGGAGGAAGTATTATTTTAATATTTAATGATTAATTTGTCACTTAAGATTGTTAATTGTTTCCTAAAATGGAAACGGAAATGGGAACCTTTATATGGAACGTCCAAAAAAGGAAAGTAAGAACCTTCTAATGGGACGGAGGGCGGAGTATATATTAGTTTTAATGATTTAAAGTTACATATTCATTAATTATTCTAGAATATCATTGACAACAAAAGGTTTGATCATTAATAAAAAATCCGTCAATTAAAACTTTGTCAACTTTCATTTTTTGTTTGTCCCACTAACTTTGTCATTTTCCCCTTTAAGTTAAGAATTTGTGATACTAGTTAATTCTCTCTGTTTTGCACAAATTTTAACCACGATTTTTATTTAGGAAACTTTCCAAAATATGACTAAAAACGTTTGAGAATTTCAAAATAGAACTGTCATGTTTTTATTCCCAAAATAGGTGTTGGATCCAAGGAAGACACAGGAGCCAGAGGTTGACTTCCTGTCTGTAGGGTCTGAAGTGGTCGCTCTAACTAGGCCTGAAATTTGTTATGTTGTTAATAAAGTATGCCAATTCATGGCTGCACCACTGGAAGAACACTGGCAGGCAGTAAAGCACAATAGGAGTAATTACTGCAAAGTTTGGAAAATATTGATCGGCCTGTTTAAAGTCTGATGCTGCTAAAATATGACAATAATTAGACGTTTTTACTTGGACTGTAATTTGTTGGTCTGGTCTGATCTCTTTGTATTTTTATAAATATCCAACTCTGGTATGGTCTTAGACAAATTCTAGTCCAAGTAAAAACATCATTAGTCCTATTTAGGGAATAAAAACATGATAGTCTTATTTTGGAATAGACAGGTATATTTACTCTTATTTAGGGCAATTTCTCTTTTTATTTTATTAATCCCTATCCGATCAAATTTGGACAAAGATAGTACTATACAATACACTTTTTTTACACTGTTTAGCACCGTATGATCATATGTATAACATCCTTGAGGTGAGTTAACCAAGAACATAATCCATTCTTAAAAAAATGACAACACTCTGATTGAGAACATAGTTGCATATAATCTTGCCCAATGCAGTGAATAATATGCGCATCTCGTATAGTCGTATCCACCTTGTGCCTTAAATTACTCGTAGAGTGTTGAGTGGGACAATCTTGGAGTAGGGATCAAAACCAGAGGAACTCTTTTCGTTAACACAATCCCAAACTTCTCTGAGAGCTCTAATGTCTCTCCTTGGGGAAGTTTCCAGTCAAAAGAGTGAATGACTGAGGCTAGTGTGTACATGAACATCCTCTCAGCTGAGGCTATCCCGGCACAAATCCTTCTCCCTGAACCAAATGGAAAGTAGGCAAAGTCTTTTGTATTGTAGTAATCCCAAACATTGTTGTCCAAAAACCTCTCAGGTTTAAACTCCAATGGGTTTTCCCATACAGAAGAGTCTCTATGGATAGCCCATGCATTCAAAAAAATACGAGCGCCTTTTGGGACTGTATATCCCCCAACGGTGCACATTTTGCTCGGGCTATGAGGCACCAAAAGCGGCAGGACAGGGTGCAAGCGAAGAGTTTCTTTCATTACTGCAGACAAATATGGAAGTTGGTGAATGTGAGACTCTTCAACTATGTTGTCCTTTCCCACTATAGTGTCTATCTCTTCATGTAACTTCTTTAGGACCTCTGGTTCCTTCATGATCTCGGCCATGGCGAACTCTAACGCGTTTGACGTTGTGTCAGTTCCACCAGTAACCATATCCTGTTACCACCAACAGAGATCAAAATTAATTTGTTTATATGATGATCACTAATAGCTGAACTACTGAGTTTATGCTCTTTTATAAGTTTGCCCTTATTTAAGTTGTCAAAAATAAAACCACCATAAAAGCGTAGCATATAGAAGATCAACCTAATAAGAAGAGTAGTCCAAATCTTAATATCACACTTTATTAGTGGTCAATGTCTTTCTTTTTGAATAACTCACATATGCTTTTGTATTAATGACTCGTTGCCATTACTATTAAAAGTAAAATAAAATCATTTTAACCTAAATCTTGAACGACATGGAGTCATCATATAGCTAGTACCAAAACAAAAACAATTTGGCTATATGGTAAAAGCGTGACTCTAGCAAACATACCACAAGTAAGGCTTTGAGATGAGTGATAGTGAAAGGTATTATCTCATCACCTTCTCCATCTTTTAGCTTAAGCAAAACCTGCAAAAAGTCCCTACTCCCCATCTCATCACTACCCATTCCCGATCTTTGATCAATTGCCGTCTGGAAAACCTTGTCCAACCTAGAAACCAACTTCTTCATCTTCCTCTGAATCCCTTGTAAGTCATATGTTGCCAACCCAGGATAAAAGTCAGAAACATTAGGCAAACCTACCAGGCCTGAAATACCAGTCACAATCTGCCTGAATTCAGACCCAAGAGTTTCCCTTTCCGCCCCCTTCATCGTGCCACCCCACATCATGCCTGTGATCACGTTGATCATAGTCAAGAACATCTGCTCGCCGAAGTTGACCCGCCTCCCGGCCTGTTCATACAAGTATTTCACAGTGCCCCGAACTTCTCGGCGCCTGAGATCATAAACGGAGTCCAGAGCCGAGCTGCTGAGCATTTCCCGCACGCATACCTTCCTCAACATCCTCCACTCCGGCCCGTGTGGGCTCCACACGATGTCCTTGCCGCCGAAGGTGGCTTCCCGGCCAGCAGCAGGGACGTCGCGGTTCGCAAAGGCGGTGTCTTGATCCTTCAAGACCTCCCGAGCTATGGAGGGCGAGGTGATGACGATTCCGGGCTTCCGGCCGAGCCAGAGGGTGTATATGGGGCCGTGGACTTGGGACAGGGCAGCCATGTATGAGTGGAGCTCGGGTTGGAGTGAGAGCAGATTCCCGAGTAAGGGCAGGGGTCTTGGACCTGGCGGCAGTGGCGGCTGATGTTTTCCATTTCTGCTCTTCTTGAGGACGATTAAGATCCACAGCGCCGTCCCAAGAAAGATTAGGGCGGAGGAGATGAGAAAACTATGGTATTGGTTGCTGAAACCCGCCGCGGTAGTCACATCTTGATACATGGTTGGAGAGCTCTTTGGGGTTAATTGTTTTTAGTCAACTTTAGAAAATAGAAACTTGTTTAAGCAAAATTTGATGAATACACATTTTGTACACTCAGCTACATTTGTACACAGATCATGACCTTTTCTTTAAATGTGCTCATAAGTACACATTCAAAATTGACGATCATCCTAAACCAAAGTTAGGCATCTTTTTAAACTTTAGCACAGAAATAAGGTGGCAAACTTATTTTACTTTAGACATGGACCTTACAACTGTGGAAATTTAGTACTTAGATGATGTATTCTACTACGGATAACAAGAATGAAATAATAGGAACTTATGTTTGAAATTCCCAAAATAGGAGCTCATATTCTCTCTCTTCAGGCATACGGCATGCATCTCCCCTCTTCCATCAAACTTCTCTTATCCTCTCTGTCATGAATTTCTCTGTGTGTCTCCCACCTTCCTTTTTTCTCTCATCCTCTCTTTTTTCTCCATCTCTCAAACCCCTACTCTAACTCATGTATTCTCTGATCGCTACTATGGAGATTCAATATTTCAACCATCTATGTGTCCTCTTTCTTCTACACCTAAGGCGTCTATTTTCTTCGTCATTTGATTTTTTATCTAAGATATAAAAACTTAGATATGAAATTGTGAGACTTGAATAATTGGTGTTTGGAAAATTTTAATCTGAATTTTGGCTTAATTTGATTCATTTGTTTTCCAAAAACGACTTAGGAATTTTCTTCATCATTTACGAACTATTTTTTACCACTTAAAAATAATCTCATTTTAATGATATTTTATTGAAAAAATTCCACTTTTGGTCCTATGAGTTTTGCACCAATTCCACATTTAGTCCCCGTCTTTCACTTTATCCATTTTTGATACCTGACTATTGTTTTGTTGACCATTTTTTGTCCAACTCCGGGAATTTTTACTACCGGAAAAGGACTATATATGGTCAAGAAAACAATAGTCAGGTACCAAAAATGGATAAAGTGAAAGACGAGGACTAAATGTGGAATTGGTGCAAAACTCGCAGGACCAAAAGTGGAATTTTTTCTATTTTATTTATAAAGATGACAATGATACCAGCTCCTTTGAAATGCAGTAATTACAGTGCCATATTCTCTACCTGATGTTGTCATTTTTATGGCACTAATTTTATGAAGATGGCAATATTACTTTTAATATCATGTTTTGTGAATGTCATATTTTTAAATTGTGAATGATATATTTTTGGACCGTGAGTGCCATATTTTTACACAATAATGCCATTATTATTTTAACATGCCATTAATCAATAAATCATTTTTATATCCAGAACAATCTTGATGGAGGATGTGACCGCTGGGTGAAGGTACGACAGAGCGCGTCGGCGGCAATGACCTCACCGGAACACGGCGGCAGCAGCTTTGCCGGAGGACATAAGTGGACTTGTTGGAGGCATGTGGCAGTGGATCTTACAAAGGGTGGCAACAGATGACGCGGTAGCGTCGAATGAAAGGGAAGCATAAGGCGACAGTCACAAACTCGCCAGCGGCGTCGACGGCGGTCTCTTCAGACGGTGCAGGCAGATTCACTGGGCGACGGTTGTACAATAGGACGATGCAGGCAGATTCATCGAACGTCAGCTCCCTGACAGTGACAACGGTGGCAGCGGCGGCTCCATGGAGGTGGGTTGTGTTACTTAATTGTATTTGCTGTCAGATTTTGTGAGTGTTCTATGGTCATGTTTTCCAATGGAGTATATCTCTTGCTTATGGGAGGATGTCTTTGAATCAAGGTTAGTGGTGGTGATGCAGAAAATCCACGATTTTCTACTGTCGGTAGGGTTGCGTTGTCAAGGAAAAACCGTCTAGCCTATCTCTTTTCGTGAGACAACGACAATGATATGGTGCCCGGGCAGAGGAGTGAGTATTGAACAGATTGGGGATATGTGTTTTCTGATACAATTTTATTACCAGAGTGATATCTCCTAGGTGTTGTAGAATGGTCTGTGGTCATTTAATCAAAATTGAGTAGTTATTAAGAGGATGGAAATGGCAGATAGACCCCTAGAGGTGGAGTTGGATCGTGCAGAGTTCTGAGTTAAGATCCACAATCTACCCCTAAGTTTTATGCCATAAAAAGTGGCGAATTTCAAGTATGAGAGACTATCAACCTTTGCTTCATATGTGGAGTACTAGGTCATATTGATCGGTATTGTCCATCAAATATCAGTTTGGGGGCCGTGGGTTAGAGAGAAGCCTTATGGCCCCTGGATGAGAGCAGATATGCAGCATGGAGGGGTTCACCTTTGAAATACATGGCTCATCTCGTGTGGAGGGCGAGTTTCCATAAGTGATGGGAGAGAAGGTGAGAAGGACCAAGGATGTTTTTACTTGGACTGTAATTTGTCCCAGACCAGACCAGACCAGACCAGACAAGACCAGACCAGACTTGGATAGTTATAAAAATACAAAGAAACCAGACCTTACCAGACCAGACCAGTTCAGATCAGACCATACCAGATCAGACTAGACCAGACCAGCAAATTACAATCCAAGTACAAACATCCTGAGAAGAAGCAAGACGAAATTAGAGCCCGGGTGGAAGGACATTCTAGGAAAAGAAAAGTTGTGGAAATGCATAATTTGGTGGAGGTTCAAGTTCATATGGAGGTTGATGTGGATGGGTTATAAAACGGCTCAGCGGCAGTGCTCTCGAAATAGCACCGCCTAGAATACTAATAGGTCCCTGCCGAAATAGCACCGCCTAGAATACTGACAGGTCCTGCAAATGAGATGCTTCCTTTGGCGGTGACTGGTCAAACTTCTTCTCCCTTCCCGGTGGTTACTAAAGTCGGGATGCTTCTTTTGGAGGTAGCTGGTAAAACATTTTTGATAAAGAATTCTTGATTAGTTATCCCTCATTTTAGTGGCAAGTTCAGCAATGCTGCTAGATTAGTCTACAGAGTTGCGGATTAGCAAACATGGGCAGTGGCGGATCCAGGAATTGGTAGTATTGGGGGCAGAGCAAAAATAATGTGCATGAAGAAAAACCCTAATTTGTCGTGCGTGTGTACACGCGAATAACAAAAATACACACGAATAGTTAAAATCCGTTATAAAATACACGTGAATTTTTCCAAAAAAATAGTATTATAAATTCACAATTGCTCTGTTCTAGTTTTCATAAGAGATCTATAGCACATCCAAATTGATTTCTTGAGTAATTGAAATGCACATTGAGAAGTACTACTACACACATTTGAACTTGAACTTCCTAGTACTGAGAAAGGTGTTTTGTCCAAAAATCTATTTAAGAAATTTGATATAAAAAATGAGTTTTTTAAAAAAATATTACTAAAATAAAACTTATTTACACAAATATGATTAATATTTACTAAAATATAGTGTCATGGTAACTTAAGTTTAAAAATTAAATATAAATTACTATAATTCCATTACTATTCTAATCACTGGTCACTTTTTCGTAAACTATCTTTATTTTAGTCATAAATACGGAGTATGTAATTACTTCTAAATATGTAATTAATTATTTGATAACTAATGTACTCTTTTACCTGTTTATATATATTAAACCTTCTGCTAGAGTGATACCAATATAAAAAATATATTTTATATGACTTTCTTAATTCTAAATCGTACTACCTCCGTTCTGTTGGAAGGTTCCCATAAGAAAACGGCACAGTTATTTAGACAATAATTAAATAAAGTACTTCGAGTATACTTTGAGAAATAATTTTAATAGGCATATATTATAATGTAGTTAATTTTAATATTGTTAATTCTTTCCTAAAATGAAAATGGAAACCTTTATGTGGGACGTCCAAAAAAGGAAAGTGAAAACCTTCTAATGGGACGGAGGGAGCTGAGTAATACTATTATAGGTAGTTGCAGACTTTAGATTGTTAATTTGGACAATTAACACAAATACACAAATTCACAATAACATTTTTATTTGGGAAACAAATCACAATAATTGTTGAAGGTATTGGTCCTACCAAGGCTTCCCTTCCTCTTTATTATTGACTTGCACTCCATGATTACTCCCACTTTGATACCTCTTGTTTTGAATCTCTCCTAACCAATAATATGGTCATTTTGACTTATGTTGAGTGACCCCTTTGAGCTGTCCGGTCCAGTCATCCTTGTCTTTGCATCACCCGTGAGTGTCCTTTGTGTTGGCCAGCCTATTATTTAGCTAGCTCCTTTCTTCCTTGTTTCAGCAGCCTGCGTGTGAGATATTGAAAGAGTGAGAGCAGTGCTCTACCCCTTCTCCTTCCTTTGTGTGTGAGTTGAGAGAGGTACTTGGTGGTTGGAGATAAAACATGGTGAGTTGTGTTGTGGTCTAGCCTAGAGTGGTGTGTGTGAGTATGGCAAAAGGGTTGGAGACCTGAGCCGGAAGAAGAATCGATCCTCAACAGTGGTATCAGATCCAGGGGCTGTCTTTGCCGTCGATTTTACTATATTCTGCTGCTCACCTCCGTCTGCCGCCGTCCGCCGCCGTTCTCAGACAATCCAAGGTCCGAGTGTTTGTAGTTCATGGATTCAAGTTGCTAGAGCTCGGCTCGCAACTCATCCAGGCTTGACTTGCCGAAAATCGCTGGTGGTCTACTGTCCTGGATCTCCTCGTCGGAAATCCCGTAGGTCCGCCGTTCGCTGGTTCCAGAGCTCGTAGGTCGAGTTCGCTGCTATTGATTAAAGTCGATTTCTGCCCCCATTCCAGTTCACTGTTCTACCTCGCCTGGGAATCGCCGCTCGGAGCTGGAGGTTGTCGTCGCAAGTAGGGCGTCGCTCGTCGGTTGTTTCAAGTTCTGGAGTCGCCGCCTGGAGCTGTCCATTTCCGCAGGAGCTCGTTCGTGGAACGCAACTGGAGAAGCTGAACGCTGAAGAGTACCGCGTGGAAAGAACGCAACTGGAGGGTAGGGTTTTGAAGTGGAAGCTGTCACGCATCAACATTGAACCTGGACGCCTGGAGTTACTGGACTTGGGCTGGTCAAATCTAGACGCGTGGAGTTGCTGAAACTGGGCTGGAACCTTGAGGTTGGACCTAGTTGCTGGGCTTGAGCCACTGGAGGCTTGAAGCAGAAACACACAGGAGGCTGCAAGGAGAGAGTGTTGCACGCCAGGACTTGGTCAAAATCAGTCGACAGCAGTGAAATCCAGAAAAATCCTTTTGTGGGTGGGTAAGGTCCAAACACTCTCCTAGTGTTTGGCTACTGTAAGGGCCAAATTTGAGAGTGTTCGGTTGTGCTGCTTATGTGAATAATCGTGATAAATCTGAATCTATGACTAAGGAATATGTTTTCTTAGGATATCATGAATGCACGAAAGGTTATAGGCTTTGGTGTAGGAGTGAAACTTGCTTCAATGTGTTGATGAGTAGAAATGTCATTTTTGTTGAAAATGAATTTCCTTGCCTGCTTGTTTCTCCTGATGTTAACTCCAAATCATGAGGTGGAGCATTTGCCTGTTGAAGTTCATTTTGATTTACTTGTTGAAACCGAGCTCCAATTTGTGAATGAAAATGATTTTCATGGTGAAAATAAAGAAAATAATATTTCTATTAAGGTGAAGCATGATATGAATGTTGTGTGCAATATGTTTGAGTTGCGTGATTGCCATCTTATTAGAGATAGAGACATTAACGAGCATGATAGAAATGATATGTGCAAAGTGTTTGACTATATTTCCTCTGAGTTTGCTTTAAATGTGCTTAATTCTCTATTAATTAAAATCTTTGTGATATTTGGTATATATGCTATTTTCTTTGTGTCTTGAAAATGTGATACCGGTTCTGTTGAGGTTTGTTCCTTCAACCCTTGGACCCAACACGTAAGCCCAAAGATTTCGAGTGGAGTGAATGTATGAATATCTAGCCCAACAACTATCAGATGGATCAGGAACCAAAGGAAATAGCAGGCAATGTAAATAGGTATTATTAACTTCGTAATAACTCCCCTAAGTACAATCTACTTGCTAAAAAGGGCACGTCGACCGTTCGTCTTACAAGGCAGTAGAAATGCTGCGAGTAAGAATACAATAGCTAGATGCTAAGAATAGAAAGTTGCCAACCCTTTACAATGAATTAAATGCTTCTATTTATACCCACCAATGGGCAGGTGGTTGTGCTGACGTGGCAGCCTGTGGACCACTGGTGCCCCAACTACCAAATCTTCAGCATTAAATGCACTTCCCGCCAGAATCTAGGTTTCCCGCCTAATCAATGGGGACGTTCGTCCGCCCGGGAAGTGAGTCGGATCGCTCCAAGTGACCTTCAAGAGATACCGGCTGTTCGTCTCCTGGCCTTGACAGATACTCACCATGTGGACTGGGTTTCCACCGGTAACTATAGGCTTGCCATAGGGCCGTTCGTCGTCATCCCTGGTGGCCCGTGGCCCTGCTCTTTGTCCCTGCATAGACGTTCTTCGGGGTGAGTCGCTGGGCCTGAACTCCCAACCCCGGATGCTCGTCCATCCTCAAGGAACAGTGGCCTGTGGGCTGGCCTTGTGTTCTTCTCTGGACGTCCGTCTGGTAAGATGGGGTTAGTGGGCCGGACCTCGGCTCGGGCCCTTAACCCAACACAAGTCCCCCACTTCTGATGTTCTGAGCATGCGCAGGACATAAGGAAGTATGAATTCCCTCGAGGTAGACGTTCGTGTCTTGATATTTGTGTTTTCTGCACCCGTTGGAAACGTACGCTCGTGGTCATGGTGCTTGACAGCTGTCGACGGTTCAGGAAACGAGGTGACGGATGATGTTGCGGCGGTGCATTTTCCCGAGGAAGTGTCATCATTACGCTTCCATCCTTGCCTCCTGTGCGGCCCTTCCGGGGGACACAGGGGGTGCGGCTTCGGGGACGGCGTTCTGCTGAGCGGCCACTGCTCCGTGCGGCCGCCTAAAGATCTGCGCACCTCGCCGTTGGAAACGTCGTCCGATGGCGTGCGAGCTCTGGATGCAGCGATGCTGACCCTGGTCCGCCCTCCCGTTTCACGGGAGCCTGAACCTCTGCCTAGCCGCTCATGGACTGAGGGCCGGTGGTCGCTGGATCCCGTCGTATCATCGTACGACTGCATGCGGCGAATGGGAGAGAGGGGCGTTCGCTGGGTGCTTGCTGAGTACACCTGCTCTCGGGCCTCCCGTTCGTCTGCCAAACGGCGCATGGTGTCAGCGAGTTCCCGCATGAGGCGAGGATCCTGCCGGGCCTCAAGGGGAATGAGGTCAGTGAGGCCCCCCTTTCCCCCAGAGGTCCATATCGTTGCGGACGGTTCCGAGTTCTGGCCGCGATTCCGGCGGCTTGATTCCAGACGCTCGGAGAGATCACGCTGGTTGTTGCTTCCTGACATCGTGTTTGCTGTAGGGAGAGTTAGTAGCTGTTTGGGAGAGTTTCTGGAAACTTTTTGTTCAGTTTCCCACAGACGGCGCCAGTGTTGAGGTTTGTTCCTTCAACCCTTGGACCCAACACGTAAGCCCAAAGATTTCGAGTGGAGTGAATGTATGAATATCTAGCCCAACAACTATCAGATGGATCAGGAACCAAAGGAAATAGCAGGCAATGTAAATAGGTATTATTAACTTCGTAATAACTCCCCTAAGTACAATCTACTTGCTAAAAAGGGCACGTCGGCCGTTCGTCTTACAAGGCAGTAGAAATGCTGCGAGTAAGAATACAATAGCTAGATGCTAAGAATAGAAAGTTGCCAACCCTTTACAATGAATTAAATGCTTCTATTTATACCCACCAATGGGCAGGTGGTTGTGCTGACGTGGCAGCCTGTGGACCACTGGTGCCCCAACTACCAAATCTTCAGCATTAAATGCACTTCCCGCCAGAATCTAGGTTTCCCGCCTAATCAATGGGGACGTTCGTCCGCCCGGGAAGTGAGTCGGATCGCTCCAAGTGACCTTCAAGAGATACCGGCTGTTCGTCTCCTGGCCTTGACAGATACTCACCATGTGGACTGGGTTTCCACCGGTAACTATAGGCTTGCCATAGGGCCGTTCGTCGTCATCCCTGGTGGCCCGTGGCCCTGCTCTTTGTCCCTGCATAGACGTTCTTCGGGGTGAGTCGCTGGGCCTGAACTCCCAACCCCGGATGCTCGTCCATCCTCAAGGAACAGTGGCCTGTGGGCTGGCCTTGTGTTCTTCTCTGGACGTCCGTCTGGTAAGATGGGGTTAGTGGGCCGGACCTCGGCTCGGGCCCTTAACCCAACAGGTTCATTATGTGAGCTCCATCTGTGTTAATTGTTGGATTAGTTGGAATCCCCAACTTCTCCCGGATGCTTGCTTGCATGGTCTATTAACATGTGTTGTGCTTGTTAATAGTTTTGTGATGGTTTTGGTTCTGAACTCAAGGACTTATTGGTAGAGTTCAGTCCATCGTGAATTGGGTTTGCATGGTAAGCTTGGTCCGAAAGGGAACTTTGGTTCTCATCTATTACTTGTATGATCGGCATGATGTACTTGTAATGGTCCGGCGATGATGAGTCTCCTCACAACTTTGTATTGCTACTCTACACCACCTAGGACCAATAAGGTGAAGAATGTTGGAGGTATTGGTCCTACCAAGGCTTCCCTTCCACTTTATTATTGACTTGCACCCCATGTTTACTCCCACTTTGATACCTCTTGTTTTGAATCTCTCCTAAACAATAATATGGCCATTTTGCCTTATGTTGAGTGACCCCTTTGAGCTGTCCGTTGCAGTCCTCCTTGTCTTTGCATCACCCGTGAGTGTCCTTTGTGTTGGCCAGCCTATTATTTAGCTAGCTCCTTTCTTCCTTGTTTGAGCAGCCTGCGTGTGAGATATTCCAAGAGTGAGAGCAGTCATCTACGCTTTCTCCTTCCTTTGTGTGTGAGTTGAGAGAGGTACTTAGTGGTTGGAGATAAAACATGGTGAGTTGTGTTGTGGTCTAGTCTAGAGTGGTGTGTGTGAGTACAACAAAAGGGTTGGAGACCTGAGCCGGAAGAAGAATCGATCCTCAACAATAACATTTTAACACATAACAAATAATACAGTAGTTAATAGCCAACTTACTAGATACTTAACACTTAAAGAAATTGAGAAAGTTGTCCGTCGTTCTCCACTTCCCTGCTACAAGATACTCCGTATGAAGTATACAGCATTACGTTAGAGACATGGGTTTATGGGGGCATTTAGTTTTTTTTTTTTTATTGGGGCATAAATATGGACTGAATTTTTTCCTATTCTAATATAGGAGATAATTGGCAGTTTATTGGGGAATGAAACTCGTGAAGAATGAAATTTGTAACAAAATGAAAGATAAATTTCTTGTCGATCGTTTGACCATCTTTATTGAAAAGGAATTTGCCAACAAAATCGACGTTGAATTTGTCATAGATGAGTTTGCAAAGGTTAAAGAGCGTCGTGTTCAGTTAACGTTTTAGTTTCAAACATGAAAATGAAAATGCACTAGGAAGACATTCCCGGACTACATCATATGCAGATTTAAAAGAGAATCCTCCATCCTCCTCCAAATCCCAATTACATTCCCATCACTGTTAACCTCACACAAGAACATCCCAATAGAGTGAACTGAACAGATCCTTCTCCAAATAAGAGAGTCAGTGATCTTTGGAATCATGTTAGAGCCTCTAGAATACCTAGCTTTGAATCCCTTTGATAAAATAAGTCCATAGAGAATTACAATTTTTTCATTTCCACTAAAGTTTTAGAGAGAAGGCATTTCCTATATCAGTGAGGACTCTGATTCCCAATCCACCTTCATCAGTAGGTTTACAAAGATGGGACCACTTAATCTAGTGATATTTAACTTTGTTATTTTAGGATCCCAAAAGAAAGATGCCATCTTTCTTTCTAAAATACTAATGGTTTTCTGATCTTTGGCAGAGTATCAACGCTGATAGGAGATGCAAAGGGATAACACTGAGCACATGCTGGATCAACACCAATCTACCACCTCAAACGGATTGATGATCTCCATATAGTAATTGTACTTGTTTATACCTTTGTGCGGGTTCACACCTAAATACTTGACTGGAAATTCAGACCTCTTCATTTTAAGAATTCTTTCCATAGTGTATACGAGCTCCCACAAACTTCCCACAAAAAGAATAGCTTTTGTTGAGGTTTACAGTCTGGCCGAGAGCAGTTTGGTAAGACTTTAAAAAACTATTAAAGTTATTTAATGACCTGGAATCCCCGTTCAGAAAAATTAGCAGATCATCAAAAAAACCCAAATGTGACAAAGGATATCCTTGGCTCCCTATCCAAAATGGTTTAATATCATCCCTCTAAATATGACACTTAAGCCCTCTAGAGAAAACTTCAAATGCTAATATAAATAAAAATGGAGACAAAGGATCTTCCTCCTTGACCCGCCTTTTAGACTTGTGTTAAATGGTTAGTTTGTTAGATATTTAGTTAGTTAGTTAGTTCTAACATGCGAAAGTTCCCGAAATAGGACTAAACCAGTTTGAAAATTCCAAAATAGGACTATCATGTTTTTTATTCCCAAAATAGGAGTAATTACTGTCATGTTTGATAAAAACTGCAATGTTTGAAGTCTAGTACTGCTAAAACATGGTAGTAATTAGTCCTATTTTGGGAATAAAAAATGGCAGTAGGGGTGGGTTCGGTTCAAACGGTTGGTTTTTACCTAAAACCAAATGTTGAACCAAATTAAAAAGTTTGGTTCAGTTTGGTTCGGTTTTATGTTCAAAAATTTGGAACCACGGTTTGTTCGGTTCGGTTTATTTCGGTATAGTTTCGGTTTTTTCGGTTTTTACCAAAGTATTTTTGTTCATTAGAAAATTAGTAATTGAAAAAAAACAAAAAAAAATAAACTACATCAAACTATCATTAATAGTGATACAATACAAAAACATACATAATTAAAAAAGAGATAAGAAACAATTGCACTTCCAAACAAGGAATTAGAGAGTATGTGTATACCAATTTAAGCATTTTCTAAATTAATTAAACGCAAAATTTTATTTGTGAATTATGTAAAGTATATTCGCAAGTTAAAATTTTATTAGTAAATAACTAATTCTACTTTCTTTTTATACAAAGATATTCATGCTCTAAAGTGTCACGTTTTCTACTATGTTGTTTAAAGTATAGTTTATATTAATACATATTTTTTCAATATAAAATTTATGTGATAACAAACATACATAACATTTAATATATCAACAAAATATCATTATCATGCAACAACAGGAAAAATGTAAATTATGATTTAATATATCAATATATTAGTATTATAGCAATAGATTTAAGTGTATGTACAAGTGTTTCACTTAATGAAATCATAAATATTAAATGTCAATATCTTGCAAATCATTATAAATCAATCTAGTATATATTAAACATTAATTTTCTATAATTAATCTTTCTATGATTAATAAATAAAATAACAAGTTTTAAAAAGTTCGGTTTATTCGGTTCGGTTCGGTTTTGAGATGTGAAAACCAAAACCGAAACCAAACAACTACGGTTCGGTTCGGTTTTTTGAGTTCGGTTTCGGTTTTCTTGCGGTTCGGTTGTTTTAGTTGTGGTTCGGGTTATTTCGAAAATAGTTCATGTGTGCACCCCATTTGATTGAAAAATTAATATTTGAATTCTCAAATGTTACTAGTAAATGTTCCTACAAATGGGGTGCACACATGAACTGGGCATGTTTTGATGTAAAATCTATAAATAGATACTTGATGTAATAAACTAAACAAATGCTACTAGTAACATTTTGAGTAATTATGCCCAACCATTCTCTAGCAGATTATGTTCTGTATGTTGCTCTTCTTGTTATCTTGCTCAAACAGTACCCCCACCTGTATCATATCTAAAACAATATTCAATCAAACTCAGATTCTTTTCCATATACTCTTTATACTTTTCTGAACCACTTAAATATTTGATCCACTTAAATGCATAGCTAATTCCTAAAATAAGCATCCTCGGCTCTTAAAATAATTCCAACTTTATTCTTACTTTATCAATTCAATATCAACCACATAAGCTTACTTTTTTTAATAACCGCAACACCTCCTTTAAAGTCTCAATGTTAGTGGGACGAAGGTAGTACTAGCCTAACATTTTCAACATTGAAGTGGCGAATAGTACCCAATGGATCAAAACACAGATGGTGATAAATTTAGGTTTTGATACTTTAGGTATTTTATTTGAAATTTAAAGGCAAAGGACATTTTGATTTTGCATTTCATATTTGAGTGAAAAATTGGCACCTCATTTTCAAAATAGTTCATGTGTGCACCCCATTTGATTGAAAAATTAATATTTGTATTCTCTTGCTTTTCAAATATTTGAACCGATAGGATGTGTGCATATAATTTCTTAAAACACGTACAAAGCATTATTTTGTCTGAAATGTGGATGCAAAGTTAAATACCTTTCTAAGAAAACAGTCATTATATTGTAGCCACAACTCACAATATGGTCTATGAGAGACAATTTTTTTAAAGTACAAGATAAAATACAATTTGGAAACTACAACTCTCATCATTTGCAATTGGATATTTCTTCAATATATCTTACAGGGTACTACGTGTAAAGTACTAAAAAAAACTACCTCACTTTATTATATAGATATCATGTTACCTTTGTGCAGCATGACCATTTAGTGTTGAAAAACCTCGCATACTTTGATGTTAATCTAGCTACATACCTACGAAGACATTCGTGATTTCATTTAACTTGATAGTAGTAGTAACGATTTTCTTATCTTAATAATACGGAGTAATATACTGAAATTATTGTGACTTTCCGTCAGAGTCTACGGTGTCGAAAATGTGCAACTGAGCAGTGTCGTCGTTGAAGCAATCAAATCCAAAATTATTGATCCTGAAGTCCTGACAGTTTAACAGCCAATCCAAGTCATAGTCAACCAAAGTTGGGATATTAAGATCATCAAAGTCAAAGATTAATGATGGCTGGTCAACAGTAGGTGATGGGTTGTCCCGCAATGCTTCTAGTGGAATTGTTGCATGGTTTTCGAGTAAGGAGCTGAGCAGGGGATCGTCTTCATCACCCATGATATCTATGATCAGATGGGATTCATCAGTGGTGGTAATGGAGGAAGAGCAGTTTTCAGTTGGTGAGCATGAAGAGCTCTGCTCTTCTGAGGTCCCGTCTATGGGGGATGAACTAAGAGGAACAACTTCTACCTGATGTTCACCGCATCTTTTCTCAGAGTCTGGCGAAGAGGTTGGCGGTTTATTTGTGGTTATTGATGATTGACTGTCACTTGTTGTCTTTGGGTAGTTGTTGATAGGTTCATGTGTAACAGGATCTATTCCCATCTTAAGAAGTTTTTTCTTAATGTGGGTGTTCCAATGATTTTTAATCTCATTATCTGTCCTTCCTGGTAATCTTGAAGCAATCTTCGACCATCTGATAATAAAAAATAAAAGACTCGATTAATACATTTATTCACAAACCTCTATTATACACTTGGAGGACACTTGGTATGCACTGTCCTGTATTTTTTAACACACGTACTCCCACAACTTAACCCAGTTTCAAAGTTTTTATGTATATGCATGAATAGTGATGATATAGTTAAATTTCCAGTTATTATATACAAGTACTACGCATGAAGTATATGCATGTGTGTGTATGTGTGTGTATATATATACATATATATATAGAGAGAGAGCTCTTCTCATCAGGCCGGCCTGACGGGCTGTCCCGTCGGGCCGAGCCCGTTTGGGCACCTTCCCGGTGGAATGTTTTGATGAAATTTTTTGAGCATGTTCCTCATCAAGTCTAGTTTATCCATACCACATTTCAGCTCAAAATTTAATCGGGAAGGTCGTCAAATGATTTTTTCAAGTTAACTGGTCGGGAATATGTATTTTCCGGACCAGTTAACTTGCAAAAATCATTTCACGACCTTCCCGATTGAATTTTGAGCTGAAATTTGGTATGGACAAACTAGACTTGATGAGGAACATGCTCAAAAACTTTCATCAAAAACATCCACCGGGAAGGTGCCCAAACGGGCTCGGCCGGACGGGGCAGCCCGTCAGGCCGGCCTGATGAGAAGAGCTCTCTATGTATGTATATATATACACATTAATTTTAATAATTACAAATTAAATAATTATAAATTACGCATGAAAGTTCAGTAACTGCAAAAAAATATATAATCAATACTCCCTCCGTCCCAGAATTAACTTCAGTTTTGACTGGGCACGGAGATTAAGAAAGTGAGAAATGTGTGGTGGAGAGTTGTGCAGAGGAGAGAGAAATGTGTAAGAATGGTTGTGAACCACAAATCCTTTGCTAAAAAAGGAAAGAGGAGATAAATTTGGGACGGACCAAAAAGGAAAGAATGAAGATAATTATGGGACGGAGGGAGTACAATTTATTATACTTCATCAGTCCTTATTTAAACTTCCTAATTTGAGTACCACACATGTTAAGAAAATGCAATATTTCAAATATTGCATTTTCTATATTTTCAAATATAAAAATATTGAAAATATTTCTTCAAATTTTTGACATTTCAAAAATTTTGAAAATATAAAAACTATTTCATATTTTCAAAATATTGACTTTGACATTTTGAAAATTTTCACGATTTTTATCTGTATTTCTTCAAATGTAAACAATTTTTAAAGTTTTTTAATATAAAAAATCTACTATTATAGGTCAAAAACTTAACAAATGGCCAAATTGATCAACTTTTTAAAGTAAACGTACTTTTATGATACTTTAGTATAAGGGCTTAAGTGATGAATTGAAAATATAAGGACTTATTTGACCTTTTCCCTAGATTTTATTTACCAATATTTTTGAAAAAACCAATATAATTTCTTTTTATGTATCTTGAACGCAATATTAAGATTGGATATTTTAATTGAATTTAAACTGTTGGTGATTTCAGAGACTAATGTTTGTGTAATTATTTGTGATTTGTATTTTCAAGTAATTTTATTTGAAAATATGTTTTAAAATATAAAAGACAATGTCATAATTCCTCGTCCGGGCTTTAATTGGTCCTATCCGAACCTGAACCGAACCCGATTCCATAAAACCCAACTCAGAGCAAATAGAATGAGCCTGTCTTGGTTCCTTATTGTCATGATCCGTGATCTGCCGTGTAATTTTTTGGTTTACCGAAAATCCGACCAAAACCGGATTGATCCCATCCCTACTTATTTACAGTTTGGGACGGCCTTGTACTACTTACAAAGAGAACTTTCCCAAGTCCCAAACTCCCAAACTCCCAATTGATCACGTTGTTTCAAAATTTACTGACTCTAATTGACGAGGGTCAGAGGGTGTAGGCAAAAGTAAAAGTCGGACCAAGCAGGTACAAAAGATTTAGATAAATTTTTAATTTAAGAGCTCGTTTGGTAACACTAAAATTAGCTAAATCGGCTGATTCTGCAGAAATTATGAAGTTTTAGCTAAAGTGGTTGAATTGGCTGATTTTGTTGAATTATGAAAAATTATATTAAAATAAAGAAAAAATAATATGAAACAAAAAGAAAGAGTGATATGAAAATAGCCAAAATAGTTCTCTACAAGAACTTTAGCCAATTCGGCCATAAAAGTATTTGCAACATTACTTATTTTTATTATAAAATGATTCAGTGCGAGAAACTAAAAGTTATGTGTCTGATGAAAATTTCGATTGATAAGCTAAAAAATAGGGTCGGACGACTTTAAAGTTTTAAAATTACAAGTATGTTTGCGGACGGGAGGCCTAGTGCCTAGGTTTGGTGCGGCGATTTTCAATCGTCCACGTTTTCTGCTTCGTCGCACGGCGAACGCGTCTTGGACGGCAGCCTTGGAGAGCGAGCTCGGAGCCGCGACCTGGGCGAACGACATGGAGCAGAACGACACCATTGGGGTCGAAACACTGACCAAAGCCTATGGAAGTTTGGATCTGGAAGAAGAGGATGAGATTCTCGTGGTCGCACCAATGGCTCAGCCCTTAGCGAAACACAATCTAACCAAGGTGGGGACCATTACATCGGAAAAATCGGTACGTTTTTTCCCAATTTCGAGATATTATGGCATCTGTGTGGAAACCGGAAAATGGTGTTTCCATAACTGAAATTGGTCATAGGAGTTATGTTTTTCAATTTTATAATGAGAAGGATGTCATGAGGGTTGAAGAGGAAGGTCCTTGGCTTTTTATTAGAATTTAATTGTTATGAGTAGGCTAAAAGAGGGAGATATTCCTATGTCTGTTTCACTTAATAAAGCAGATTTTTGGGTTCAAGTTCATGATATCCCAGTGGGATATTTCACTGTTGAGAATGCAGAACAAATTGGGAATTTTTTAGGAACTTTTATAAGAGTTGATGATAATAACGTTTCTGAGAACTGGGAATCCTTTATGAGGATTCGCGTTTGTATTGATCTGGGGAAACCTCTGAAAAGGAAATTGGTTTTGCAAAAAGAGGAAGGAGTCACTTTCCGTGTCAGGTTTTGCTATGAGAAGCTACCTAGCTTCTGTTTTTTGTGTGGAATAATAGGGCATGCGGAAAGTCATTGCCCACGTAAGAAACGGGGCTACGATGTCACTGGGGAAAAACCTTTTGGTCCTTGGCTTAGAGCTACAAAAGGGGCAAAGCAATGGAAAGAGAATAAATGGCTTGTTCCAGCGGGGAAAGGAATCAGATCTGCTAACAAGGTTACCAGTGGAAACAGTGAGGACAACATGCAACCAAGTCCTGGGGAGGGCGGGCTCTCATCACATGAGAGGGGATACATTGAGCAGAAATGAAGACGGGTGGAGGATCCAGCAGAGCACAAGAAAGGGGAAGATATGGAGATTGCTCAGAATGAAGGAACAAAACGGGGAGGAGGCGAGCTACAAATCTGCAGTTTTTTGAATTAAATAAGGCCGAGGGCCATGAAGACTTTATTTATTTTTGCTGTTTTTCCTTTTATGGTACTCATGTTGCTTTTGTTTTTGTTTAGAACTCTAGCGGTAGGTTGAGGTTTACCTTTTCTTTTTGCTTTGGATTACTATTGCTGGTGGAAGCGACAAGGCTTGTTTGGCCGTTAAAAGCTTCGAAACTCTCACATGGTTCGCGAATATTCTCGCTCTTTCGGGGGTGGTCTATTCTAAGTCTAGCCAGAGAGTGGGGGGGGGGGGGGGGGGGGGCTTTGGGCTATGCGGAGCCTCAAAAGGAGGTTTGACATTGTAAGGAAGGTAACACTTTTAGAGGTCTGAGTGAGGAGGTTGGGCATTGTAAGGGAGAAGTACGTTGAGGTCTTTGATGAATATAATATAATCAGTTTTCTTTCAAAAAAAATTACTGTTTGTTTCAAATTTCGAGTACGTGGATGGGGTCCTGGTTTGCCCCTCCCACTCACCCCGCCCATGACAATCTCCTAGCATCGTTTCTCCAAACGAGGTTGTAGTAAGTCGTAGCGAGAGTCAGTTTGTTTCAACAAAATTTGTAGGAACTAAACAATAATCTATCCATCTCATTACCTTTGTCATATTTGTATTTATAGTCCGTTCTATTAAGTTTATCTCATATTATATTTGACAATATTTGTATAATTTAATTCATGATGTACTAGTTTAATCATCATATTCTATTTGACAATATTTGTATAATTTTGATTCATAGTAGAGTAATCACATTTGATTCAATATCAATGATGACTCGAATTTCTTAAAGTGGAGATAGTATGCGGTCATAGTTCATGTTGAAGAAGCAAAAGCAAGTTGGGCACTGAAAATGACAATGATATTGGCCGGTCACCACCCGGACTTGGTCGAAGGCTAACTTGAAGCATGCAGGGTGGGTAGGTAGGGAAAGACAAAATGTAAACACGTCGATGTAGGTGAGCACTGAGCAGCCAAGTCTCTATCTTTTCACCAACCCTTGAATTGATCATACAAATTTATAAGGTCAAATGATCAAAGATGGTCCACTTCTTCAGCTCAAAGGATTTGTAGCTTGTTCTGTTTTACTGATTTAATAAAGCGAAATACTACATATACAATATCTTTAATTTGACTAACAACATGTTCATTCTTCTCCCCATATCAAAATACATATTCAAAGATGCGTGGATATGAGACACATTTAATTTACTTTTTCAATTATAATACGTACTCGTATAATTTTATCCCGTTGCAAATTGGTACTCTAATATACATAGTATAAATTTATTCATATTAGGGAATTCTCATTCGGGATGTGCATTATCTGCCAAAAATAAACCCGAAAATTCATTATCATCTTTACTTTTTCCGAAAGAAATAGTACATTCTGTTGTAAGTTACCTTGTGTAGACAAATTCATTACAAAAAGTTGTTTGTACTCACTCTTATACCCATTTTTATACCCACCATGTTTGTACAAAACAAAATATGTCTATGCAAATTTTGTATAGACAAAATATGATATATATATTTTGCTTGTGAATCGGATTCACAGACAAAAGAACTTTCACAGATATGATAAATATGAGATGGATATAAGGGTGGATACAATAACATGATTGAATTCATACCAAATGTACGAAGTATATAAAGTTGTGTGATTGAAAACGGACAAATGCACAACTCACTAGATTAAATTTAAAATTCAGAGTATGAGATGATTAGTTTTGCTATAAGCATTTCTGAACGTGTCTATAATAACAAAAGCGACACTGCTTTCGAAGTTGATGTCTTTTTTAACCTTTTTCCCAAAGAAAAGAATTTAACAATTATGTATTGGCAAGCTGTCCCTTTTCAATACCATTTTGAGTCGTTTAGAAGAACAGCAAGTTACATGCAAACAATGAAAATATATCACCAAAATTTTTGGGGCCATTGTTTTTTAAGAAAACAACACCTTTCTCCATTAATCTTAGGGTGTACGCAGTATATATAGTAATGAGAATTAAATATGAAATGATTAAGTATTTAGGATTTAAAAAAAGATTGTTTATAAAAATGTGACTCGTGATTCTCTAGTTCTCTAGTAATGGAATCATAGTAACTTATGTTCAATTTTTAAACTTAAGTTATCATGACACTACGTAACGTACATTGTCGTAACTATTAGTCGTATTTTGTAAAATAGTTTTATTTTATTACGGAGTAATATTTTTCCAAAAAAATGTCTGAGCACCAATATATATACGGAGTAATACCAACACCTATCGTAGTTTTCGGTGCAACTAAGCAGTTAGAAACCTGCCATAAATAATTAATATGCGCATTTTGTAGAGTGGTTTTTCTGAAAAAAATAGTTAATATGTGTCTTAATAACATTTTATGATTATAATTATTTTTAAAGTTTAGATTGACTACAAAGATCTCCTCTAGCTTCCGTACGTCTCAGTACTAAGGCCACACCACTCCGAGCACTTTGCGAACTGACCGAAGAACCATTGATTTTCTTGCCACACATATACTTTCTTGCTTTATCATTTAATACTTTCTTGATTTTAACATTTAATCCTTTTTTTCCTTTTCGATAGTTCTTCAATTATTACGGAGTACATATTATAATTTTTGTAGTATGAAAGAATAAAACACATTATTACCCAATACCGATCCCCTAATTTTATACGTAGTATTTTTTCACAATGTAATGTAATACAGGTTTTGGAAATAGCCCTAATTATATATTCCACAGTTAGTTTACGTACTATTTAAATATTCTTTTGGATGATGAAAGTTTAAATCAATGTTAAAAGTTCCAAACGTAACGTTCAATAATCTTCATTTTGTAACTCTTGAGAATGTAAATAAGGGTCTTGAAAATTGGCTAATCATAAGCCCTAAATTTAAGGATAAATAAATTTGAATTAAGTTCCAAGCGCGTTTGGAAAAGAAGTTCCAATATCGCTTCATTTTGCAACCTGCTTAGGACTACTCATGAAAATTGAACTTTAATTTCATACCGCCTAAGTGTCAAGCATCGTGTGGTTCGATGACATCACTATGACACTCCTAATGAGGAGGTCGCATGTTCAAAACTCATCCCAAACAAGGATGTTGGCATTTAACATATAGATACTAGAGTATAAGAAAGAGAGAATGTAAAGCCAAAAAAAATTGTACTGCCTAAGTGTCTAACAATGATATCGAATAAGGACCACGTACTCCTATGATTTTGAAATTTTCGGTGAAACTTCAAGTCTTAGTATAATATTTTGTACTCATTAGTCATTATTAAGATCCAAGGAACAATAAAATTCTGATAAATGTAGTATAAACAAGCAGCAAACTCTAGACTCTCCGTATAAGAGAGTGAGTCGACAATCGACTGAGCTCAACCGCTTCCTCGTACGAACTACTCTAAAACGGTAAAACTGCAGCCATATCCGAATAACCTAAAATTTAGATTCAGGAATGTAGCCTTACCGGAATACCGGTATTGCCTTAAAAATCCAGTACTAGATTGATGAATAAGCCACGTGCCTCTGGTAATAGGCATGCATGCGTTTTCATCATTTGTTTCATTCCATGATCCCATCTTTCATTTGTGTAATTATGATAAACGTGTGGCTTGTTTTTTAAAGTAGAAACTATCTACATGGAATATGTATAGTTCTTGCACTAAGCTAACACAAATGATTAAAAGACAGACTTAAATACAGTTGACATATATACCCTCTAATTGATTTTTCATTTAATTTCTGGAAAAATGGTGTATAAATTTTGAAGTTAATTTCTGGAATAGTAGAATGAGTTAAATTATGTCAAAGAACACTGTCACTGAGGAAGTGAGGATATTGATCGAAACTACTTTGAAGCAGATATAAATAAAAGAAAATAGTACAAAATACTCCGTATATCAAAATGAAAAAGAGAGTTTCTCTTAAAATATTACTGAAATTTACCCAATGGATAAAAATATAATTAAAATTATATTATGAGTGTAACATCACTATAATGTAAAATTAAATACAATTATACTATCGTAGTATCTAAGAGTTACTATAGTCACTCCAAGAAATGATTATAATTGTCAAATAAATGAATGTTTGATATAAATTAATGTAATAAATTGTATAGGACCTATATATAAATTAACTCACCTATTACCAAGAAGAGCATGAAGATCAATGACCAGTTTCTCCTCAGTTTCACTTAGAAGCCCTCTCTTGAGGTCAGGGCGGAGGTAGTTAGTCCACCGGAGCCGGCAGCTCTTGCCGCAGCGGCGAAGGCCGGCAAGCTTCGGCACGGCCCGCCAGCAGCATTGGCCATTGGTGAGGATGAAGGCCATGAGCTTACTGTCTTCCTCAGCTGTCCATGGCCCCTTCTTCACTCCAAGTTTATCACAGCAAGGTTGCCTTCCCATTAATTAATTATATGGATATCACCGAACGAGAAATTAAACTTTTGATGCTTTATATACCAAATACTCACCAAATCTATCATTACTAACTTCTTAAGTCCCCCAATGCCCCTACCCACCTTTATATACCAAATACTCACCAACTTTTGTTCTCAATCACGCCCCGCCCCCACTTATTCTTGAAGGGATCGGAATATAGCTTTAAGTACAAAATATATCTCTTGTCCCACGTACGCTCAAAACAAAACATATAGGAGTATAAATGAATTACTTATAGAGATTAGAGGGTGAGATGAGATAAAATACCACATTTAATACACTTATACACCTCACAATTATGTATTACCTCCCTCATATTGGACTCTGTCAATTATGTGTTAAATGTGATTTGTGATATTATATATACTACTCCCTCCGTCCCCTTTTAAATGTCCCGGAAAAAGGTGGCATGAATTTTAAGAAAAGTGAGTTTGTGTGATTGATATTAATTGATAAAGTAAGAATAAAGTAAGAAAGATTTTGAGCCACACAAAATTTACCAAATAAGATATGAGACAATTATATAGGGACATTATATTCCAATATGTTAAAATGAGACATTTAAAAGGGGACGGAGGGATAATTGGTAAAACAATCCAACTAAAATTTTTCTTTTGATACTTTTCATTTTGGTAAAGCAATCCAACTAAAATTATCGTATAACTATTTGTTAAGTTCAACCTATCTTAGTGTGATTTGGTCATATCTCTAATGGACTAATGGTTTGGGCGCTAATTGGCTGAGCAACGCCAACTAAATTCTAAATTTTATCATAGTGCGAGAGCATTATTTTTTCCACACCTTTGGTTGTTTATATTTCCGGAAATCCATGTCCTGCGACGACTTGTAGTCCATTAATTTTTTTCAGACAAGACTAGATCTCCATAATTATAAAATACATAGAAATCATATATTACCAAACCAGATCAGATTAGTTTAGACCAGATTAAATCAGACCAGTAAATTTCAATTCAACAGAAAACATCATAAGGGTTGCCACTGCGTTTTGAACGAGACTATGCAGTCAAGGGAGTTCAATTTGTAATTTAGGGCTTGTTTGCAAACTCTTAAATTAAGTGCTTGTGGTTTTGTTTTAAGAAAAAGAGAAAAGGTGCAAATAGGCCGATGTACTAATAAAAAAAGGTCAAATAAGCCCTTATTTAGGAAGCTCTGTCCGGTCGTCGTCATTTGGGGTGGTTCCCGGTGGAATTTGTTGATGAAATTTTTTGAGCATCTTATTCATCAAGTCTAGTTTACGCATACCAAATTTCAGCTAAAACTTCAATTAGGAAGGCATTCAAATGAATCCTTGAAGATAACTGTGCTTCTAACTACGCAGTTATTTTCAAGAATTCATTTGAATGCCTTCCCGATTGAAGTTTTAGCTGAAATTTAATATGAGTAAATTAGACTTAATGAATAAGATGCTCAAAAAATTTCATCAAAAAATTCCACCGGGAACCACCCCAAATGGCGACGGCCGGACAGAGCCTCTTAAATAAGGGCTTATTTGACCTTTTTTGGTTAGTACATGGGCATATTTGCACCTTTTCCCTAAGAAAAAAAACACTTATTTTACCAAACACTATCAACTTTTACTTTTCTCGACTTTCGTTTAGAATCTATTTTTTACTTTTTCTATTACACAAAAGCACTTATTTTACTAAACACTGCCAACTTTTACTACTAATCATTTTTTCCCAAAAAAGTGTTTTTATTTAAACACAAGCACTTGCAAACAAAACCTTAATCAATAGAAATTTCTCAATATAATACCAAATGATAGATAAAGTTCTTAATTAACAAGACCATCCAATTCTGTTTTATTTTCTAAATATAACGTATTTAATCCCAGATTGCGTGATTAAAACCTTCCCAAAATATGATTGAACTTTGCCCTTATTTTAATTATATTTAATATATATGAATTAGGTTCAAGTGAGAAAATGATCTTAGGAGAGAAATGAGAATGAATCTGGACCGTTAGATTGTAATTTGTGAAATTGAATGTGCATTTAGTGAAACTGAAATGTGCATTAGGTGAAATTGAAATGTGCAACATATAAGGTAAGCTGAAATGTGCACTAGGTGAAACTGAAGTGTGCCGAATAAAACTATGACGTGGTGGCATTTTTTTGAGTCTTTTATTCTGAACATTTCAATTTCACGTAATGCACATTTTGAGTTTTACTTTTCATTCTCCACATTTCAATTTCACTTAATGCACATTTCAGTTTTACCAAATGCACAGTTCAATTTCACATCATACAATCCAACAGTCCAGATTCATTCTCATTTCTCTCCTGGGAGTCCTTTCTCACTGAAAGTCTGGAACCCTCCCCTACATATATACATATATGTGTGTGTGTGTGTATATATATATATATATATAGAGGACTGCTCAGGTCCCTCCGGAGGGACGGGAGGGACTGTCCGAACTTTACTGTTTGGGGCGGTTCCCGGTGGAATTTTTTGATGAAATATTTTGAGCATGTTCCTCATCAAGTCTAGTTTCTCCATACCAAATTTCAGCTCAAAACTCGACCGGGGAGGCAGTCAAATAAATTCTTGAAACTTACTGCACTTTAGATATGCGCAGAATGTGCAGTAAGCTTCAAGAATTTATTTGACTGCCTTCCCGTTCGAATTTTGAGCTGAAATTTGGTATGGACAAACTAGACTTGATGAAGAACATGCTCCAAAAATTTCATCAAAAAATTCCACCGGGAACCGCCCCAAACAGTAAAGTTCGGACGGTCCATCCCGTCCCTCCGGAGGGACCTGATCTTTTCTGTATATATATATATATATATATATATATATATATATATATATATATATATATATATATATATAGTAGTGTTCCTGTGAGGACCTCCAAAAACGGACCTCCGTACGGACCTCGACGTTTGGGCCCCTTCCCGGTGGAAGTTTTTGATGAAAAGTTTTGAGCATGTTCTTCATCAAGTCTAGTTTACCCATACCAAATTTCAGCTAAATATTCCATCGGGAAGGCAGTCAAATGATTTTTTGAAGTTAACTGCGCACTTTATATACATATAAAATGCAGTTAAACTTCCAAAAGTTATTTGACTACCTTCCCGATAGAATGTTTAGCTGAAATTTGGTATAAGTAAACTAGACTTGATGAAGAACATGCTCAAAAAATTTCATCAACAAATTCCACCGAGAAGGGGCCCAAACGCCGAGGTCCGTACGGAGGTCCGTTTTTGGAGGTCCTGACATGAACTTTCCTCTATATATATATATATATATAGAGGTCCCATGAGAAAGAGAGAGATAAGATCCCATGAGAAGTCCATCTTAGACTGAAAAATGAGAAGTTATTTACACCGTTTGATCCCCTCATCCAGGCCCATCTCCATCGCACGTTTCCTTCAATCTTCCGTCATTCATAATGGCATTTTTGTTATTTTAACTATCTTGACCTTTTCTCGTATTCAATGGATTCTTCATCCGCACCTAAGATAGTCACCCGTAGATCTCTTCTAGACCTTACATCTTCATCCACCAATTTCTTTCTTCATCTTCGACCTCCTTGTTGAATCTTTATTCGCTGCTCTCATATTACGATTCAATCAGTATTTCTAATCTGATCTTCGCAATTTTCTACTTGCTATTCTATCCGACTTACTGCAGCGAAGGTGTATTACGAATCTTCCGGATTTCAAACATAGGTAATGGTGCTGTTTGGTTTTCAGCGGACCGGCATCATCCCGCTGCTTTTAGCAGCGTTTTCATGTATAAATGTATCAGCGGATTGATGCTCCCGCTACTTATCCAAACGGACCCAATATGTAGTTTCTATAATATTGAAATAATCGGTGTGTTTCAAATTTTTTTGATCAGTTTATTTCCACCACTAGTATGCTTACTGATGTGAGTTTTCTCGCACTCAAAAAGGATGTAGTAAAGTGGTTGAAAGTACGAGTATCGTCTCCACAGGGACGGAAAAAGGGGAATTAAAGATTAACTAAATTCGGCGATTAAAAAGAAATAAAATAAAATGAAAGTGCAATTGTGCGAGATTGGTTGATTCATTAAAATAAAACTAATGCTAAGGAGCAGGTAAAAAGATTTGGTTTTCCTTAATTAACGACGAAGGGAACATGAATTGATTCCGGGGTTAACCAGATTTCTGGCAGAACAGGCCTAATTACATGAATTTAATTTAATTGAGCCTAGTTAATCATTACTAAGTTCTTACCGCTCTCGCGGCGAAGAGTACAATAATTTAGGAGTCCAGGCTGATCTCTCATGCGACAAGATCCTAAATTATTGCCAAAACGAGCGAGCTTACGGCCCCTTAATCACTACTAATCTCTTAGCGAACGATTAAGTGTGTGTGAATGTGTCCTAGAACAAATTAGATCTCTCTTAATTCATTCTACATGCAATTGTAATTCTAGCTGCAGTCTAGGTTACAAGAGATATCAGTTAAATTATTCAAACACAAATTAAACGGTATTCATGCAATTAAACCAACAAGAATCTAGCCATACATCATGATTAACCCCTTCATCAACCCCACATCCCTAATTAAACTACTCACGCCTCATAATTGACGAATCAAAAGAATTGGGATGAATAGAATAAATTGTCATTAATTAAAGAATTGAACTTACAAAGAATCCCAAGTTCTTGGATTAAACAACGTAAAAACGCAGTTAAAACTCGTCCCTAGGCCTCTCTCCAAAGTTCGTAACCCTCAAAAGTGGGTATGGAGGCCTTATTCATAGAAAACAGGAGAATTCAAGCTGAAATAGGACAAATCGGGGCCAGACACAATGTCAGGCACGATCGTGCCAGGGATCGTGCCTGCGGAACAAACGCGCGCTTCGGATGCAGACACGATCGTGCCTGCCCTGGACACGATCGTGTCTGGCTGGCAGTGTCTCCGCGTCTCATCCTTATAGCAGGCACGATCGTGCCTCCCCTAGGCACGGTCGTGCCTGACCTTTTTTTAATCGTGTTTCTTCGTTTCTTGCTCCGAAAGCTCCCGAATGCCTACGAGGTCGATACAAGTGCTCTTTCTTCTCCATAATTTCGTCGTGAATCTCCCGGTGGCCTCCAAATCTTCCTAATCTTTCTCGAATGCCCTCAAATCCTTCCCAAATGCCTCTCAAGCGCCGATTGCCGGACTCTAACTTCTTCAAATCAACTCCAAATGCAATGAAACTCGATCCAACGCCTGCTAAACACAACTTGAGCCAAAATTGAGACTTGCAACGCCTTAAAGCCAGGAAAATCATCAAAATCCGACCCGAACACGCATCAAATGCGTGTCTAAATACGGACTTATCACTTACTAATTGTTTCTGTTCTTTTATTTGATAACTCTCTTACTCAACCTGATGTTCCTATTACTTGAATGTATTATTTGTGCTGTGTAAAGATGATGTATAAGTCACTTATACCTATCAAGTGTTTGTTAAAATGCTTAAATGATAATCGGCTTCATTTGAAAGTAGAGTAGAATTTTATGAATAAAATTAAACTCATACACTAATTTATTGTTGACACATCGTCAATGTAGTTAGACTTTTTATCCTCTTAAATTTTCATTTTATGTTATAATAATTTAAGCTCTTAAAATTTAGACTTCATATGAGTTCTAAATAAAAGTTATGTCATTTGAGTTAATAGTTATAGTGATTTGAGTAAAAGTTATGCATTAGCGGAGAATGTTAATTTGCAAATACTAATTGTAAAGTTATTATTTCCCTCTTAATTTGCAAACACTAATCTTGAAGTTTTTTGTTGTGTTGTAATTTGTTATGATCATATATAGATTACCAGGTTGGGTGTTACTAGTGTTATAACAGGGGCTTCTTTTTAGTGTTATATGTGAACATATACAATTCCAGGTCAGTTTTTAGTGTTATAATAGTTCACCTATTGCAACCATTATCACAAAGAGCTTTTTGATCTCGTTTAGTAGCCCAACAGAGAATGAAAGTCATGTTGTGATACACACTCGATGAACACTGCTAGCAGCAACTAAAACGCCTGCATTTGCATGTATAAATGTACCCCATCTGCTCTTGGTAGCAGATGTGTGTGCAATCAACATTACATAATCATGTTTTTTTTATCTGTGTGTGTGCGGTGCGCGATGTGCGTGTGCAGTGTGTGTGTGTGTACGTGTGTGCAGTGTGTGTGTACGTGTATGCAGTGTCTGTACGTGTGATACGCATGTAATTTTCGTGTGTATGTTTACGTTTTTAGTTAGTTTTGGTTGTTTAATATCTCGGAAATTACACACTTTTGGTTTAATAGTTATGTTTGTAATTTAGTTGTAATTCATTTAGATTAGGATCATTCTGAGCTTAAAGAGGTCCAAGATCAGTCAAATGATCATTGGTGAAGGAAGGTGCAAGAGTTCAAGACAAAAAGGAGGCAAAATCCTGATTTTTGACCTGTACCCGGTCGAGTATACCATATACTCGATCGGGTACCAACTGTACTTCCAATCAGATCAATCAGGAGACAAAAGGGTGTCCAGGGGAAGATTTGGCCATGATCAATTGTAATACCCGATCGGGTACACCTATATACCCGATCGGGTATACCTTTTATTTTCACTCCGAATTCGATCGAGTAAGCCTCAAAACTACACTTTTTACACATACCCGATCGGGTATCTATATATACTCGATCGGGTACCCGAACTACACTCCCAAAAAGCCTATAAATACACCTCCTTCCCTTCACAATTAAATGCACATTCCTTTATACTCTTAAGTTCAGTTTAGAATAGCATTTCTTTATATTTCTTCTAGCACGTTTAGTCTCCAAATGAGGAGCTAAACTTCCGTTTCTTGGTGTTGTTCTTGAAGCTTGTTGATTATTAAAGTTGTGAGTTATTTTCTTAACTTCTTTCCTTGAATATTAATTCTTCCTTTAAATACTATTTCTATATCAATGTTGGGGAGTGTTACTAAGATGACTGATCGGTTTGAACTTGCAAGTATACAAGTGCCGATATAGTAATAAAATACCGGTAAATACCGGGTCGAACCACAGGGAAATGGTTGATATTATAAAGTCGAGTATTGAATGCAAAGAATGTAAATTGTATAGCTTTTCAGGAACTTTGTTTTTTGAGGTTGATTTAAACAAGAATGAGAATTACTAAGGCAATCGGGATTCACCTAAATGCTTTAATAGTTATTTAATAATGGTTCTTTCCCAATAATCATGAATACGATGTCGCTAATATATTCTCAACTCCGGTTAAGGCAGCGAGAGCGTGGTTTTCGTTACGTGTAAGTCCCGTTACGGCTTACATTCATCTACCGAAAACCCCGTTGAATATCAAGACATCACACCCGTATCATATAAGACCGGATATATTTCTATTCTCGGTACTATATCTGTTTATCCTTTAATGTTCATAGTTTAGACTTCAATGTTAATTGCAAGCATAAACTAAATTTAACATTGTAACACCCCCAAATTTTCCCACCCGAAAATACATTTAAAAGAGATAAAATTTCATTCATTTATTCGAATTGGAAAAAGTTTGCAGCGAAATTAACAATAAAAGGGAAATGGAGTGTTACCGCCACACCCGGCCACACACAGCCGAGTGCACAGGCAATCCCAAACGAAACAAACTAGAACAAGTGTTCAAAACATAAGTAAAGTATTTAATCTCGACTAAGTTCACTAGTAGAAAAAGGGCTTATAGTGACACTAATTTAGTGTCACTGAAACTTTCTGTGACACTAAAAAAGTGTCGGGGAAAGTGTCGGCTAGTGACACTAAATATAGTGTCACTGATCATAAAACATAATAGTGTCAGTAAATTATGACAGATTAATGTATTACAAAATTATGACACATTAGTATCAAAAACATTTGTGACACGTTGGTATCATAAAACTTTGGGACACATTGGTATCATAAAAATTTGTGACACGTTGTTATCATAAAAAATACGACACGTTGGTATCATAAATATGACAATAATATTATAATAATCATATTATTTGTTATTGATTCTATGAAATATTTTAGAAATAATAATAAATAATCCAAATAAAAGATCAACCATTTTTATTGCTCAAATTATTTGACAATGTCAATATCTATAAAATGTATTACAACAATATGCCATAAATCTACACTTCAACCATACAACATTTTTATTTGTACACACTAGAAATCATTATTCCGGACATCACAATCGGCATCCAATAAAGCAAGTCTTTATCAATTTGTGGTTGAACATAGCCTGCATAGTTAGAGAATCCGCATTAGTATTTTTGTAAATTTGAACCATTCAAAACAAGAATTCGCATTCTAGGTGATTAAGGCTCTTTTTAGCATTAGTATGTGTATGATCACATTCTTCACCTCTTACAAGTTACAGGAGTACTCAAAACTAATAAAGTATCAGTCAAGTGTGCCAAAAGGGGGTCGTCGAAGTGGACATACTAAAAGGATTTTCTAAGGACATGCTACCTTTAATCTTGTAGTGTGTAAGGTCCAATCAACCTGAGAAATAAATCTAGTACAAGAAAGCACTTAAGTTACTCTTCCCTTGCAAAGAAAAGTTTAATATTCTTCTTTAAGGATCATAACCTGAAATACAAGAAGTATGTCTTCTTTGCTTTTATCAAGTAGAGCTATGGGATGCTGATCCTGATTTTTAAAAAATAGTAATAACTAGTAAAAAATAAAAATAGAAACACTTAAAAATGATGAAATAAGTTAATGATCTATACTCTGCTTTCAAAAGGTAACTTATGATCTGCAAAATTGGACTTGTAACTGACTTGTCTCAACTATCCCACCTGCATGCTTAAACCTCAAGCAAGAGTGTCGAGAAATGTTAAACAATTACCATTAAAAAAAGAATTGAACATGTCAACAAAACAACTCATCATCTGCCACTCCATTCCCTACCATGTAACCCTGCATATAATATACTTATTTAGAGCGTATATAAAAGTCAAAATTAAATTTCATGATGAAACACAGAAGTACCTTGAAGTTTAGAATAGAATTTAAGCCATCATCAATGCCTGCAAGTAAGTTGAGCCAAAAAGTTTAGTTCATTTCCCAATCACTGATTATAGAAGTCTATAGAAGAAATACCTTTTACTACTTCATAAGACAGGGTTGGTGCATATATTCCAGCATATGATTCCCCATCTATAAAAAATTTGGAAAGGAATTCTTGGTCCTTTCCAAATGTGTCGTAATTATATCGAAAAATTCCTTGAGGAGAAAGGCATGGGTATCAAAAGCAGTCTTTAGGTCCCCCGGTTATGTAATCAGTTTCATTTTCTGAATACGATAATCCAACGCTAGGAGAGTCCAAGTATATAATGTTGCTGACCTGTAAAGATCAAGAGAATTATGATCCTAAGCTATTTGGTTATTCCCACGTGTAGAAAGTGTATAAAGTGTATCAGTTAACTTCAATTTTTAATTATTACAAAGCCTCGTTCTTGTTTTTAAAGAAAGGTAGCCAACAAACTTATGATAATATTTAAACAAATTTTGAAACAAGGCTCTATTAAAGATGCAGTGAGTATGTAGTTAAGTTGATACCAAAAAGCACAACTGTATTAGAATAAGATACAGAACTATAAAATAAATTTTTACAATACCTTCTAGAACACCACCACAATGGGATAAATTCAGCAGTGAAGGGTCTAGGAGGAGAGATCATATTCAGCACTTGAGCCTGAAAGAGTATTGGTAAAAAATCACAAGTTCGTCTCTCATAACCTTCACATTCAATCAATATTGTTCACTTGTAAACTAGAAGAAACTGGAAGTGTAAACTATTACTTAAAATGTTTTCCAGAGTGTAAACTAGCGGAAATTGTAAAGTAAACTTACACTTGAACTTGGAATATACAACCATCTTCAAACTTATAGTTGAACTTGAACAAAAATTTGAACTTGAAATATAAAAACAATTCTATCAACCACATGGAGCTGAAAAATATAGAAACTTGCACTTGATCTTGGAATATACAACCTGAACTTCAAATATACAAACTCACAGTTCAACCTAGTTCAATCATTTTATCAAACACCTAATCTACGATGTCAATTTGAGGTTATAATACACAAAAATGCAGTAATAGGTACCTGGAAGACACACAAAGGCGGTTCAGGGGGCGAATTTCAAGCTTATTTCAGCAACATATCAAATATAGGTTAATAAGATCAATGAACTTTTCACATACGATTTAAATTTAACATATACATTTTTTTAAATATAGTTATTTAAATTTAAAAATAAATAAATAATGAAGTCAGCTAGCTCTTTAACTATCAGCTTAGACGCTCAGTAGTAGTCTTAGCAAACAAAGTCAGGTAAAGTTGATGGCGGGATGAGAAGAACCAACTAAAATTCAAAAAAGTAACATGTATCATGTAACCTCTATGATGAATGCTTTTCAAGAATTTTAACAAACACCTTGAGTTCAACACTTTCCATCTCTCCTTTACAAATCTTCCAAAGTCACATCAATACACAAATTTCCCACAGATAGAGGAAAAATCAACTGCACATCTAGGCGGGTTGACGCGAAACCACATGTTCCCGGCCAACCAAGATATCTAGAAATATGCACATATGAACATAAAAAGCACCGAAACCCCTGAAAAAAGGGTGGATGGGATCCCATGGAAGATCATCGACACATGAAGTAAAAATTTAAAACTTAGAAACACATACCTTTAATTCCTTAGTCAATAAGAAATACAAACCTGTTCTCAAGTCTGGTGTTGTAGGTTGTAGATTCTGGAGGATCCGAGGATGGTGCGTACTACTCACTAGAACGATTGGAACTTGCTAGGCCACACTCCAGTGGCTGCAACAAGTGTTATTGCAATTACCAATAAACCAAATATATAATATTATCACTCCATTTACCATTGTGCATGCAACTTTCCAGTTGACTTTGGTGATTCCATCGTTCAAATTTATTCACTCAAATAAAACAAAATCCTTCAAATGAGTATTAATTGGTATTGTTAAAGAGAAATCCCAGTTTCCTTTCAAAAAAGAAGAGAAATCAAGTTTAACAAACGAAAGAAAGGCAAGTATAAATTCGTATGTCTTTGGCTGAATTTCTTTGTTAACGACGTGGCATATATTACGGACATGAATAATGAAAAATACTATATAGTCTATATTATTTTGTCAGACTCGAATATATAATGATTGTGGATACCCTGCGAAAGAAACTTTATATGAAATGGGGAAGTATGCATACAGTTGAGAGGTTTAAGGTTTTGACATCAATTGCGTCGTTACTATTTTGAATTGCACCGCCGGTCCAGTCAACCATCTCTACCTGCGGTTGTGCAGCGGCGGCACCTGTTCGTGTGGCTTCTTTTTTAGGTCTATGGGCACCACTATTGTAGGAGTTGATGGAGGTGCCATGGATGCCTATTCCTCTGACTACCTGGTCTACACCCAGGTAGTGAACTCGATGAAATCTCTCATGAAGTTCAGATTAACTAGCAAGGCGATGGAGTCATGCGGCGGGGCCAATAAAACCAGTCAAGATCAAGAAGTTAGGGTTCAAGAAGGAAAGCGCCGATGTATGATAAGTCTGAAACGAGAGAGGGAAAAAAAATCAAAGTACTCCGTATAATAAACTCTGCAGGCCGGCCCATAAGTAATATGAACAGTGACGCGCGCTCCTTCAAATATACTCCGTAAAAAATGTCTAGTGTCACTATTTGATGCTTATGTATTTTTTAAAAAACTAGTGACACTTTTATGTCATTAAATGCCATTTTGTCAAAAAGTGTCACTATAAAAGTGTCACTGTAAGCCATTTTTCTACTAGTGGTTTCAACTAAAGCATATCTAAACCGCTCTCAGGGATCAAACAATCATCAGTCAACATGGGCATCATCACCTGCACAAATAAAGTGCATAAAACAAAACAAAGAAAAGGCACAAAAATTAGCTTTAGAGCTAAGTAAGTACTACCCAACCCCGTAAAATAATCAGGTTTGGCGAAAATAGTTTTTTTTTTATATATAATACTATATAAAAAGAACTCACTACACTAAAGTTTTCTTCTCTTTGATATTTCTTAAAATTAACTTCTTCTCTAACTTCCTAGTAATTTAGAAGGGCGGTGCTCAACCTTTCGACTGAGCCCGGTGGACCATGGTTACGGACGGCCACCCCGAACAAGTGCCGGTACCACAACTGCTCTTGCGGAAACGAAACGACTACCTTAAGTGTGCACACTCCATACGAACTTCGTAGTCTTCTTCGTGAGATTAGTCAAAGGCTTTGCTATCTTTGAGAAATCCTTCACGAATCTGCGATAATAGTCTGCCAAGCCTAGAAAGCTCCGGACCTCCGTCACGATTGTGGGTGCAGGCCAGTCTCCGCCAACCTTACACATAGCTGCCAATCTGTCTGTATTAATCAATAGGAATACTGATAATATAAATTAGTAACTGTTAATAATTAAGCTGGTCAATTCTGATGCTGATTTTATGATCCAAAATGATGAAATTAGTTGACTGTTTAACTAACCAAAACTAATTATGAGAGAAGAGATATTACCCAAAATGGGACTAAAAAAGTTTGAAAATTCCAAAATAGGACTTCCATGTTTTTATTCCCAAAATAGGACTAATTACTGCCATGTTTTGGCAGTACCAAACTTCAAACATGACAGTATTTTCTAAATTTGGCAGTAATTAGTCCTATTTTGGGAATAAAAACATGACAGTCCTATTTTGGAATTTTTGAACTTTTTTAGTCCCATTTCGGGAAATTTCCCATGAGAGAACTATTACATTGACATAATGATACTCTAATTAGGTTAAATAAAGTTGGACAGTTATTAGTTATACTAATCACTTGATCAACGAATGTAGATTAATAAATTAATTCGGATATTTTAAGAACAGTAGGCCATGGGTTTAATCGAGTAAGTATTTTAATGGAATTAAACAAATTAAAATACGAAGTAACGTTTTGGCCTAAAAAGTATTGCTACAATCAGGCTAAGTATTTTAATTGAATTTGATTAAATGTATCACCAAAGGTAAAATTAAATAATGGATTTACAATCAAATTTGCATATCTTAATAGTATAATATTGTAATTCGTCAATCGGATATTTTAAGTATAATTACATAACTTGGATAGTTCAATTAATAAAATAGTTCGGTCATTATTGTGAAACATAAATTACTCAGATGCCTTACAAGTATTTTATAAGTTGTTGGAATATTACAAGTAGAATCTGGAAGTACTAGGTTAGGGGACATTTTGAATGTAACTGAAGTAATATGAATATTTTTATTGCGGAATATTTCCCTAAAGATTTGTGAATCGGCTACGGTAAATAATGTACTAGTAAGATTTGTAACGTAACTAGTAATAATGACCCAAACTCAAGTAAATAGGTATTGACGGGGTTTATTAATTGCTAATTACACAAGTTACATTAAATTAATAAATTGAGAAAAAGTGATTAAAATAAATCACAATTAAGTAATTAATAGAAGGAATAAAATAATGTAGAAGGGGGATGGGATAAGTATAGAATAAAGGACTAATCGTATCCTCTTTAATTAAAAAAGGTGACTATTTAGAGACTGAAGTAGAGGACGAGAACTAGGGGCTTCTGAGTTAAGGTAAGTTTCTCTGCCAATCCAAAATTGTTTCCTCGTATTATATGCTTATTATGCATTATGTGATTAAGTGTGAATTGCGAATTTTGTGTATGTGATTTTGAGGAGATATTATATAAATGGTAGTTGAGAAATATAAATTAAGTATTTTTGGGGTATTAAATATCTTTAAATACCTTCGAGACTTTTTAAAGAAATTGAGAAATATTTTTGAAGTATATAAAATGTACGTTTTCATAAGAAGTGAGCACCCGGGAGAAATCTGTGGTGTCGGTTTTCCACATCCGGATAAATGTGGACGGTGATTAGGGCTGCTACTACTAAGAAGTACAGTTTGAGTTTTAAGTGACATTTGGATCTATGATCCCTTTTAAGAAGAAGTTATAGTAGTAGTAGTCCCTAATCATTCAAGAATTTTAAAGGTGGGGTAGTTGGTAGACTGAGTCCCGATTACTCGTGACGACTTACTACTCGGAGGACTTGGAATCCCTTTTAGGGGGTGTGCACACTTAAGGTAGTCGTTTCGTTTCCGAAAGAGCAGTTGTGGTACCGGCACTTGTTCGGGGTGGCCGTCCGTAACCACGGTCCACCGGGCTCAATCGAAAGGTTGAGCACCGCCCTTCTAAATTCTAGGAAGTTAGTGAAAAAGAGTTTATTTTTGAGATGAGCAAAGAAGAAGAGAATTTTGGTGGAGTGAGTTTTTTTTTTATAGTATTATATGAAAAAACTATTTTCGCCAAACCTGATTATTTTACGGGGTTGGGTAGTACTTACTTAGCTCTAAAGCTAATTTTTTCTTTCTTTCCTTTGTTTTGTTTTCTGCACTTTACTTGTGCAGGTGATGATGACTATGTTGATTGATGATTGCATAAGTCCGAGAGCGTACTAGAAGATACCTTAGTTAAACCTAGTCGAGATTAAATACTTTACTTAAATTATGTTTTGAACACTTGTTTTAGTTTATTTCGTTTGGGATTGCCTGTGTACTCGGCTGTGTGTGGCCGGGTGTGGCGGTAACACTCTATTTCCCTTTTATTGTTAATTTCGCTGCAAACTTATTCCCAATTCGAATAAATAAATGAAATTTTATCTCTTTTAAATGTATTTTCGGGTGGGAAATTTGGGGGTGTTACAAACATACTTCTATGTTGTACACCATAGTCATAAACAATCAAATTATAAAGGATAAATCACAATTTATTGGTTTATAACTTTTATCAAACAACTACTGGGCATAGAGGTTCATCCCTAGCCTTAGCCAAGAAATTAGCCTCTAATGCTCATATTAATCACAATACAATATTGAAATGTAATGGAACATGAAACTACAAAGAAAATAATACCTAAACACCAATGATTTTGGAGGTTGATGTTTCCTCCTCAAGAACTTGAAGAAAATACCAAGAACAAAGATATAAAAGCTAAGAATTAATCTATGGAATGAGATGTTTATGTTTGATGAATTGAGGGCTTTATATGGGCTAAAGAATGACATCTTTTAGTCTATTCGAGCTCAACAATCAGGTATGGAGCAATATTTGATCAAGAGATGAGGAAGGTGATGTTTTCCCATCAAAAATCCTCTTGCACGACCTTTTGTTTGAGCTGAAATCGTCCCAACCGGCCCCGGTCAGTCTAGAACCGGCCCCGGTCGCAAACAGGCTCGTTTAGTGCGAAAAAGCCTTCCAACCGGCGCCGGTTCTAGGCTGACCGGCGCCGGTTGAAGCGCCCAAAAATGCGCTTCCTTTCTCTTCTTCCGAAATTGATAAAAAAGTGTCGGTTTTTGTCCCGGGATTTTGGGGATGTTCCGCTACGAATTTGGAAATGATTCCTTCACCAAAGTTGTAGATAATGAAGTCTTATATCCACCAAAACTTGAATGACGTGATTTTATTCATCCAATCAAATGTTATGTCTAAAACACTGAGAGGTATGCATCCTGAAATCCCACCAGCAACATCTGACTTTGTTGGTTGATTCAGTCTTGTTCCTTTCATATTTTGGCCATGACATCTTCATAACATTTGTTCCTTATTGAGTTACCATTCACATGAAACTCGAATCGAGTGATTTCGAGTTCTATAGAATAAGTTATACTCAAATTATGGGCAGAACGTCATTCTCTTGGTCTAAAAAGTCATTCATCGCAATGTTTTATGCTCTAGCTCTCATTCTGGAGGTATTTGCTCGATTTCTCTTCCTTTCTTCAACAAATACTTATAAATATTTATGTTAAACACAAGTAAATATAACGGCTATCAATGACAATTAGTTAACATCTTGACATTGGTCTTAGCAATAGCTATTCCTTCCTCTATGTTAATATTGGGGAGTGTTACTAAGATGACAATTAGTTAACATCTTGATATTAACTATAGTAGGATTCATCTTTAATATTCTTCCTTGAGTATTAATTAATCCCTATTCATATTTCATATTAATATTTTGAACATTACTTAAAGGATCAACGAGTTTTGTTTCACATATTAATTATTACTAGAAACGATCAACGAACCGATGGTTAATCGTTGATAGTTTCACAAGTAAGTTACTTCGGTTTATTAATGCACGGTCGTGGTTAATAAACTTAATAGGGATTAATTTTGTTGGTTAAACCGAAACCGTTGTGTTGAGGTTATCAATCTCAATTGATTTTATCAAGGAGTTAAAAGATTAAATGCTACTATCAAGTCGGTATATGGCGTTGTTCTATACTTGATTAATAGTAAGGGTTATTAATGAACGGTCGTTGTTAATAACTATCCTCGATGAATTGGATATACTCCTCGATTGAGTATTCGAGAGGAGATAAGTTATAGATATAACAATGATCGACTAAAAGATATCAACAAGTGGAAAGTAGCAATGTCAAGTCCTTTTTATTCTTGAATTTAATCTCATATAACTCGTTCATCTTCGTGTTTAATTTAATTAAATCACTCAATCAAAACCCCCCTCTTTTTACTAGTCACATAAAAAGAGAGTTATTCCTTTCCCTGTGGATACGAACTCTACTACACTATACTACGTATAGTTGTTAGTATCGAATTATTTTGAGTGCACACACGACAAAGTGCACGTCAAATTTGGCGCCGTTTCTGGGGAAAGGCAATTAATTTTTCTTTTTATTTTATTTATATATATATATATATATATATATATATATATATATATATATATGAGTGCTCTTCTCATCAGGCCGGCCTGATGGGCTGCTCCTTCCGGCCGAGCCCGTTTGGGCACCTTCCCGGTGGAATTTTTTTATGAAACTTTTTTAGCATGTTCCTCATCAAGTCTAGTTTGTCCATAACAAATTTCAGCTCAAAATTCAATCGGGAAGGCATTCAAATCATTTTTTGAAGTTGACTGCGTCAAAATATACATGTAAAACTGCATTCAACTTCAAAAAATAATTTGAATGCATTCCCGATCGAATTTTGAGCTGAAATTTGGTATGGACAAACTAGGCTTGATGAGGAACATGCTCAACAAATTTCATCAAACAATTCTACCGGGAAGGTGCCCAAACGGGCTCGGCCGGACAGAGAAGCCTGTCAGGCCGGCCTGACATGAAGTTTCCTCATATATATATATATATATATATATATATATATATATATATATATATATATATATATATATATATATATATATATATATATATATATATATATATATATATATATAGTTCAAGTATAAAGATTTCTATTTCTTCTGAGCTTTGTAGTATATGGTTAAATATCATTCACTGAACGAAATCACCTACCACTCAAACCCCGAAATAGAACAAACTCTCGAGCGGTTGAAAAATAAATTTTCAAACTCCGACTCGGGAGAATCATCAAGTGCTAGTTCTCAATCTAGCGAGACCGAAGAGCCAATATCCATGGCTAACGAAACGAGGACATTGAGGGAGCTCACGGCTCCGAATCGTAATCAACAACCCCTATGTATCACTTTCCCAACTCTTGATACGGGGGTCACATTCGAGCTAAAATCTGGGCTCATTCATCTACTTCCATCTTTCCATGGACTACGAGGGGAAGATCCTAACAAACACTTATCGGAGTTCCATATTGTGTGCACAAGCATGTGCCCCAACGGTGTCTCGGAAGAGCAAATCAAACTAAGAGCTTTTCCATTTTCTCTGAAAGACACCGCGAAGGATTGACTTTTCTATCTTCCTTCGGGAAGTATCACTACATGGCCAAAAATGAAGAAGGCTTTCCTTGAAAGGTACTACCCCGCTTCTATTTCATCATCACTCAAGAAGCAAATAAGCAACATTGAACATTTTGAGATAGATGACAAAGAGGTCTATGAAGGGATCATGGGGCTCTCAACTCATAATTGGAAGCATTGGCCGAAGATCCAAAGCATAAGAAAGAAACTCAAAATCAACAGTTGGACCATTTCACACACCAAGCCAATAGTCAATAGAGCAACGGAATTCTTAGCTATTCATAGCTTATCTATTAAAACCACCACTCATCATTTTAACAAATTTGTAGGCATTCTGAAGTTTGATGCGGTAAGCTTTCCATATGTATTGTAATTTTTCACTTTGTTTCCCGGGTAGGCTTCGGTCTAATCCTCCTACTCTTGTATCTCTCGTTTCTATATAATAAATAGTTGGGGTGTTGCCTGGCCCCCACACCAAAACCTTCGGGTTCTGGTCTCACACCAGGATGAAAAAAAAAAAAAAAAAAAAAAAAAAGCAACATTGAACAAAAAGATGATGAATCTCTATATGAATATTGGGAGAGATTCAAGAAGCTATGTGCTAGTTGCCCCTATCACGGATACACCGAACAAGACCTCATTCTCTACTTTTATGATGGTCTTGTGGATCAAGATCGCCGCATGGTGAATGCAGCGTGTGGAGGGGGCATTGTCAACAAAACCCCTTCGCAAGCAAGAGATCTCATCTTGGAGTTGGCCGAGAACTCTAGACACTATAACGGGCGGTCCTCAACTCGTAGAGTTATGGCAGCAGAATCCAACAACTTGTTGGAAAGTCAAGTGACCGGCTTGACAAGTCAAGTGACCAGCTTGACTTCTTTGATAAAAGATTTTCTCTTAAATCCAAAAACCCAAGAAGTCAAGGTCTGCGGCATATGCTCGACACAAGGGCATCCAACCGATTCTTGCCCAACATTACACGAGGAGAATCCCGAGCAAGTCAATGCTTTGGGGTTCCAAGGTCAAAGGAGGTACGACCCTCATGGCAACACATATAATCCGGGATGGAGAGATCATCCAAACTTGAGGTATGGAAACCCTCCGCAATCCAACCCATCTTCTCAATCTAGTATGTTTACGGAGGACATGATTTGAACTCTTGCTACGAGCATGGGCACCTTGCAACAAAACGTGTTGCAATTTCAACAAGAAACAAAGTCAAGCATTCAAAATTTGGAAACTCAAGTTAGCCAAATTTCGAATGATGTGAATCGACTTGAAGCAAAAGATTCGGGTAGGCTCCCTTCCCAAACGGAGCAAAACCCAAGACAACAAGTCAATGCCATCATGCTAAAGAGTAGCCCAGAATTGCAAGCAAGGGAAGTTGACGAAGAAAAGGTTGACAAAGATGAGGTTGACCACAAGGAGGAGGAGCCAACAAAGACAAAATTCCCTCCGTTGTCATCATATGAGCCACTCCCTCCATTCCCAGAGGCATTGAAAGACACAAGGAAGCTGGAGAATGATCGGGACATCTACGAGACCTTCGCAAATTGTGAGGTAAATATCCCACTCTTTAAACTAATCAAAAGTGTCCCCCGTTATGCAAAGTTTTTAAAAGAACTATGTACAATGAAAAGAAAAGATAAATTGAAGGCAAAACAAGAGGTCAAAGTTAGTGAACGTGTCTCAGCAATGTTTCAAAAGAAACTCCCGGAAAAATGCAATGATCCAGGCATGTTCACTATCCCATGTAAAATAGGGGACACTTTATTTCCTAGAGCCTTGTTGGATTTAGGGGCTTCGATCAATGTTATTCCATATTCATTATACAAGTCCCTAAACCTAGGCCCTATGCATGATACAGGGGTAGTAATCCAATTGGCGGATAGATCTAGCACGTACCCAAAGGGTGTCGTAGAGGACGTGCTAGTAAAGGTTGAAAATTTGGTCTTCCCTGTTGATTTCTATATTCTGGAAATGGAAACTGATAACCAAGCTACACCCGTCCTTTTGGGAACTCTTGATACAAACGATTGAACATCACTTGAAGGATGATTAGATGTAAAATTAATGGATAAAGATGAGTTGAAGTTTCAGACTTTCACCATTGCCGTAATTGGTCGAAAGCCCTTTTTTCCACCAATGACGCCAGGCCAATACCCCAACAACCTTTTCTGAAAACCTTGCCCCAAGCACAAGCTAGCATTGACACGGATCTAACAATATTCTTTGAAACTCATCAATGTTGAGTTTTTTTTTTTTTCAATGTTGAGTTTCTAAGATTGAATGGTTGTGGTTGATTTAAGCTCAAGGGTGAAACATATTGGATCATAATATTATTGGATCATAATATTATTTAAAGAAATTATCTTAAATGGGACTAAAACATGGTTAAAACTCCAAAATAGGACTTCAAGTTTTAAATTACCTAAATGGGACTCCAGATTACATTTTTACCCCTACCCTAATCCCTGAGTAACCTTCTCCCCAAATCGCTTGCATCGATCGTGAGACCTGCGATTGCAATGGACGCAGCTCGCAGGGAAGAGGAGCATCGACGAAGAGAAGATTCAGCTTCTCCACCACCAGGGCTGCCTATTTCCCGACGATCTGCTTCTTCAAAAACTCCCCGCTGGTTCAGAATCCATGGACGCACAGAAATCTGGGCTTCCTCTCATTCATCCTCCGGCCCTCCTTCTGCGATTACATCGATTTCGACTCATCAGCTGCCATTAACGTAGCTTAACCTCTGCAGTTGTAATTTCTTTCCCAACCGCCGGCCGCCACCTCTTCAACGATTTCTCCAGCGGAATTAGGTATTCTTCCTCCTCCTCTTCTTCTTCTTCCTTTTCTTTTTCTCCCCCTTCTTCTCCTTCTTCCCCTATGTTTTGTTCTTCTTTTAAATTTCAGATTATTTTAGATATTTTAATTCGAAAATGTCATCTTTACTCAAAAAATGACATGTTTTAACAACCGTAAATGTCATCTTTCTATTCCAAAATGACAACATTATTTTAACATTATACTACACAAGATTTCATTTTTCAAAAATTGACATGTTTATTCTTTATATGACATTTAAGGATAGCTTGAAAATGACATTTTTTCCACATGCAAATGACATATTTTAAGAATGAAGCTTAATGTGCATAATGACACAATAATGACAATTTCGTATAGAAACATGGCATTCTCAATATGAAATTTTCAAATATTGTAATGACATAAAAGTGACATTTTTAAAAATACTCTATAATTATGACATTCTCTTATTAAAAAAATGACATTTTCTTAATCATTAATCAGGGCATTTTGAGATTCAAAATAATCAAGATTGATAACAAGAAATTCAAGTTCAGATATATCTTCATTTGAAACTTTCAAAAATTAAAATTTTATTAAAATCTGATTGATAAAGAATTAAATAAAAGCCAGGGTTCTATTTTGTGATTTTGCTGCAGGGAGAGGTCCTGCACTTACGACCGATGGTGGTTGGTCTGATTGGACGGCGGCATTGGTTCTATTGATGGACGGTGGCAGCGCCCTTAGAAGCAGCAGCAATGATGGAGGCTATTGTGCATCGCTATTGTGCATCGCAATAGTAGCGCGACAGGGTAGACTTTTTTAATTAAGGGTAGTTTTGTCAGATTATATCTTTTTAGTCCTATTTTTGTTAAATAAAACATAGCAGTCCTGTTTTTGCAATTCTACCTAGTTTTAGTCCTATTTAGGTAAATCTCTCTATTATTTATGTATTATTAATATTTGTTACTTGTATTTATCTTATACGCATGACACATAATTTGTAATTATCTCATACGCACACTATGTGGTAGTTAGTTAGAAGGTTTTATCACCTTAGTTGTCAGCCTATTTAAATCATGTACGTATAACATCTTTGATCATCAAATAATACTCCTTTCAATATAATTCTTCATGGTATCAAAGCCTTCCTCTAAAGAGCGTAATTTTTTTTTCCCGATCCAGCTATGGCTACTATCACCCCTACCACGCCGGTTGTCCCTCTCACGGCATCCACCCATTTTCCCATCAAACTCACTACGTCCAACTTTCCCGTATGGAAGTGCCAAGTTCACTCCGCCTTAGTGGGTCTTGGACTCGAAGGTTACGTTGATGGATCCCTCACTGCACCGGACAAACACACAGATGCTGCCAAAACTCAACCAAATCCGTGCTATGTGATTTGGTACCGCCAAGACCGGACTATATTATCAGTGCATTGCTGGGTAGTTGTTCCGACGCCATCCAGCCCTTGATCTCTTCTGCTACCACGACAAAGCAGGCTTGGGATAAACTGTCCCTCACCTATGCGAGTACATAGAGAGGACGAATCATATCTCTCAAAACATCTCTCTCACGGACCACAAAAGGAGGCAGATCCATTACTAAATACCTTGCCGAGATGTATGCTATTTCTGAGGCGTTGGCTCTCGCTCAAAACCCAATTTCAGACGAAGACTTGGTTATCAATATTCTCAACGGGCTTGGATCTGATTATGGTGAACTCCGATCTGCAATTCGTGTTCGCACGTCACCTCTTCCTCTTGCAGAATTGCAAGACATTCTTTTGGAGCATGAACAAAAACTCCAGGAAGCTGCTGCATCCGTACAAGCACTTGTACCTACTGCCCACGTTACACAAGCTGCCGGACAATCCTTTGAACCGCCCACATATGGTGATCGCCGCCCCATTCAATCTGGTGATCGTCGGAACCAACCTGCTCGTCGTGGCCGAGGTGGAGGTTATCATGGGCAGTCTCGGTCTTCCCCCTCAAATGGAGTGGTGTGTCGCTTTTGTAATTTTCATGAGCATGAGGTCAAATATTGTAGGAAATTACAGAGATTCCTACGTGAGCATCAAGTCTCCTTTCCATCAAATTCAGCCCCGCCAGTGGCTCACACTACGACAATCAATTCATTAACTGGTGGTCAACCATGGTTGTTTGACAGTGGCGCCTCTCATCATGTCACCTCGACTCCTACCAATCTCCCGACTTATGCTGAATACGGGGGCCCTGATGAGGTTCATCTTGGTGATGGTAATTCCCTGTCTATTACTCACACTGGTTCAACTACCTTAGCCACCCAATCCCGACCCTTATCATTATCTAATGTTCTTTGTGTTCCCCGGCTAAATAAAAATTTAGTATCAGTTGCTAAATTGTGCCAAACTAACTCTGTTTCTGTTGAATTTTTTTCTACTCATTTTCTTGTCAAGGATCGGGCCACGGGGGTAGTGCTCATGCGCGGGGAGAACTTCCATGATGTCTACTACGTTCGATCTCCACAGTCTCCACAAGTCAACATTTCTAGAGTCTCTATTCCGTCTCATTGGCATCACACGTTTGGTCATCCATCAAGTCGTATTTTTAATTTATTAATTCGTCAAAATAAAAATGTTCTTCCATGTAACATCTCAGTGTGTAAGTCCCATTGTTCGTCTTGTCATGTTAATAAAAGCACTAAGTTGCCTTTTTATATTAATACTATGCGAGCCAATAATCCTCTTGAGTTAATATATAGTGATGTTTGGCAAGGCATCCTCACAAAACCTCTTGGCAAGGCATCATTCACATTTTTTCGCTCCAAGCTAGGCGTCTCCAACGGATCCTCTATCTTGCGGGGGCGTATTGGATCATAATATTATTGGATCATAATATTATTAATGTATTATTAATATTTGTTACTTGTATTTATCTTACACGCATGACACATAATTTGTAATTATCTCATACGCACACTATGTGGTAGTTAGTTAGAAGGTTTTATCACCTTAGTTGTCAGCCTATTTAAACCATGTACGTATAGCATCTTTGATCATCAAATAATACTCCTTTCAATATAATTCTTCAAAACACACATCTTTTTCTTTTGGAATTTCCTTCTAAACTCATTATAATATTTTCCAATGTTCTAAAATGCGATAGGCGCTAGTCGGGCACCGGCCTAGGCGGCTAGGCAGGCGCCTAGGCGGGGACTAGTCGCAGACATAAAACTTATAGTTTTATCAATGTTTTTGCATAAATATAGTTAGTAATGTTGTATTTATGTGTGTGTAGAAATATACACACACAAATACACATGAACATGCATGAATGCTAGAATTGTCACATAAATAATATTATACCTACTCAAATAACTTCATTTGTAATAAATATTATTAAATAATAATAAAATTTGAGTATAATCAAACTTTTATAATTTTTATCTTAATATGCAACTAATAGCTTTCTTCATATGTGTTCTTAAAGTTAAAGACACATATCTCTCAGAAAACAAAACAAAAAACAAACAAAAAAATGTTCGGTGAATCTAGACGCCCTAGGCGACCAATTAAGCGTTCGGGGCGCTAGGGCGGGAAATTAGGCGCCCTAGGCAGCTGATCAATTCACCTAGGTGTCAAACCAATTAGTCGGAGCGCCTAGAATAAAATCGGGGCGCCCAGTCACCGCCTAGCGCCTAGGTGAGGACTGATCGGACGCCTAGAATGATTTTTAGAACAATGATATTTTCTCATCATAATGTCAAGATCCTTGATTAGGATGAGAGTCGAACATGCGACCTCCTCTTTGGGAGATCAACAGTGATGCGAGAAACAGACATTTAAAACGTGTATGCATTTAGTTTAGTTTTATGGCTGTAAATAGTAAATTGAGGGCTATAAATAGAATAGCCTTAACTTGTGTTATAAATGTTTGTGTTAATAGTCATGAGCCCTTGACCCAATCTTTTTTCGTTGAGATCCGCAACTTGTTAGGAAGGCCTACATGCATAAGTAACATATCAAGTGATTAGTGTCTTTAATTGAAACATTAAAACTTGATTTGGGTATTGAGTCATTACTATGTCTAGAATTATTCAATTTCTTATATCAGATGTTTCGTAACACGATTCATTATTTCTAATCAATCTTCGTTGACAAAATATGGTTTTGCCAATAACGTTTCCTTTTATGACAATGATGCTCTCTTTGAAGATTATGATCTTGTATTGTCTTCTTAATTATAACGATGTTTGATTAGTTCTAGGATGCCAGAGGATGTTTGATTATGGTTGAGATACACCACTATATATTTCTCCGGGTCTAGCTATACAATATCGCTTTTCTCTCGGTTCATTCAACTTTTTAATCATAATGATGTCCTCTAAAAAAAATCATAATGATGTGGAAGAAATTTTGGTTTACCTTATTGATTTTTCTTTCTCCTAGCTTTAAATTTTGACTTGAGCTTGCTTTTTCTTACTACTCTCTTTGTATATTCTTTGGTTGCATTTTTTATACGTCTTGATATCACTAGTAAAAATATTAAAAGTTGCGGCAATTTGTAATGTCCATATGTGGCGGCTTCAATTGCCACATAGGGCTATATCGCAATAAAAAACGTGTGGTGGTTATTAAATGTATAAACTGCCGCATGTTAAAATTTAAAAAAAAAACAAAAATTAAACAAAACGTGGCAGTTATTACTAAAAGAACCAACGCGGATTCTATAAACTTCGGAGTAAAATGTGGAAGAAATTTTGGTTTACCTTATTGGTTATTCTTTCTCCTAGCTTTCGATTTTAGCTTGAGCTTGCTTTTTCTTACTAGTCTCTTTGTATATATCCTTGGTTTCATTTTTGATTCGCCTTGACATATATATTATTCCTTTGGACTCAACTTTTTTTTGTTTAGGTGAATAAAGAATAAATATTTTGTACATGTTTTATTTTGTAAGTATTTTATGTATGACTAAATTCGCAATATAATCTTGTGAACTATCCTCGTGAGATAGAGGTTGTACTGCAGTACTGATCTATGTTGCAATATACTTTTCAACCATGTTTGGTGTACACAAAGTTGTACACATTTGTACGCATACTTCGGATCCTACATACAAAACTAAGCAACATATAAAAATGTTTATATGTTGAAAATATAATTTCATAGACAAGAAATGATTGATCACAATCAAGCAAGAAATTGTTTGTTATAGACATTGATTTTTATGCACCCCGACACCAGGATCTATGCAAATTAAACTATACAAATGAGTGTGCAAACCGATGTGTGAGACATACCAACCAATGTGTGTACACACTTTAGTTGTCTAGCTATGTGAACGATTCAAAAGTTTATAGATGAAAGGGTAGGGATAGAAGAGGAGGATGGGGTAGAAAAGAAGAGAGTGGAGAGGTTTATGGGGAAGGAGAGGGAATAAACTTGTACAAAAAGAGGCTTGTGCTAGGCTTTTTTAGATTTTTTGCCCACTAGTATGGGTAGTCCGGGCGAGGCCCGCAACAACAGGCCACCTCACATTTTATTATAGTGTGTATTATCTATGAGTTAATTATCATTTGAACTTTTTACTAGCAAAGTACAATGATTAGTATCGCTCTTTTTAGGGTGCACTACTTTATGTCTGATACAGAAGTGAGGAGGTGGTGGGATTATGATTATTGTTGGTTAGAGGGAGGTTAGTATCGGATGGTTATTATTTTATTTCAATTCGCCTAAGTGTATTGTTTTTCGTTATACACGGACAGTTTGATTTAATAATATTTGTCTGTTTTCCTTCAAAAAAAAGTCCAAAAACATATAAACCTTCTTTCCTTGAAGGCCAGGCATGCCGATATAATATAAGGGAGAAGGTGGCCCAAATTTTCTTAAAGGGGAAACGGCTTGGTTGGATTAAGCAATTGTCAAACAATAATTTTAACTTTAATTATTAGCAATATTAGGCCGGACTCCGATCTAAATTAAAACTCGCTCTAGATCATACTTTAGTTTTAACTTTAACTATAAACATAATTATAATTACTACTCCCTCATTCTCAAAAACAATTTCCCACTTTCCTTAAATGGATGTCCCTAAATTAACTTCACACTTCAATACTTTACTTATTTGGCAAATTATTTACATCATAACAGTGTCAAACAGTGTCAAACAGTGTTCAAACAGTGTCAAACAGTGTTTGAATAGTGCAAAACAGTGCACCCAACAGTAAAGTCAAATTTATTTTCTTAATCTGTGTGTTTGCCAAACTGTGAAGTTGTTTTTGGGACGGAGGGAGTTATAATTATTAGGTCACATTTTTGTTCATCACTTTTTTATGACTAATATTATAGAAAAAGCTCCAAATTTATTTAGAGACCTTTTGGTTTTAAGTCATATTGAATGATTGCATCTGATGAAAGTGAAGAAATCTTGATTGAAATGCTGAATTCAATGAATCTAGTATACTATAGGAAAACTTATTTAAAATATATACTCCGTATTATCAATTAAAAGGGGAGGATTAAAATATATTTTATCAATATATATTATTTCTGATAGTTTTGTTCAATAATTTCATCTAATTCAAATAGAAAAACTAACATTAACTATACTTATTTTGATTATTACACAAATTCAATGTGTGAAATGAGAAATTACGTGTGTCAAAAAAGTACTCATAAATATGATAAGTTGAAAATGATATTACCAATTAAATGGACTTTCAATCCTAATAAAATAAAATGGTTTTTTGAGAGACCATAAAATAAAATGTTAGAAAATTTCGTAAAATCAAACACATAATTACGTTGGGCATCGCCGCTGGGCACTTTTCCGATTTCGATCTCCTTGGTCAAAGTTCGGTCGTTTCTCCTAGGGCTTGCGCCGCGAGCCGCTAGGTCGTGTTTCCGATTTCAATCTGCCGATTGAATATCGGTATTTATCCTCTCTGGTTCGCTCTTACTTGCTCGCCATCAGGTTTAGGAAGGGCTGGGGACTCGCGTTTCGGGAGAAAGCAGATTTGGATCGTGATTTTGTTCGGGTTATGGACTCCTCTCTTTTACCACTGGTTTCGATTGGGAAGGTAAGCAGCATGAATTTCGGGTTCATTCAGGCTATAATCATATGGATTAAGAAGATGCCAGGGGAAATTGTGGTGGTGGGTTTGCAAGGGCGGATGGTTGCATGTGGTCCTTTCACGTTCTTGTACCCCTGCTGAATGTTATTTTAATGATGTAAGCGTCTTACGGTAAAAAAAATTGTAATAGGCAGAGTGAAAATAAGTATAGAAGGAAATGAAGGGGTAAATTACTAAACTATACTCTGTATTGAATTAAATTTCTCCTCCTGTGATCTACAGAGTATATATGTATAGGGGTGGTTCTGTACGGTATACCTTATATTTTTTCTCATACCTTTGCCGTACCAAAACTTTCGGTATACAAAATTTGCATACCTTTACCTTACCGAAGTTTTGGTTCGGTAACGGTACGGTATCGGTAAATTACTGTGCATGTCTCCCAATACAAAAAATTATCATAGACTAACGAAATATACTAAATCGTTATTACTAGCGACATATTAAATCTATTATTAGAATGTTATGAAATACAATTAATAATCTATTGATGTCAATTTAATATTAAACAATAATTATTATTAGTATATTTAATCAGTTCAACATGCCACATATTAAAAAGTAACAAATTTTCCTAAAATAACTTGAACAATATAGATATAATTAAATCAATAGTGTTCTCTAACAAAAATAAATAAAACTATTCAAACAACATAGATATAAAATCATTTTTTCCTAATATAATATTGTGTATTTAGTCATTTTTATAATTTCTTAAAAATTGAATAAGACTTTGGGACAAAGTTGTGTGTCTCGACTCGCAGAATCCCCATGTTGATACACTTGTCACATAAGTGTATCTCTCTTCACTCGTCAGCTACTTAGCGGCCCAGCCATCACGACTTGCAATCTCTTGGAACAAGATGAACTTGTTTCTTGACATTTGTACATTACTCATTAGTCATTAAGGTAGCGTAGTAAAAGCCTATAAGGTTATAGCGGGTTTGAGAAATTGAGCCTTTATTTTTGTATTTTTGTATTTGTAACCAACTTAAGTACTCCCTCTGTCCCGAAAACAACTTCCCACTTTCCTTAAATGGATGTCCCAAAATTAACTTCACACTTCAATACTTTCCTTATTTGGCAAATTATCTACATAAAAAAAGTGATAAACAGTGCCAAACAGTGTTTAAACAGTGTTTAAACAGTGCCAAACAGTGTTTAAACAGTGCAAAACAGTTCATTCTACAGTAAAGTCAAATTGTAAGTCCAACCGGGAAGTTGTTTTCGGGACGGAGGGAGTATTATTTTTGGGCTTCAAAATTGTAATGCATTTTTACAATATATTAGAATTAAAAGTAATTGTTGAGTAGGGAGTCGGTACGGTATTATACCGGTATACCGCGGTATTTGAAAATCATTTACCGTTACCGTACCGAAATAAATCGGTACGGTATGTTACCATACCGAAAATGACGGTATGCCAATATTTCGGTATTTTCCGGTATTTTTTTGTACGGTAAGTACGGTATACCGATTTTTCGGTATTTTTGCCCACCCCTATATATGTATATATGTAAAGGTCGGGTCTTTCCTAAAATTAAAGTCGGTCACGGCCAGTGATTAGTATTAACATCCCAGGCCGGATAGCAAATTAATCCATTGAAAATGGGAACCGAGCTGTATTATTATTATTATTATTACTCCAGACGGCCATTATTGTTGAGCATGATAATAGTAATAATGCTCACATTGCCTTGTTGTGGTGTTTCTGCCGCAGCGGAGTTGTGGTGGCAGTCATCGCCGCCGGAGAAGCGCTCTCTGTACTTGGCCTTCGTGAAAGCCTCTTGCGAGAAGGACTGCCTTCACCCAAGCATGTGCCTGGAGCAGCTGAGCCCACACGCCGACCAGATTCAGGGGAGCAAGCGGCGGCTGGCCGCGTTCGCGTTGCAGCTCAGCCAGGCCGGCGTCAAAGCCGCAAAGGACGTGATATTGAGGAAGCTGGCGTCGGAGGCGCCGACGACGGAGAAGGAACATTCTGCCATGAGCGACTGCCGGGAAGCGGTGGGGAATGCGGCGGATGGGATCAAAGGATCCCTGCCGCCGCTGGCGCATGCGGAGACTGGCAGCCCCGAGTTCGGCGCGACCATGAACGACGTGCTGACGTGGGTCAGCGCGGCGTTGACCGATTTGGACACCTGCCTTGATGGGTTGAGAGAGGCGGCGGCGGCATCATCTGATTTGGGCGGTCAAGTTGAGTTTGCGTCCAACCTCACAAGCATCTCACTTGCCATGATTACCTCTTTCGCTGCTCTTGGCCCGGCCCCCTGCCCCAAAACCCACCAACTCTTTTACAACGACGACCTTCCTTAAGATTTCATCAAAGAAATTCCATTACTCTAAGAAAAATGGGAGGTAAAAATGTGATTTATAACTTTAGTTATTATATATAACTTGTTCCAAGTTCTTACCATAGTCACTATAAACTATAATACTACGTATGTTGTTCTATACGTAATAGTAACTTTGAACCGTTGCACTTTTTATGCAGCGATTCACTGTGGTTTATTTTCTTTCACGGTGAAAGATCGAAAAGCTTTAGTTTGTTTAACCTCGTGCTTTGGTTGATGTAAAACCAAGAGTAATTAATAGCACGATATATGTATGGGCACTTTTGTGTATTCAAAATGGACTTCATAGTTACGTACTATCGTATTAGTTTACACCCTTGGATATTTGTATTTATTTTTAGGTAGATTCTATGGTACCCATAAAGTATCATACCTTTGTCCACATGGACCAATGACAATGTAGCAGTTAATTATTTAAATCTAAATTAAAAATGATAAAGTGATGTGGTCCAATCAAATTAATGATAGGTACAGCCCCATATTTTAGAAAGGTACCGGAGTTGTCACCTTATTTTTATTCAAAATCAGTTTTAGCTAAAACATGTATGGAAGGAAGTGCATATCTCCACGGCTTGAGTGTAATTTAATTTTATATCAACCGCAAATTAAACTAATGCCTTAAAGGTGCAGTTTCGATCTGAAAGTGAAAATTAACTTATTCATCTTTAAATTCCCAAAAGTGCGTGTATTTAAAAACATGGAATGCGTTTCAAGATTCTTTTTCCAAATAGTAGTTGATCAATTTACTTGGGGGAATTTTAGTAATAAGGAAGGAATACTTAACATAAATATTGCATATATACATAGTATTAATTATGGTTTATTTATAATGTTATTTAATAAACAAGAGCTACGGACGTCTCCCTAGAGATCTAGGGTAAGTTTTTTTGCTGCGCCGCTCTTCTTCCTCGTCTACGGGGGAGGGATTAGGTGTCAGCGGGTGCTTTGAGGTTGATTGTGATCGGATGTTGAGGGGAGGGTGTGGCCTCAATCTTTCTTCAAACAGTTTTCTCGGTGAAGATGGGAAGCAGGGGGTTGCTTTGGTTTGTTCAAACTGATTGGTGGCCGATCGATTGGGCTCTGAACGAAGAAGGGACGATGGAGAAAATTGCTAACAGATACCGGAATATGGCTATTGGGGATCACGAGGAAGAACTGATTTTTGAGGAGGATCCGCTTGAGGAGGAAGGAGACTCGGCCAAGAGAGAAGTGGTGCCAAGGATACGGCCTCCTCCTGAGCCACCGCCATGGGTTGTGCGAGATGCAGGAGTTTGTGAAAGTTTCCTAACAAGTTTTCATATTTTTTTGTCGTTTGTTTTCTTGTTATCGTCTGTGTTGTTAGGTTTGTCGTTTTGGTTGGGATTTTAGCCTTGTTTTAGGTCATTAAGCATGTTTGGATCTATGGGAATATGGATGGTTGTGTCAAGCCCGTTACATGGTTAGCGATTCGTGTTGCTCTTTCAACGGTGACCGTTTCTAAAGCTCATCATAGGGTTTACAGTCGTAGTTGCTGGAGTCTAGTTGGTGTCAGTTTTATTTTTTCCTTGATTGATGTAATGATCCTGAAACTTTTGATATGAATAAAGGCTAGTCTTTGTTCCAAAAAAATGTTATTTAATAAGGAAGAAGTATTAAATTAATATAAGGATCGAAGAAGTATTCAACTTCACTTCATGTACTTCATGTATGTACATTAAATTATGTTTATTTACTCATGTACTAAATTAAGTTTTATTTTCTTGTGTAGTAAATATCCAATGTTGTGCGATTATATGAATTTGTCTTAGATGTTAATTTATGTGCATCAAACACGAGTGGTTGTGCATTAGATAATGAATGCTTTCTATCCACCTAAGCATTACGTAAACACACACACATCTTCCTTTTTTTTACCTCAGGGGTCGGGGGAAGGCTTTGGAGAGAGCATATATGTAGTAAACAGAGTTGAAACTCTCTCCATGAAATTTTGAACTTGAGACCTCTCGTATGAGAGAGTGAGTCAGTGACCAGTTGAGCTAGACCGCTTTTTAGTCCAGGCTCCCTCAGCTGACTGAGAAAGCGGTCCAGCTCATGGGTTGATTTATTACCACAGATAATTATCCTAGGTATTACTAAAACTCCATCACTTTCCCGATCTATGACCTAATGCGTTTTTTTCTCAAAATATAATTAAAATTCGTGTCATTAATTAATAAATTACGGAGTAATAAGTAAATAAACAAATTATTTGTTATGACTCATATGCTCTTATACCGCCCTTATACCATTATTATAAAAGCTAATAATACCATATGGAGCATTGCTTTTAACCCTAAACATGTAGCGATGTCCCCTGCATAGCAATACCCATCCATGCCACCGCCCTACGTACAGCGCCGCCGCCTGAAGTATAGCTATGCCGCCGCGCGCTCGCCGTACAACCACGCCGTCGTCGAAGAGGTTGCCTGCTGTTCGCGCATATCTGACGGATCGGGAGCAAAATCGCCACCCTAGAAGTTGTGTAGCCTACTTGAGAAGACGTCTGTCTATCCTAGGTGTCATGCATAGCATCATCAACGGCCGTCGCTTGCCAGAAACCTGCGTCCATAGTCCATCCTCCACGCCGCCTCCACAGATGTCCAGACTGAGAGCAAAGTTGTCAATTTAGAGCCATGATTCGTCAGATCGGGAGCCATGGAATTGAGGGAGCAATGGAATTGAACTGATGGAAGGCTCACCGGTTGATAGTGGTTTGTAATTATTATTATTTTGGTAAAAGTGGTTTGTAATTATTGTTTGAGGAACGGTAGCTTGTGGATTGTAATTATATTTGAGATTTTGGTTGGTTGAATTTAGGGTTTTTTGGCATTAAATATGGTCATTGAGCATTGACAATGAACATGGCAATAAGTGTAGGGTATGGTATTGAATATTTAACAATGAATTGAATGCATTGAAGAAGTTTGTTGTGGAATGATTATGAGCACTAGTGCAGTAACACAGAGCACTAATGTCCCCATAAAATACAATATACTTAATTAGACGTAAAATAATAAAATTATTAAATCTAAAAAAGAAAAAAATCTAAAAAAGTAAAAAATAAAAACTATAAATAAATTCCTAAAGTAATGAGAAGAGAATTAATTTTGCGGGAAGTGTAATGATTATTAATCGATGTTCAGTAATATAGTACAGTAATGCCGTGCAGTAACGGCAATATACAGTCAGTAATTTTAATAGGACGAAATTAGTGCAAATTACACATTTTAAATAAGGGTATTTTCATCATTCAACATTTAAATACAAACGAAATTTTCTTTTTTTTTTTTTGGAATTTTCTGTCATATAATAGTCCAAAAACTAGTTAATCATAGATTGGGAAACTCATTGAGTTTTAGTCATATTCTAGAAAATTTCCCCTGTTACAACTTCTCCCTTTCTATGTGTCTGGCCAACTATTTTGGATTGATTTATTACATTGTCGCTGGAGATCACATCAGGGCTAGGAACATGGACGGGTCCAATGCGATGTATCGGTGATTGTCTGGTGCAAAGAAGGTGACATCACTATAGTCGTTGTGTGCCACAAAATAAACAAAATAGTATTCAATACAATACTTATAGGTAGTATAGTGAAGTAAGGATTGTATCCACAGGGAAAGGAATGCATTTCTTTTATGTAATAGTAGCAAGGTGGGTTTTAGATTGTTGTTTGAACTTAAAGAATATTTAAACACTAAGTTGAACGACTTATGCGGTTTAATTAATTAGAGATGGAGACCTAGTTTTGCTTATGTCCACTTAATGAAATGTTCGTTGATTCTGATTATATGTTAAACATTCTTCCTCTCGAATACTCAATCGTGGGTAGTTATTAATAACGAGACGTGTTCATTAATAAAACTTACTATCAAGTCAATATAGAACACACGCCGTATATTGACCCGATAGTAGCAATAAAACTTAAGATGAAATCAATTGAGATTGCTAATCTCAACACAAGTGGTTTATTGGTTTAATCGATACAATTCATTCCCCTTAGATTATTAACCATGAGACACATGCATTAATAATCCAAGTTTACTACTGTTGAAAGGTCCGAACAGTCTTGTTCCATTACACATTCTTTGGTCTTTCGGATCCATTCTTTGATCCTTTTGATGACTTTGACCTGTTTTAAGTTTAGAATAATCATAATCTAAACAAATTACAAATATTTAACAAACTAAGGTACTACATCAAAAGTGTGTAATTTCCAAAAGAGAAAAGGGTCAAATAAGCCCGTGTACAAATACAAAAACATCATCTAAGCCCTTTTACTTAAAAAAGTATCATCCAGACACCTTTACTCTTAAAAATCCATCAATGAGGCCAAGTAACCTAAAACTTACGGGTAATAGCAAGTTATCATTTCCTTTTCTTATTTCTTCTCCACGTGTCTCCCTTTGACTCTTCCATGGTATCTTTATTTTGTTTTTCATTTTTCTTCATTCTCTTTTGCATTAATCAAGATTATTTTATTATGTCCGGTTCTCTCTTTTTTGTTCCTCCTCATTTTTTGTTTTTATTTATTTATTTATTTATTTATTTATTTATTTATTTATTTATTTATTTATTTATTTATTTATTTATTTATTTATTTATTTATTTATTTATTTATTTATTTATTTATTTATTTATTTATTTATTTATTTATTTTTTTATTTATTTATTTATTTATTTATTTATTTATTTATTTATTTATTTATTTATTTATTTATTTATTTATTTATTTATTTATTTATTTATTTATTTATTTATTTATTTATTTATTTATTTATTTATTTATTATCTTTCTTACATCTCCCTCTCCCTTCTTGTTGTGTCCTACGTCCCTCTAGCCACACCAATAATTTATTTCTTTGTTTTTTCCTTTTTATATGCATTTCTCATTTTTCTTTTTGTTTATCATTTTAACAATTATTTGTATTATTGTACATTAGTGCTGCTTGCAGCATGCGTCCTTCCATCGGTGTGATTTTGACATCAACTTTTTCTTATGAGTGTAATTGTGTAAATAAATATATGTGAGAAATATGAAGAAAAAAAATACATTGCTGATATGGTTGTAAAAAATTGTACATATCTTCAAACTCCCCGAAAATTCAAGTCTAGGAAAATCATTTAAATATCCCAAACTTTGAAGGGATGTGTGATAAACAACACATACTTGCACATGTAATATATGTGCCCCAAATTTTATATACAATTATAGCACTATGATCATATGTTTTTATTCACAAATGTAAGTTTATGGTGTGAAGTGCATAATAGAAAATACAAAAACAGTTTATGAGGATGAAATTAAAAATAAATTAATCTGGATGTAATATTACTTATTTCACAAATAGAATTTTAGAATGTTAATTGCATCCTAACAAAACTTAGAGTATTTAATGTTCATAAAAATGTTTAATGTTATTTGTTTCACAAATGAAATTTTAGAATTTTAATTGCATCCTAAATTATGTTAATATGCTTTTTCGGAATTAAAATAAACCCGCTCTTTTATGTTAAAAATGTTAAGAAGAGTTCCCTCAAGTTAATATTAAACTAACTCGTCAATGTTAAATTTCTTCCTAATAATAAATTATAGGAATTTTTCCCTCAATAGAACTAAAACATGACTTTTTCAGTTTTTCTCCAAAATGAGATCAATTAATTTAAGCATTCTTAAACACGACTTTTTATTTATGATTAGATCAAAATACCTTCATTGCTGCTCCTAGGCTGCTGCATGCCGGCGAGCACTTGCTGCCGCTGCCAGCGGTCTGGCGGCATTTCTGCCGCCATAGCCGCCGGAATCCACTCTCACCGTTGCCACTACCGTCACTACCAGATTGCACCCGTCACCAACGGACTAGTCATAGTCATAGCAATTTTCTCTAAATTTTAACGTGAAGGGATAAAATGGTGTTTCGAGTCATGATAAAATTTGCACAAAAATAAATAAAATTTTATTCATTTGAAATATTCTCAATTTTTGCAACATTTTTTGTGACAACCATGTGTCCATGTCAACCGTGTAATTTTTATTTTTTCATATTTTTCACATATATTTATTTACACAATTACACCCATAAGTAAAAATGTTGATGTCACAACCACGCCGATGCAACAACACTTATAACAATACAAATACTTGTAAAAATGATAAACAAAAAGAAACAACGAAAAATAAACATAAAAACAAAAAAGAAAAAAAAACTATTTGTGTCGCTAGAGGGACACAGGATATACACGAAAGGAGAAGGAGATGAAAGAAAGATAAAAATAAACAAACAAAATAAAAACCAAAAAATGAGGAGGAACAAAAATGAGAGAAATGGAGATAATAAAATAATCTAGATTAGTGCAAATGCCCATGAAGAAAAACGGGAAACAAAAAAACATGTGGGGTGAAAGAATCAAAGAGAAGACTAGCAGAGAAGAAATAAGAAAAAGACCGGAAATGACTTGCTATTACCGGCAACTGTAGGTCACTTGACCTCATTAATTGATTTTTGGGAGTAAAGGTGTCTGGATGATGCTTTTTTGAGTAGAGGGGCTTAGGTGATGTTTTTGTATTAGTAAGAGGGCTTATATGACCCTTTTCTCTTTCCAAAATAACGAATAACAAAACCAATTAAAGTGCAAACATAGAACTGGAAATTACTACAGTATCAGAAGGCACTCCGGTGGGCCGGACACAGTGTGATGAATGGCCGGGCTGAGGAAGAAGCTAAAGGAGTTGGCGATGACTTATAGTAGTATAAGCGAAGGCATAGGAACTCTAATCTCCAGCAACGGCGGTGAATTTTGATGCTTTCTTTATGTACAACTTCTGTCATGGAAAGGTGGTCTTGTTAATCTCCAATTTGGTCTTATTGTAATGGAGAACAGTCTTGTAATGGTGAACTCAATCAATTTATTTAGTTATATTATTGTGCATCGATTTTATGTTAAAAGGGTAATGTTAGAAACTAAGGGAGCGTTTGCAATTGTTTCAAAAAACGCTTCTCGGCTTTTGACTCAAAAGTAGTTTTTACTTTTTTTTATTCCACAAAAAGCATGTATGTTATTAAACACTACCAACTTTTATGTTTCAAAATCACTTTTTTATCAAATACTATCAACTATTATAACTAATCATTTTTTCCAAAATCACTATTGAGCAGAAACAATTGTAAACACTCTCTAAGTTTGGGAGATGTACATAGCAAATGAGTTTGTAATTGGACGACGAGACGGACCAGACGGTCCTAGCCCAAAACCGAAAGCGGGATCCAGTTTGATCCTCAATAGTACCGACCCGTTTTCGGACCAGGTCCTCCAATAGTGTGGAGTCGTATCATTCACTTTACTTTAATGTGAGGTTATCTTTTCTACCGTAACAATGGGACAAACAAACGCATAAAAAGTCCTTAAACATACAAATTCTAGTTACGTTCCTTGAAGGCCAGGCATGCCGATATACCGGTTAAAGTGATCCAAATTTTCTAAAGGGGAAACTACTTGGTTGGATTCGGTTATTTTCAAACGATTATTTCAACTTTAATAATTTGGTCGACGTTTGCTATATTGACAACTATATTGACTGCCACTCCCGACGCAAATCATTTCTTTTATTTAGATTCTTTGGGGACGACAAAAATTCCATATCTGCTAGGATTGAGAAATAAAGGAAGAATATATGGTTGTCGTGTTCTCATTGGTGTATAAAACAAGTAAAATAAAATGAATATGAGAACGGTGTTTTTTTTTGAAAAAAATGAGAACGGAATTTTAGAAAATCGGAAATGTGGGCAAGTGATAAGAAAAATACTACATCTTCTTCCATTAAAGCTTTATCATGTTTGACTTTAATTTTCAAGTTAATGACGTTAAACTTCGGCCAATAATTTTCAAGTATAATAATTATATTAAAGTTAAAAAAAATTATACTTTTATGAAAGTAGTTTTGTCAAAGAAAATTTTCTGTTAAGACTTGGGTTTCCATCTTAAAAGTTCAACACGATAGGAGGAGTAGTTCAAAGACTGAGATGGTGCTTAATTGTTTTATAGTTTTCCGGTATAGGACAAATGCTTTTAACACGCTCCTCAGCTCGAACCGAGCTGGACAATATCGAGATGTATAAACGGGCCAAACAAACTCTTAACAAGCTACTATTAATCATGTGTGCTAAACATGAATGTCTTTTTTATATTTGGAATAATTTCCTATAAAAATACGTCTCTATACATTGACAGTCAACGTTTAACTCGATTGATCAAAAATTCAAAAATGGCAAAATTCTAGGGAGGAAGTGTGAGATAAATGGAAGGGGTAATTTTTTATCAAATTAAACTTCTTTCTCCAATCCTCCTCTCTGATCTATCTATATAAGCTAGCGCCTTTCCTCATATAAACTCAGCCACAATTATAAGTGGAGTACTATACAAATGAAAATGATGAGCAACGACCTGAAGTACTGGGCAAGGCCATTGATGACCATAATAATGGTATTGTTCTGCAGTGGTGATGTGTGTGCAGCCCAGATGTTGTCGTCATCGTCGCCGTCGTCAATATCCGCAGTGGCGGCCTCTTGCTACAAAAAATTCGTATCTGATGCTTGCAATATGGAAGAGTTCATAAACAAAAGGTTGTGCCTCAAGACTCTCACTCCATACGCTGGCTTTATTAAGGGAAGCAGCCGCCGGCTGGCCCAGGTTGCGTTAATACACAGCAAGGCCCAGGTTCGGGATGCGGCGGATTTCCTCTTGGACGAGCTGGTGCAGCCGAAGGCGGCGGCCGCTGAAAATGCCGTTGAGTCCTCCAATAAATGGGCGATGAGTGACTGCAGTGAACAAATAGCTGATGCTGAAGATCAGTACAATCCATCCTTGGCCGAGCTGGCAAAAGCTCGGCCAAGCAATGAAATGGAATTTATTACTCATACTAGCAATGCACAGACATGGATTTCTGCCGCTTTGACCTATTTCACCACTTGTCTCGACGGGTTGGCCGGTAAATTTCAAGCTGCCACAGCCGCGGCATCATCAGCTCCGCCGGCTCAGGTGGAGTTGATCAATAGAGTTTATCTGGCAGCAAACCTCACTGATATCTCACTTGCTTTTATTAATCGCTTCGCCGATTCCCCTATCAGAAATTGCTCCAAGTATAAGTAAGACTAATTATATTTTATTATTAAAATAAGTTATTTAGTTGTGTGAAGAGTATAAGGCTTATGAGAGAATGAGTCATTCCAAGTATCTTCTGGAATAGTGACACTCTCTAGAAGAAGGTTATATGATCGAAACTCATATTACTTATCTATTTAAAAATGTTAGCATTTAACAAAGAGTAGATATTACAATAGAAGTGTGAGCACATCTGCACATGAATGAATGAATGAATGAATGAATGAATGAATGAATGAATGAATGAATGAATGAATGAATGAATGAATGAATGAATGAATGAATGAATGAATGAATGAATGAATGAATGAATGAATGAATGAATGAATGAATGAATGAATGAATGAATGAATGAACGAACGAACGAACGAACGAACGAATGAATGAATGAACGAATGAATGAATGAATGAATGAATGAATGAATGAATGAATGAATGAATGAATGAATGAATGAATGAATGAATGAATGAATGAATGAATGAATGAATGAATGAATGAATGAATGAATGAATGAATGAATGAATGAATGAATGAATGAATGAATGAATGAATGAATGAATGAATGAATGAATGAATGAATGAATGAATGAATGAATGAATGAATGAATGAATGAATGAATGAATGAATGAATGAATGAATGAATGAATGAATGAATGAATGAATGAATGAATGAATGAATGAATGAATGAATGAATGAATGAATCCTATTTTATGAAGAAAAATAGTGATTGATCTTATTTGTAATAATTGTACACTTTGTCTCTCATTTAATACTAGTAGTGTTGAGTTTTATTCCTTCAACCCTCGGGTCCAACACATAAGCCCAAGGATCTCGAGTGGAGTATGTGTGAATAAACTAGCCCAACTCGCAAGTAATAAGAATCAAGGAGAACAATAAATAGCAAGTAAGTGTTTAGGTATTATTATCTCTTAATAACTCCCTAATACAATACTTTTCGCTAAGGCTCCGTCGGCCGTTCATCTTACAAGGCAGTAGAAGTGCTGCGAGTAAGAATGCTATTGTTAGGGTGCTAAGAATAGAAAGTTGCCAACCCTTTACAATGAAATAAATGCTTCTATTTATACCCACCAATGGGCAGGTGGCCACACTGACGTGGAAGCCTGTGGTCCGCTGGTGTCTCAACCACCAAATCTTCAGCATTAAATGCACTTCCCGCCAGAATCTAGGTTTCCCGCCTAATTAGTGGGGACGTTCGCCCGCCAGGGGAGTTAGCTGGATTGCTCCAGGTGGCCTCCAAGGGGTATCGGCCGTTCGTCCCCTGGCCCTGTGGATTCTCGCCATGTGGGCTAGACTGCCTCCAATGACTATGGGCTTGCTCTGGCGACGTTCGTCGCTCTTCAGGTGGCCCGTGGTCCTGCTCCTCGTCCCCGCACAGACGTTCGTTGAGATGGCCGTCGAGCCTGAACCCCATCTGAAGATGTTCGTCCATCCTGAAGGAGATGAGCTTGCCAAGCTATCTTAGTGATCTATCTGGACGTACGTCCGGAAGAAAGGGTAAATGGGCCGGTCCTCAGCCTGGGCCATTAACCCAACACAAGTCCCCCACTTCTGATGTTCTGAGCATGCACAGAACATAAGGAAGTATGATCTCCCCCGAGGGCAAGACGCTCGTGACCTGATACTTATGTTGTTGCATCCGGTGAAGGCGTACGCTCGTGGGCATGATGCCTAACAGCTGTCGATGTCCCAGGAATCGAGGTGACGGCTGCCATCGCGACGCTGCATTTTCCGAGGAAACGCCATCATTACACTTCCATCCCACGCACGGCGCGTGGGCCGGAATACGCTCCTTGCTACGTGTCAACCCCTCGTTGGTTCCCTCACCGGTGCTTCCCCTATAAATGCCGGGTTTCCCCTCTGGATTAGGGTTCCCAATTTCTGCTCTCTTGCTCTCGAATTTCCGCTGCTCTTCAAGTCTTTTCCCGCTCCCGAGTTCGGCTAATCTCCTCGTAAGGTAGTTCCCATCCTCTGCTTCTTTTATCTTTCTTGAATCCTCATCGAGATGGTCTCAATGGAGATTTCGTCGAGTTCTAATTCCGGTTCGTCGGGTTCCTCTTCGGGCTCCTCTTCCGACTCCGGTTCACGCTCTTCGGGCGAGACTAGCTGTAACACCCCGGCCCCACCGGACCCAAGGTAGTTACTCCGGACCAATAGTACTGTCCCCACAAACCACCACGAGCCTTTACCGCGCACTTTGTCCTCACTCATGCGCGCCCTGAGAAACTTCCCAGGGGGTCACCCATCCCAAGACTACTCCCGTGCAAGCACGCTTAACTTTGGAGTTCTTGGGTGATAAGCTCCCTTAAAAGGAGATGCACCTCTGTTGGTATGAGTAGTACTATTAATCCATTTATATTAAATCTCAAGTGTTACAATCACCCCCACTTAGGATCGCAACGTCCTCGTTGCGCCCTTAAACCAATCTCAATCAAATCCCAGAAACTTTTCCCCTGCTAGGTGTCTGCCCGATATCCAACGGATCAGCACACTGTCGCAGGGTTGCTCTGATACCACTTGTAACACCCCGGCCCCGTAGGACCCGAGGTAGTTACTCTGGACCAATAGTACTGTCCCCACAAACCACCACGAGCCTTTAACGCGCACTTTGTCCTCACTCATGCGCGCCCTGAGAAACTTCCCAGGGGGGTCACCCATCCCAAGACTACTCCCGTGCGAGCACGCTTAACTTTGGAGTTCTTGGGCGATGAGCTCCCTTAAAAGGAGATGCACCTCTGTTAGTATGAGTAGTACTATTAATCCTTTTAAATTAATCTCAAGTGTTACAATCACCCCCACTTAGGATCGCAACGTCCTCGTTGCGCCCTTAAACCATTCTCAAATCTCAATCAAATCACAGAAACTTTTCCCCTGCTAGGTGTCTGCCCGATATCCAACGGATCAGCACACTGTCGCAGGGTTGCTCTGATACCACTTGTAACACTGTCGCCCGTGATGAAACACATGTACTTAACCCCGAGGTATGAGCCGTAACCTTAAGATATTGAAAACCAAATTAGACACGTTTAACCTCGATTTCATTAGGTGGTCGAGTTGGACGAGACATTGACATATGAGGAGAGGCCTGTTCAGATTCTTGATACCAAGATTCGTGAGACTAGGAGAAAAACAGTTAAGATGGTTAAAGTATTGTGGTCTAATCACTTGGCCGAAAATGCAACGTGGGAAACTGAGGACGATATGCGTCAACGTTACCCAGAGTTATTTGAATAAGGTAATTTTCTAGTTACGAGGACGTAACCCGTCTTTAAGGGGGTAGAATGTCACACTCTATAAATTTAATAAAAAGAAACTAATAAACATGAGATAACTGTTAATTGTATTTGAGGGCAATTTTCTTAACTTATGTTTCGGGACGAAACATCTTTTAAGGGGGGTAGAATGTGATACCCGAAAATTTAATAAATAATTTTATTAGTCAAGTAAAATGCTACGAAAATGACATTTTAATTATTAAGTGAGTCGAACATTTGTGACATGTTTAATCTGATAAAAAAAATGATCCGATAATAAAAATAACATTTTAGCAAAAGATGATAAACTACATAGTATATATATACGTGGTTGATAAAAAATAACATTTTAATAAAAGTTGATAAACTACGTAGTAAATAACATCAGATTTTATCTATACGAAGTAAAAGTCATGTTTTAATAAAATACAAACTTAGTAATAAATATTCAGATACGTAGTCCTCAATCAAATATGTTAAATGAATAAAAATCAAATATGTTAAATGAATAAACAATAAATTATATAACAACAAGAATCCGAACCTAAACAAAGAAGGAGACTATATTCAGAATCGTAGGTAAAAATAAGACTAACCGCAGGTGTATGGTTTACGTATGCGAAGGGATGGGATCGGGTAGAACTTTAAGCTTGTACTCTACGCTAGTTTACTAATCGGATAAACTCTACCACAGCCTAGAACCCTAATCTTCCACCTATAAATAGCAGCCTCGGACCTTCGTTTTTCTTCATTCACAAAGCTGCAAGCGATATACATATAACATATACGTAGTATAGTACCGGAGTATACATATATATATATACACTCGTATATATAACTCCAAATTCTTGTATATCCAAACACCAAGCCTTAAAACCACTTCTATACACTTTCCTTCGCAAAAGGGAATCTAACCAAACAAGAATCGTTGAAAACGATCGTCGGAGGAGGGAGAAAAGCTTTGCCGGAGTCCTTGCCGGACTGTTTTTTCCGTTCAGAACTGCCACAACGCCGCCGGACGCTTCTGCCGCAAGCAAACATCTCCGTCAGTATTCTTCCGTAGTGCCATCTAAGTAGAGGTAAGTAACCTTCGTTCGTTTCACGTTTCCGTCTAAAGCACGAGAAGAAGACTAAGTACAGTATTACACGTAGAATTCTTCTTTCTTTTCCATACGAAGCTGGGTTATTTTGCTTGGTCTAAGTGTGAACCTCTTTAAAAGAGTATGGACAAATGGACTCACGGAATCTGGAATAAATAATAATAATAATAATAATAATAATAATAATAATAATAATAATAATAATAATAATAATAATAATAATAATAATAATAATAATAATAATAATAATAATAATAATAATAATAATAATAATAATAATAATAATAATAATAATAATAATAATAATAATAATAATAATAATAATAATAATAATAATAATAATAATAATAATAATAATAATAATAATAATAATAATAATAATAATAATAATAATAATAATAATAATAATAATAATAATAATAATAATAATAATAATAATAATAATAATAATAATAATAATAATAATAATAATAATAATAATAATAATAATAATAATAATAATAATAATAATAATAATAATAATAATAATAATAATAATAATAATAATAATAATAATAATAATAATAATAATAATAATAATAATAATAATAATAATAATAATAATAATAATAATAATAATAATAATAATAATAATAATAATAATAATAATAATAATAATAATAATAATAATAATAATAATAATAATAATAATAATAATAATAATAATAATAATAATAATAATAATAATAATAATAATAATAATAATAATAATAATAATAATAATAATAATAATAATAATAATAATAATAATAATAATAATAATAATAATAATAATAATAATAATAATAATAATAATAATAATAATAATAATAATAATAATAATAATAATAATAATAATAATAATAATAATAATAATAATAATAATAATAATAATAATAATAATAATAATAATAATAATAATAATAATAATAATAATAATAATAATAATAATAATAATAATAATAATAATAATAATAATAATAATAATAATAATAATAATAATAATAATAATAATAATAATAATAATAATAATAATAATAATAATAATAATAATAATAATAATAATAATAATAATAATAATAATAATAATAATAATAATAATAATAATAATAATAATAATAATAATAATAATAATAATAATAATAATAATAATAATAATAATAATAATAATAATAATAATAATAATAATAATAATAATAATAATAATAATAATAATAATAATAATAATAATAATAATAATAATAATAATAATAATAATAATAATAATAATAATAATAATAATAATAATAATAATAATAATAATAATAATAATAATAATAATAATAATAATAATAATAATAATAATAATAATAATAATAATAATAATAATAATAATAATAATAATAATAATAATAATAATAATAATAATAATAATAATAATAATAATAATAATAATAATAATAATAATAATAATAATAATAATAATAATAATAATAGTAATAGTAATAGTAATAGTAATAGTAATAGTAATAGTAATAGTAATAGTAATAGTAATAGTAATAGTAATAGTAATAGTAATAGTAATAGTAATAGTAATAGTAATAGTAATAGTAATAGTAATAGTAATAGTAATAGTAATAGTAATAGTAATAGTAATAGTAATAGTAATAGTAATAGTAATAGTAATAGTAATAGTAATAGTAATGATGATGATGATGATGATGATGATGATGATGATGATGATGATGATGATGATGATGATGATGATGATGATGATGATGATGATGATGATGATGATGATGATGATGATGATGATGATGATGATGATGATGATGATGATGATGATGATGATGATGATGATGATGATGATGATGATGATGATGATGATGATGATGATGATGATGATGATGATGATGATGATGATGATGATGATGATGGTGATGATGAATTTGAATCCCTGATAGATCGGTGTAAATAGGCTGATAACAACTACTTGGGTAATGATAACAATAATAAAGGGATTATAAGATATTATTTTCGGGGTAAATAAGACTAAAGTAAACAAAAGTGGATTATTTAGATAAAATCAATGTCTCAGCTTAGTTGTGGTTATATATATCCTAAATTAAGAATATAATAATTTTAGTGGTTAAATACTTTGACAGGATTATCATTAAACAAATTATAGTAATTCAAATATTTACAATTATCATTTTAAATTTCGGAAATAGGAGTGAATAAAATAATGATTAATTCGGACGTAGCACTTTGGAAAGATATTGGTTATTAACGTATATTAATAAACTAGCATACTTAGGGAATTCGGATATTTTTAATTTGCCTATTTGGTATATATTAAATTAGTTACATTGGGACTAATTAATGTTGTTAAAGTTATGTTATTAATAACCTATAGTTAGTCGGATATTTTGAAAGTATTCTATAAGGATAAGAATAATTTAGATTAAATTGTGAATCGTAATTAATGGCATAAACTAAACTAACTCGAATATTTTAATGACACCAGAATTATCTTATTCGGTAAAACATAACATATTCGAATAATAACTTAAGTTAAAGAATAAAGTGGTAGCTAGGATTAATCAAAGTATCTAATTAAAAGAAATAAATAACTCGATTAAGTGATTACCAGAATTAATAAGGTAATATTAAAGGGGAGTGGGATCGCTATAGGATAAAGGACTAATTGTATACTCTTAATTAAAAAGGTGACTATTTAGAGACTGAAGTAGAGGACGTGAACTAGGGACTTCTGAGTTGAGGTAAGTTTCTCTGCCGATCCAAAATGATTTCCTCGTATTATATGCTATTATGTGATTAAAGTGTGAATTTTGAATTATGTGTATGTGATTTTGAGGAGATATTAGATCTATGGTATTTGAGAAGTGCAACGAAGTACTTTTGGGTATTAAATATTATTAAATACCTTTGAGACTATTTAGAGAGATTGAGAAATATTTTTGGAAGTATATCTAAAGTCAAGATAAAATTTACGTTTTCATAAGTGAGCACCCGGGAGAAATCCGTGGTGTCGGTTTTCCACATCCGGATAAATGTGGAGGGTGATTAGGGCTGCTACTACTAAGAAGTATAGTTTAAGTTTTAAGTGACATTTGGATCTATGATCCCTTTTAAAGAAGAAGTTATAGTAGTAGTCCCTAATCATTCAAGAATTTTAAAGGTGGGGTAGTTGGTAGACTGAGTCCCGACTACCCGAGATGACTTACTACTCGGAGGGCTTGGAATCCCTTTTAGGGGGTGTGCACACTTAAGGTAGTCGTTTCGTTTCTACAAGAGCAGTTGTGGTACCGGCATTTGTTCGGGGTGGCCGTCCGTAACCACGGTCCACCGGGCTCAGTCGAAAGGCTGAGCACCGCCCTTCTAAATTACTAGGAAGTTAGAGAAGAAGTTATTTTTTTGAGATAATCAAAGAAGAAGAGAATTTTTATGGAGTGTGTTGTTTTTATATAGTATTATACAAAAATCTATTTTAGCCAAACCTGATTATTTTACGGGGTTGGGTAGTACTTACTTAGCTCTAAAGCTAATTTTTGTTTTCTTTCTTTGTTTTGTTTCTGCACGATATTTGTGCAGGTGATGATGGTTATGTTGACTGCTGAATGCATGTACCTGAGAGCGAGTTAGAAGTTGCCTTAGTTAAATTTGGTCTTGAAATAAACATTTATTTATTTAGTTTTATTGTTTTGTTTTAGTTGCCTGTGCATCCGGTTGAGAGATGACCGGATGTGGCGGGTAACACCCATTTCCCTATTTAGACTTCCGCTGTACTCTTTAAATTTTATTATCAATAAATAAAAGTTTTTTTTTCAATCATATCAATGTTTTTGGGCGGGAAATTTGGGGGAATTGGTATCAGAGCAACCCCGCGACAGTGTGATGACCCATTGGATATCGGGCGGGCACTTAGCGAGGGAAGATTCTGGGATTTGATTGAGATTTGAGATTGGTTCAAGGGCGCAACGAGGACGTTGCGATCCTAAGTGGGGGTGATTGTAACACTTGAGATTTAATATAAACGAATTAATAGTACTACTCATACCAACAGAGGTGCATCTCCTTTTAAGGGAGCTCATCACCCAAGAACTCCAAAGTTAAGCGTGCTTGCACGGGAGTAGTCTTGGGATGGGTGACCCCCTGGGAAGTTTCTCAGGGCGCGCACGAGTGAGGACAAAGTGCGCGGTAAAGGCTCGTGGTGGTTTGTGGGGACAGTACTATTGGTCCGGAGTAACTACCTCGGGTCCGGTGGGGCCGGGGTGTTACAAATGGTATCAGAGCAACCTTGCGACAGTGTGTTGACCCGTTGGATTTCGGGCGGGCACTTAGCAGGGGAAGATTCTGGGATATGATGTGATTGAGATTTGAGAATGGTTTAAGGGCGCAACGAGGACGTTGCGATCCTAAGTGGGGGTGATTGTAACACTTGAGATTAATTTAAAAGGATTAATAATACTACTCATACTAACAGAGGTGCATCTCCTTTTAAGGGAGCTCATCGCCCAAGAACTCCAAAGTTAAGCGTGCTCGCACGGGAGTAGTCTTGGGATGGGTGACCCCCTGGGAAGTTTCTCAGGGCGCGCATGAGTGAGGACAAAGTGCGCGTTAAAGGCTCGTGGTGGTTTGTGGGGACAGTACTATTGGTCCGGAGTAACTACCTCGGGTCCTACGGGGCCGGGGTGTTACACTAGCACTTCCGGTAGTTCCAGCTTGGCCCCTACCGTGGGAACCGTTCAGGCCGGGCATGATGTCATTGCGGTTATCCCTGGCGATGAGGGTGCTGATTTGGGAGGGCAAGATAATATGGCCCTCGATGTGGTGGACCCCGCGGCTGATGCTGGGGAGCAGGCTGCTGACGTGCACTTTGTCGTGAGGTACACTCAAAGTAATAATACAATACGACACTAATACGTAGTATAGTGTAGTAAGGTTCGTATCCACAGGGAAAGGAATACTTTTCTTCTTACAGAAATAGATAAGTAACAATAAGGGGGGTTTATATTTGGTTGATGAACTTTGAATTATATTTAAATACGAAGATGAACGAGTTATGTGGTTTAATTAATGAGAAGAAGACTTGGCTTTGCTTTTATCCACTTAATGAAATGTTCGTTGATCCCGGTTATATCTTTAACTATCTTCCTCTCGAATACTCAATCGAGGAGTATATCCAATTCATCGAGGGTAGTTATTAATAACGAGACGCGTTCATTAATAAAACTTACTATCGAGTCAATATAGAACACGCGCCGTATATGTACTTGATAGTAGCAATAAAATCAAGATGAAAACGATTGAGATTGATAACCTCAACACAAGCGGTTTATCGGTTTAATCAATGTAATTAATTCCCCTTGGCTTACTAACCATGAGACGCATGCATTAGCAACCCAAGTTTACTACCGTGAAAGAGCCGAGTTAATAACAAGCGTATTAACCGACTGATTCTAGTATTAATTAATATATGAACCAAAACTAGTTGATCCTTTAAGTATTGCTCAAAATATTAATATGTAATAGGAATAAGAATTAATTAATATTCAAGGAAGAAGATCAAAGAAAATAACTCACAACTTACAATTCATTAAGCTTCAAAGTAGCAAAACCAAGATGGAAGAGTTTAGCTCCTCATTTGGAGACTAAACATGATAAAAATATAAAGAAAGAACTTGTCTAAACTGAGCTTAGAAGTATATGTGAATTGGTATCTTCTTGTGGAGGAAATGGGGTGTATTTATAGGCTTTTTAGGCTTGCAGGGTCGTGTACCCGATCGGGTTTTCAGCCCACTCGATCGGGTACCATATGTGGCTTCGGCGAAGCTGAAAAATGGGGTCATACCCGATCGGGTCTGTCGGTCACCCGATCGGGTATGGACACCCGAACGTGTTAAAATCTTCCCGCATGATGCCTTGTTCCCGGATTTGATTTGATTCGAAATTTCAGAAGGGTACCCGACCGGGTATAGGTCATACCCGATCGGGTACAGACCAAAAACGAGATCTTCAATCTTTTTCTTGCATTCTTGCACCTTCCTTCCACTGGTGATGTTCTCCAAAGTGTATCTGGACCTGTTTGAGCTCAGAATAAACCTAATCTAAACATATTACAGATATTTTACAAACTAAACTATTTACACCAAAAGTGTGTAATTTCCAAAGTAACAATCACTCGAAACTAATTAAAAGTACAACTTTAAATACGGAAATTACACGAATGTCAACTCCCCCACACTTAGTTTATTTACTCGTCCTCGAGTAAAACCAAATGTTTACATAATGTCCATCAACAAACCATGAGTTCATAGATAAGAAGAAATAAGGAACTAAAACCACCAAGTATTGTAAATGAAGTTACAAAACAGATTTTTCCTTGGGTTTAATGGTCTTCTATGCTCCTCACTTCTTCTTCTTCCTTTCTTCTTCCTCCCCAAGATATAGTGCCCTGCAAAACGCAAATGCTTCTCTCATATCTCTCATTTTGCCTAGGAGCCTTTTCAGGTTTTCATCCTAGCATCTCTTTTCTTTTTCTTTCTTACCACTCACTCATCATTTTTTTTTTATATTTTTTTTTTTTTTTATTTGTAAGCCCTTGTTGCTTAGATTGCCCTTTTCGGGTTTTCAACCTAACTAGCATTTCATTTCTTTTTTTTTTTTTTTTTTTTTTTTTTGAACAATTTATTTGTAGAAACTAATGCTTAGTACAAGGTAAAAAATAAAGGGATTGTGACATACCAAGAGATGATGCTTCCTCCCCCACACTTGAAATGTGGCACTATCCTTAGTGCCCACCTTCTCCGCCATAATATCCGCCTCCAAAGCCGCTTCCCTGCATATAATCGCCACCTCCCTCGCCCATGGTCGTATCCCCGCCATCATCGCCACCACCGCCGGAAGTGGAGCCGCCGAAATTACCCCAATCGGAGGGGTTATACCAAGAGGGTGCCGGTGGTGGTGAGGACATAGATGCAAAGCCGCCGATGTGGGACATGTATGAGTATGTAGGCCCATACATCCTCCGGTAGTCTTCTTCGTACCGTTGCATGTCGGCCGCCCTTTGCTCCTCCATCCGTTGGAATGCCGATTGTTGTTCGGTCCGGAAGGCATCAAATTGGCGGTCCCTTGCTTGTTGCTCCGCCCGGTATTGGCCTAACTCTTCTTGTAGTTGGGTAAATTGCCTACCCATCTTTGTGTAATCGAGGCTCATGGTTTGGAAACCGGCAAGGAGGGATTGTTGACCCGCCAAGAGTTGTTGGAAAAAATCTTGGGGTGGCGGGTTTTGAGGAGGGTCGGGAAGAGCATTGTGGACATCTTCATATCCTTGATTGTCGGCTTGATCGGGATGATGCTCGGGTTGGTCTTCGGGTGGGTTGGCTTGATCTTGTAGGTGGGGTGGAATGTTGTTGGGGAGGAGGTAATGGGGGATCTCAAAGGTGGCCATCCTATACCTAAGTTTAGGCAATTCATCACAAGGGAGGGGGAAATATTTGGTGGGTTCGGGGTACTTCATGTGCCACCTATAGCGTTGGTTGCCATTGTGGTCTTTGTTGCCCAAAGATATCAAACCCGCATTGGACAACCAACCAAGGTGCATTAAGCAATCGGGGTGAATTGGAGCATTGTCCGTATAGCCGAATTTGCTCACTAGGTGCATTATAACCCCCCCAACCACAATGTTTCCGGTCTTCTTACATGCTTCCTCCAAGTGATCCCACATTAAATTGCAAAGATTGTATTCCGTGGGTCTATGAAAAAGGGCTAGAGTGAGTACGGCCACGTCCCCCATCCGAGTATGGTGATTATTGGGGCGACCAAGCAAAGAATTTCACAAGAACTTTAGGAACATCCGGAGAATAGGATGTTGAACGCGACTAATGGACAATTTAGATGCGTTCACTTTCCTTTCTCCGGTCATTTTGGCCCATAAAGTGTGTGCGTCAAGTGTGCTCTCCGGTATTCCCCTTTCATGGGGTGCGGGGATGCCGAAGTGTTCCGCAAACTCACGTCTCGTTATTGAGTATTCGTTGTTTAACCAACGAAACGTGAGCTTGTCGTAGAGGAATTCCGCCGGGTCATCATGTAGAACAACTTTAGCCGAACTCATCACCTCATAAATCACTTTGTCAACACAATTATACTTCATATTAAAAATCAAATTCATCTCCAATCTATCAAATAGTTCCCTCATTCCATTCAACAAGCCTAGTTGTGTAAGAGCATTATGACATAAGAATCTAGAAGGAACTACTTGCCTTTTGATGATGGCCAAAAATCGTTTGCGGTGATCTCCCGGCCCAAAGCGGATGGTCTCATACCCCGGAATTGGTCCTCTAGCATTAGAGCTCTCCGGTTGGCTTCTTTTTGGTGCCATTTTGTCCAAATTGCAAGCTTGAATTCGGATTTTGGGGATTTTGGGGTAGGGTTTCGGATTTTTGGAGAGAGAGGGAGGTGTGGTGATTTTTGGGTATGAAGTTGGAGAGGGTGGTGAGAGGAGTGTTTTGGTGGTGGTATGAGAGGATTTGGTTGAGTGTTGGGTGAGTTATGGAAGCTTGAAGGTCCGAAAATGGGGGATTTGGGAAGAGGGGTTCGAGATTTGGGAGTTTGGGGGAGATGAAATGGCCGAAAATGGGGTGAAATCTCATTAAAATCCCGTGTACCCGATCGGGTGGCCCGATATACCCGATCGGGTATTTTAATTCGAAAGTGACTTTGCTTTTCAGAGTATAGTACCCGATCGGGTGACTCGAATACCCGATCGGGTAAATTAATTCGAAGGTGCTTTTGTTTCAGCAGCTTAGCGTACCCGATCGGGTGAGTCAAATACCCGACCGGGTATAACGTCGATTTTTTTTTTATTTGCTCCAGGGGTTCTCACCCGATCGAGTTTGGGGGTACTCGATCGGGTAATTTAATTCGAATTAAATTTCCAAATTCTGGGAATTAGACCCGATCGGGTCTTACGGATACCCGATCGGGTACCCTCTTAGATTTTTTTTTCTTCCCTCGATCGGGTTTCCTCAAGACTCGATAATTTCATACGTACCCGATCGGGTCTGGGAATTGTGCCCGATCGGGTACCCTACCCTGGGATGTGTTTTTGTCCAGTTTTAACCTCTTTTTAGCGCGGATCCGATCGGTTAAGTCATGAAGGCCGATCGGAGGTTTCCCCAGGCTTCCAAAACATGGTTTTCTTTCATTTTTTCTTGAGAATTTTACCCCATTTTCTCAAAAGTGATATTAATAGGCAAGAATTTGAAAAGAAAAGAAGAAAAATGCGTACCTTGACTTGGGTTGCCTCCCAAGAAGCGCCTTAGTTAACGTCGCGGCACGACGCCATAGTCGTGTTCATCCTTCATAGATTGGATCGAAGAGATCCATGCATTCAACGCTCTCTTTTTGGAAGCCCTCAAGGAATGGTTTGAGTTGATGTCCGTTAACCTTGAAGATTTTATCGGTGTCAAGGCTTTTGATTTCAACCGCTCCATGTGAGTAGACTTTGACCACCTCAAATGGTCCTTCCCATCGTGATCTCAGTTTACCGGGGAAAAGACGGAGGCATGATCGGAATAGAAGGACTTTATCTCCAATTTGGAAGTCCTTCCTTATTATCATTTTATCATGCCATACCTTCGTCTTTTCTTTGTAGATGGCGGCATTCTCATAGGACTCAAGTCGAAGCTCCTCTAGCTCTTGGAGTTGTAGCTTCCTTTTCATCCCCGCTTGCTCCATATCAAGATTGAATGTTTTTACCGCCCAATAAGACTTATGTTCGAGTTCGACTGGGAGGTGGCAAGCCTTCCCGAACACAAGCCTATAGGGAGACATTCCAATTGGTGTTTTGAAAGCGGTTCTATATGCCCACAAGGCATCATCCATGCGAAGGCTCCAATCTTTACGGTTAGGATTCACCGTCTTTTGGAGTATAGATTTCAACTCCCTGTTCGAGACCTCGGCTTGGCCGTTTGTTTGTGGGTGGTAGGCGGTGGAGAGCTTGTGGGTGACGCCATATTTTTTTAACAAGGCACTCACAGTTTTGTTGTAGAAGTGAGTGCCCCTATCGCTTATCAAGATGCGTGGGACTCCAAACCTTGAGAAGATGCGGGTTTTGAGGAAGTCCGCAACTACTTTGGCATCATCGGTCTTTGTGGCTTTTGCTTCCACCCATTTTGAAACGTAGTCCACCGCTAAGAGAATGTATAGATTTCCGTGGGAATTAGGGAAGGGTCCCATGAAATCTATACCCCAAACATCAAATATCTCCACATAGAGCATAGGAACTTGCGGCATCTCATGTTTTCGAGAGATGTTGCCCATGCGTTGACAATTGTCACAAGATTGACAAAAGACATGGGCATCTCGAAATAAGCTTGGCCACCAAAAACCGCATTCAAGTACCTTCATGGCCGTTCGCTTTCCTCCAAAGTGGCCACCACATGCATGTGAGTGGCAAAAGGCAAGAATGGATGCTATCTCTGTCTCGGGAATGCATCTTCTAATGACTTGATCTTTGCAATGTTTCCACAAGTATGGTTCATCCCATACGTACTGTTTTGCATCGTGTTGGAGCTTCTCTCTTTGAGCTTTTGAGAAGCTTGGTGGAAACCTGTTTAGAACAAGGAAATTAACAATGTGAGCGTACCAAGGGCGAATTTCCTTAAGAGAGAAAAGAGTCTCATCGGGAAATTCCCCTCGGATATCATCTTTGACATGATCATTTCCTTCATCAAGGACTAAACGGCTCAAGTGATCGGCCACCAAGTTCTCCATGCCCTTCTTATCCTTGATCTCAACATCAAACTCGCTCAAGAGTAGTATCCACCGAATCAACCTCGGTTTGGCCTCCTTCTTTGTCATTAAAAATCTAAGAGCCGCATGATCGGTGTAAATGATCACTTTGGTTCCAAGTAAATATGACCTGAATTTTTCAAGTGCGTAGACGACGGCCAGCATTTCTTTTTCGGTGGTGGCGTAGTTGCGTTGAGCATCATTGAGAGTGGTGGACGCATAGTAGATCACATGAGATGCCCTTCCCACCTTTTGGCCCAAAACGGCCCCGACCGCATAGTCGCTAGCATCACACATGATCTCAAATGGAAGAGACCAATCAGGAGCTTGGATGATAGGTGCGGTTACTAGCTTTTCCTTCAACGTATTGAAGGCCTTCTTGCATTCCTCGGAGAAGATGAATTCCACCTCCTTTTGCAAAAGTGTGCATAAAGGAGATGCAATCTTTGAGAAGTCTTTGATGAATCTCCGATAAAAACCTGCATGTCCAAGGAATGATCGTATCTCCCTAACGGTAGTAGGATAAGGGAGTGATTGGATGACTTCAACTTTGGCCTTGTCAACCTCTATCCCTTTGGATGAGATTACATGGCCTAGAACAATTCCTTCTTCCACCATGAAGTGGCATTTTTCAGAATTCAAAACAAGGTTTGATTCTAAACAACTTTTGAGCACAAGGGAGAGATGATATAAGCATGAATCAAATGAGTCCCCATGGATTGTGAAGTCATCCATGAAAACTTCCATAAATAGCTCAACATATTCGGAGAATATGCTCATCATGCATCTTTGGAAGGTAGCGGGTGCGTTGCAAAGTCCGAACGGCATACGTCGATAGGCAAAAGTGCCAAATGGACAAGTAAATGTTGTCTTCTCTTGATCTTCAGGGGCTATGGGTACTTGAAAGTACCCGGAATAGCCATCAAGGAAGCAATAGAATTTATGCCCCGCAAGTCTCTCAAGCATTTGATCAATGAAGGGTAAAGGAAAGAAATCCTTTCTAGTTACCGCGTTGAGGCGACGGTAATCTATACATACCCTCCATCCATTTTGAATTCGGGTGGGCATAAGTTCTCCATGTTTGTTCTCCACCACCGTGACTCCGGTCTTCTTGGGAACAACTTGGGTTGGACTAACCCACTTGCTATCGGATATGGGGAAGATTATCCCCATTTGGAGAAGCTTGATGACCTCCTTTTTGACCACCTCCATCATAGGTGGGTTCAATCTCCGTTGTGGTTGGCGCACTGGTTTAGCTTCATCCTCCATCAAGATGCGGTGCATGCAAGTAGATGGACTAATGCCTTTAATGTCGGCTATAGTCCACCCGATTGCAAGTTTGTGCTCTTTAAGCACCGCAATTAGCTTACTTTCTTGCTCCCCGGTCAGTTTGTTTGAGATTATGACCGGTAATGTTTCTTTTTCTCCCAAGTACACATATTTCAAATGTGTTGGGAGTGGTTTCATCTCAATTTCGGGGGCCTGCAAGATAGAAGGCAAAGGTTTTTCCTCGGGGATGGTTAGTGGGAATGCTCTTGACCCTGGTGGCATAAGTGGAAGTTGGAAATGGTTATCCAACTCCACCATCATGGCTTGCCTATTGGGGGTCAAAGCAAGTTCTAAAGAATTTTCCCCGAGGCCATTCTCAATTATACTTAGTAGGTCATCCTCCCCATTCATTTCAAAAGTATTTTGCACAATGGGATCTATAACATCAATGGCGAATAGAGAATGATTTTCATTTGGGTATTTCATGGAGTCGTAAATATTGAATTCAACTTTATCTCCATCAAATTCCAGAGTTAAAGATCCGCTAAAAACATCAATTTTAGCTCTAGCGGTCTTTAAAAATGGCCTTCCTAAAAGGATAGGAACCGCATTCTTGTCATTTTCCATTTCTAAAACATAAAAGTCGGCGGGAAAGATCAAATTGTCTACCATAACTAGTACGTCTTCGACAATACCTTTAGGGTAGGCATTTGATCTATCCGCAAGTTGAATAACTACTCCGGTTTCATTGAGAGGGCCAAGTTCAAGTGATTTATACAAAGAATAAGGGATGACATTAATTGATGCCCCCAAATCTAACATGGCCTTTGAAAATGTAGTACCTCCCAACTTACAAGGTATAGTGAACATGCCCGGGTCATTGTATTTTTTTGGAAGTTTCTTTTGAAAAACCGCGGAGACACGTTCACTAACTTGAACTTTCTGTTTTCCATTGAGTCTATGCTTCCTTTTTATTGTGCATAACTCCTTGAAAAATTTTGCGAATCTAGGAACACCTTTTATTAAGTTGAGAAGAGGAATATTTACCTCACATTTGGAGAATGTCTCATAGATGTCCTTATCTTTCTCCACCCTTTTCGTTTCCCTTAGAGCTTCGGGAAACGGTGCTTCCACTTCATGAATAACCGGGGGTGGAGTTGAAATGTGGGCTTCCCCTTCCTCCGGTTGAGCTTTCTCCACAAGCTCTTCTTCCTCTTCCTCGCCAATGTGGCTTTTGGCTTTCTCCTTGGCAATCACCAATTCTTTGCCACTCCTTAATGTCACCGCATGGGCTTGTTGCCTAGGATTCGGCTCCGTTTGAGATGGAAGCTTTGTTGAATCCTTGGCTTCAAGCCTACTCACCGCACTTGAGATTTGGCTCATTTGATTCTCAAGGTTTTGGATGCTTGATTTTGTCTCATGTTGGAATTGAACCATGTTTTGTTGCATGGTTGAGACATTTGAGGTGAGTGCTCGGATCATGTCTTCGGTGGACATAGTTGAGCTTTGGCCTTGGGGTTTAGAGTACGGTTGTTTTGGAGGAAATTGGTTTTGTGGAGGGTTATTTTGTGGTGGGTTTCCTTGCGGATTCCCATATCTCAAATTGGGATGATCTCTAAACCCGGGATGATAAGTGTTGCCGTAAGAATCATACCTCTTTTGGTTTGGGAACCCCAAAGCGTTGACCTGCTCGGGGTTTTCTTCTTGAAGGCTCGGGCATGCATCGGTGGGATGGCCTTGTTGTGTGCAAATGCCGCAGACCTTGACTTCTTGGGTTTTGGAATTTAAAAGAAAATCCTTTACCAAAGAAGTCAAGCCGGCAACTTGACTTTCTAGAGATGATGTTGATTCGGCCGCCATGACTCTTTTTGTTGATGACCGCCCGTTGTGATATCTACAATTCTCGGCCAACTCCGAGATAAGATTCATAGCTTGAGAAGGGGTCTTGTTAACGATCCCTCCTCCACATGCGGCATTAATCATCCGTCTATCATCATTGCAAAGACCATCATAAAAGTATAGGATGAGGTCTTGCTCCGAATAGCCATGATACGGACAGCTTGCACAAAGTTTCTTGAATCGTTCCCAATATTCATAGAACGATTCATCATCTTTTTGCTCCACATTGCTTATTTGCTTTTTTAGAGATGAGGAGACAGAGGCTGGATAGTACCTTTCGAGGAAAGCTTTCTTCATGGCCGCCCATGTATCTATACTTCCCGAGGGAAGATAGAATAGCCAATCTTTTGCGGTATCTTTGAGGGAGAATGGAAAGGCCCTCAACTTTATCTGTTCCTCGGTGACTCCATTAGGGCACATGCTCGTGCAAACAACATGGAACTCCGAGAGATGTTTATTTGGGTCTTCTCCTCTTAAGCCATGGAAGGATGGCAAAAGATGAATGAGCCCTGATTTGAGCTCAAATGTATTACCTTCGTTGAGTGTAGGGAAGGTAATACATAGTGGTTGTTGATTCAAGTTTGGAGCTGTGAGCTCCCTCAACGTTCTTGTTTCAAGAGCCATAGTTATTGGTTCTTCAGGCTCGCTAGAATAAGAGCTAGTACTTGATGAATCTCCCGAGTCGGTATTTGAGAATTTATTTTTCAACCGCTCGAAAGTTTGCTCTATTTCGGGGTTTGATTGGTATGTGATTTCGTTTATAGAACGATATCGGACCATATACTTCACAAAGCTCAGAAATAGAAAAATAAGAACTCTTTATATTTTTGGTTAATTATTTTTTTTGATTTTTCTTGAAATAAAATAAAAAGAAAAATAATTGCCTTTCCCCGGCAACGGCGCCAAATTTGACGTGCACTTTGTCGTGAGGTACACTCAAAGTAATAATACAATACGACACTAATACGTAGTATAGTGTAGTAAGGTTCGTATCCACAGGGAAAGGAATACTTTTCTTCTTACAGAAATAGATAAGTAACAATAAGGGGGGTTTATATTTGGTTGATGAACTTTGAATTATATTTAAATACGAAGATGAACGAGTTATGTGGTTTAATTAATGAGAAGAAGACTTGGCTTTGCTTTTATCCACTTAATGAAATGTTCGTTGATCCCGGTTATATCTTTAACTATCTTCCTCTCGAATACTCAATCGAGGAGTATATCCAATTCATCGAGGGTAGTTATTAATAACGAGACGCGTTCATTAATAAAACTTACTATCGAGTCAATATAGAACACGCGCCGTATATGTACTTGATAGTAGCAATAAAATCAAGATGAAAACGATTGAGATTGATAACCTCAACACAAGCGGTTTATCGGTTTAATCAATGTAATTAATTCCCCTTGGCTTACTAACCATGAGACGCATGCATTAGCAACCCAAGTTTACTACCGTGAAAGAGCCGAGTTAATAACAAGCGTATTAACCGACTGATTCTAGTATTAATTAATATATGAACCAAAACTAGTTGATCCTTTAAGTATTGCTCAAAATATTAATATGTAATAGGAATAAGAATTAATTAATATTCAAGGAAGAAGATCAAAGAAAATAACTCACAACTTACAATTCATTAAGCTTCAAAGTAGCAAAACCAAGATGGAAGAGTTTAGCTCCTCATTTGGAGACTAAACATGATAAAAATATAAAGAAAGAACTTGTCTAAACTGAGCTTAGAAGTATATGTGAATTGGTATCTTCTTGTGGAGGAAATGGGGTGTATTTATAGGCTTTTTAGGCTTGCAGGGTCGTGTACCCGATCGGGTTTTCAGCCCACTCGATCGGGTACCATATGTGGCTTCGGCGAAGCTGAAAAATGGGGTCATACCCGATCGGGTCTGTCGGTCACCCGATCGGGTATGGACACCCGAACGTGTTAAAATCTTCCCGCATGATGCCTTGTTCCCGGATTTGATTTGATTCGAAATTTCAGAAGGGTACCCGACCGGGTATAGGTCATACCCGATCGGGTACAGACCAAAAACGAGATCTTCAATCTTTTTCTTGCATTCTTGCACCTTCCTTCCACTGGTGATGTTCTCCAAAGTGTATCTGGACCTGTTTGAGCTCAGAATAAACCTAATCTAAACATATTACAGATATTTTACAAACTAAACTATTTACACCAAAAGTGTGTAATTTCCAAAGTAACAATCACTCGAAACTAATTAAAAGTACAACTTTAAATACGGAAATTACACGAATGTCAGCTGCTCCTAGCGAGGACGGTCGTCCGGCTGGATATGACTCTGGGACCGAGGCCCAGGATGGTTCTGACATCGAAGTGTTTGACCTCGGGCTAAAAGTTGATGTGGAGCGGCATCTATGCCCGATCAAGAACGTCCTCTGCCATGAGCAGATTTTCTCGCTGGTGGCCCTTAACAAGCTCAAGGTGTTCTTCCCCCCTCCGTCCGTATACAGCCTCCGTGGCGCCACCCATGTGATGAGAAGACGCCCGGGAATGGTTATGGTGCTTCTGGACTCCATCGAGGCCGGGCTGTGTTTCCCTCTCCATCCGTTCTATGTGGAGTTCTTCCGCTGTTATCAGATAGCCCCTGCTCAACTTATGCCGAATTCATACCGGTTCGTCTCCGCTTTCCTAGTTCGTTGCAAGGACAATGGGGTCACCGCCACCCTGGACTTGTTCCATTATTTCTACCGGCTCACCCCTCAAAATTCTGACGGCTTTCTGAGCGTTGCCGCCCGTCCGAAAAGGAGGCTGTTCAGCGGTGCACCCAGTTCCATCCATGATTGGAAAAACCGGTTCTTCTTCGTGCGGTATGCGGATGCTCGTCTGCCATTGCGGTGGAATGGCTATCCGCCCAAGATAGGGTCTCCGGATCTGACCGACGATCTGGAGGAAGACGTCAGAAAGATCTCGACGGACGGCATCCGGCCCTTAGAGGACTTCCTCACGTTCGAGGCACTCACCGCAGCAGGAATAGGTACCGCCCATGCTCTTGGACTTCCCCCCTCCTACGCTCGTCTCGGGGTACTGGGCGGTCCTAACCTCTGAGGTGAGTGTCCCGAGTTACTCCTGACGTTCGTCCATCTGACATTGTCATTTTCTATTTTTTCAGGTCTTCCCCCGACCCAGGAACAAATGAATCACGAGAAGCTCCTCAAGACGAGGAAAGGCAAAGGGGGAAAGTAACTTTTCTCTATACCCCCTAATACATCATCCCTCCATGCTCGATCAGCTCGCCACCAATGAAGGATCGGAGGCGGGGGGGCAAGGGGGAAAGTGACTTTGCTTCCGGTCCTGAAAATAAACTTTAGTATGTATTCGGGACATAGACTTATGCTCCTGCTTTGATCTGGTCTAGCTGGTTCAATGTTACTTGTTCTTGGATGAGTGTTCACATGTCATAAAAGATTCTAGAAAGAATCATTGTTGCATTTGAATGAGAGAAGTAAATTATAATTCAAAATTCAAGAATTATTTTGGTTTTGAGCACTATCTAAATATAGTTAACATTAATGCTATTAATGTCTTAAGCTGAGCCCGAACATCCAAAGCTCAATCGAGTTCCATTCGTTAAGGTAGCAGTGGTTAAGGTAGCAGTGGTGTCGGTCGGGTTCATGCTCGTATCTCGAAAACCAATACAAATAAGACTTGAATTCAACTCGATGTTTGATTTGAGTACTTGATAAGTTCCATAAATATGATGGAATGTAAAAGTTTAATTTATGGTCGTTAACTAGTTCGTGTTCAAATTATTCAAGTACTCGAATCTTTAATTAACAAAATTAATACTTTCTCCACTCCGTTAAGATTGTCTCATATTTCCATTTTGGTTCGTCCAAAAAGAATGTTCTATATCAGATTTGGTAATGTTTGGGGGGTTCAAAATCATTATTACATTATTTTCACTTAATCAATTCAATATTAACCATATAAACTCACTTTTCTTGGTAACCGCACCACCTCCTATTGTACCAGTCGTTAGGGGACGGAGGTAGTATTGAATAACAAAATCTAACATACACTATGACCACTTTAAGGAAAATAGCAAATTCAACACTGATTTGTTGAGGATTAATACAGCAATTTCTCACAGCTGCATGTTAACTTTGAAATATCTCACAGCAAAATAGATCTGAAAAGAGTTTTCTCAAGGATTTTCATTGGATTAGCAGATCTTGTCAAACTCGAGTTAAACTAGATGCAAAAGCGGTTTCGGTGTGAAAAAATTAGCACCGATTCGTGGCCAATTCAAAAAATGTGTCAATTCCTGTTAAATGAGTGTTAGACCATCTGATTTTTTTGCAATGCAGAATAATAAAAGTTTTATTTGTAAAGGAAAAAGGGTCATAAGTCTTTCTAATATTTCTAATCCATCACTTAACTCGTGTATGTTCTAAAAAGTACTTAGTATCATATAAGTAAGTCTATTTTTAAAATACAATCAACTATGCCCTTTTGCCTGCTATAGCAGGTTATTTTTTTAAAATTAAATTAGGAATATTGATAAATCTTAGAAAATTTCATATAAATTTAAATAAATCTATCTTCATATAATAACAAAAGGTTTCTTGCAGCACAAGTTCCCGCCAAAATGCTTGGACCAAGGCTTACGTTACACTACTTCCGGTGGAATATTCTAGACATGAGTGTAACTGTGTAACATTTGTGTTTCGGATATTTAATGAACTTCCTGGCTTTGACGATTAAAAAAAATGAACTGCTGGCTTTTTTTTGTCTGCTAGCAACTTAAGTTGTTTTTCGTCTTAACTCTTAATTGGTTTTAAACTCTTCGTATTACCGCTTTTCTCATCTATTTTGCAGCTTTACGTTTTTCTACGAGATGCTTCTAATGTTAAGGTGGTTGCAAAAATGGTGTCACCGAAAAGTATGTGCACTTGGGCGGTAAAAGTGCATGTAGTTCGTGTTTACAGAGTTCCGGAAAATGATAGGTATAGAGAGTGCTTGGAGTTTGTCTTCCATGATGAAAAGGTAAGTATGCGTTCTTCTGAGAGACTGAGAGCGTTTCATTTTGCCTAAAGTTTATTTATGTTTAGTTGTTATTGGTTTTTGTTTTGATTTTGCAGGGAGCTAGGGTGCAGTGAAGCGTACTCTACTGGGAGAACTTTCTGTTTCAGGGCCTTCAAAAAAGCTCAAAGTTGTGATTAAAGCAGAAAAGGATTAAGAAGAACATTGTTGGAATGTATAAATAAGATATTGATATGCTGTGGTTAAGGATGTTGTTTTTTGTTGCTTAACGATGACAATTTTGCTTTGACAGGGTGATCAGGTGATGTCTTATTACTTTAATCGTAGTAATGGATGTTGTTTTTTCTTATTGAATATAGATGCCTTTTTGTGGTGTTTATTTATGAACGAAAAAATGTTGAATCGGTCATTATTTTTCGAATTGAAGTTCGCGTGTCCTCGATTTTGAGGTATGCATATCAAGTTTTCATAAACTATTTCCTTATGATTTTAAATTCTTAATTAAACTATACTAAGTATATGAATTATTTGGTGCTTAATAATTTTTGTTCTTTTTTAAATGTGTGCAGGAATTGATCTAACAGAATGTGTTTGTATCAAGATAGATTGGTTTAATCAACAACTCACTGATGTTCGTGGCATAAACATTGGCTTCGTAATAGACATTTCTTCTATTTTAAGTTATAATTTGTTTTTTAACAAGGGATAAAAGAGATAAAGGGAACATTTCGAGCCATCGACCCTCGAACCAACTTGAGAACCAATCACACTAAATAGAGCAATATGATTCTATGATCCTGTAGTAGATCTATATGAGCATAACCTGGCAAGAGCAGAACCCTATCACCCTACTTAATGTAAGAGTCTTACAGAAAAAAATAAGAGTAACGGAAATAAACAGCAAAGAGTAGAAAAATAAAGACAGAAAAAAGTGGAAATTAAGTTGAATCGTAATGATCACAAACGAGCTCCAGCTCCCTCCCCTGGCTGAATATATCTTCAAAAATCTCAGCAGGTTGAGGTGCCTGAACCCGCCCCCTCCCCATTTTTCGGATTATCCAGGGCCATATTCTCCCTCTCATCCCTCTCACTGCTAGATTCATCTCAAATCCTCCTGCGTTTAGGCTCCTCGATAGCTCCCTCCTCAGATGCTTTGCCTTCAGTTTCCATTCGGCCATTACGGCCCCCATCAAAGAAAGTACCTCATCCCTTTCTTGCCGAGGACAAATAATATAATCACAGTGGTTAACAATTGTTTAAAAGATTATTTTATATTTTATCTCCTTCCGTGTGATTGTTTAAAGGTGTTGAGATCCGAAAATTAGTAAATGATTCTTGGCATTCCTGCTGATGTCCGAAAATACTTTGTTTGAAACTATGCACTTATTTTCAAACGTGAGATGACTTAGGCTCTATTTGTAATCACTTAAAATAAGTGATTGCGCCTTTTTTATAAGAAAAAAGTATGAAATAATAATTGTGGAATAATGGCTCACCCTCCTAGGGTCTCCTGATGATGTATTTATAATAGGAGAAGAATAGTTAATTACAAATATGTCCTATACTATACATTATTTTACCCCCTCAATCTGTGTAGGGGAAACAACGCGCAGATTGGCACGTAAAAACTCAAAACGTTGACTAGATAAATTTTTAGTAAAAATATCAGCTAACTGTAACTGAGTAGGGACATATTTGACGACAAGATCTCCATGAGCAACACGTTCTCTGACAAAATGGTAATCAATCTTGATGTGCTTGCTGCGGTCATGCTGAATGGGATTAACTGCAAGATACGATATGATGCAGACACATTGTCGCAGCGTAGTTGGACCGGGTGTGAGATAGTAATGCCCATATCAGCAAGTAGAGAGCGAATGAAGATGGTGTCCTGGACTGTGTAAGCAATGGCACGGTATTCAGTTTCAGTTGATGACGTGGATACTGTGGGCTGTTTCTTGGACCTCCGAGAAATTAAATTGCTTCCCAAAAATATGGCATACCCTGTTGTGGATCGACTACTATATGGACAACCAGCCCAATCCGCATCAGAATAAGCAACAATAAGAGAGATATCAGGATTGGATTGAAGCCATAATCCATGATCCACAGTGCCCTGCAAATATTTGTAAATACGCTTCACGGCCAAAAGATGAGTAGTACGTGGGGCATGCATAAATTGAGAAACCAAGTGCGCAGCATAAGTAATATCAGGTCTAGTTAAAATCAAATACTGTAATGCACCTACCATACTACGATACTCAGTAGCATCAGTGAGTAGTTCTCCATCTGTCAGAGAAAGAGTGGTGCGTGATGGCAGCGGAGTACGGACAGGTTTGACGGTATGAAGATGAAAATGACGCAAAAAATCAGAGATATATTTATGCTGAGAAATAAATAAACCCGTAGCAGTTCGCCGAGTCTGAAGGCCTAAGAAAAAATGTATATCCCCTAAATCCTTCATAGCAAATTGAGATGATAAAGACTGAATAATAGTGCGAACAAAGGACAGGGAACTACCAGTGATTAATATGTCATCCACATAAAGAAGAATGTACACAACCTGCGAAGCACGGCGAAATACAAACATGGAGGAATCGGATTTGCTCTGAGAGAAACCATGAGTTAAGAGAAATCCGCTAAAACGATGAAACCAGGCCCTGGGAACCTGTTTCAGACCATATAATGCCTTTTTGAGGCGACATACATGCTGCGGAAAAGAAGGATGAATAAAACCTGGAGGTTGACGCATGTAGACTTCTTCTATAAGATGACCATGAAGGAAAGCATTTTTGACATCCAGAATACACCAACCAAGAGAAACAGCAATGGATAAAACAAGACGCACAGTATTAGGTTTAACCACAGGACTAAATGTTTCAGTAAAATCTATACCAGCTTGTTGCTTAAACCCTTGAGCTACCAACCTAGCTTTGTGACGCTCAATAGACCCATCAAAATTATATTTTGTTCGATATGTTGGAATAAATCTGATAATACTTTAATCTTCATATTGGAATTATCTAGAGAATTAACTGAGCGGAAGCGTACCCGACTCCATTGGAGATGAACTTTACAGATTCGGGAGACGGAGGCTAGGGTTTGGATCTTCTAGTTGATACACACCCTCGGGAATTGTCTCTCTAGCGATGGGATGCAGAAAGACGGAATGGCGTGTTCAACTAGGGACCATAACCCCTCTATTTATAGAGAATGTTTAACCCTAATCAGCCCATCATTAATTAGGTTAAGCCCATGGGTTTCTACACAATTGGGCCCTATACCTTATTAGATAACTTATTAGCCCACTTAAATTAATATCCATAGGACCACTAATTTTTGGGCTAAATATAAGATAGCATATAACATACAATTAACCCAATAAATAATATATTGTTAATATCATATGTAGTATAAGTCCAATAATCTAACACGATAAACCCATTTACACCCAACTACATTTTTTGTGCGGTCCCAAGGTACTAATTCTCAAGTCTTATTTGCTAGTAATGCATTAAATTCTTCCGCCATAGCCTCACGCAAAAAAAAAAAAGTATTTTTGAGCTTGAGAAAAACAAGTGGGATCATCCGAGGGTGAAAAAGCACTTAAATTAAAAATCGTTTTTGGCTTAAAAATACCATCTTTAGCACGGGTTTTCATGGGGTGGATATTAATAATGGGAGAGGGACTAGGAGAAGGAGATGGGCTAGGTGTTAAAGACTCAATGTCACTACTACTGGGAGTAGCAATACAACTGGGCAGTGGGTTATTATCCCCAGAAGGTGGAGGCCAGGCTAACGCAGGGGGTTGTGGGTGAGCTACTGTGTGTGGAGGGGTTGGAGACAGTAATCGGGCTGGGTAGCGTAGTGGAGGCAGTAGGTTGATGATCGAAGACTGGATGTTATGGCAGGAGAAGAGGAAAAAGAATGATCTGGTGGTGGGAGTAAGGTGTGGACAGTAGGTTGGTGGGTCCTGAGGCTAGTGAAAAACCATGAAGAAGCAGTGTCAGGAGTGCTTGGAATGGGAGGATCAGGCCGGGAGTTAAGTTAATAAGACGGGGATAAGGATAATCATTTTCATGAAATAATAATTGTGGAATAATGGCTCACCCTCCTAGGGTGTCCTGATGATGTATTTATAATAGGAGAACAATAGTTAATTACAAATATGTCCTGTACTATACATTATTAAAAAGCACTTATTTTACCAAACACAATCAACTTTTACTATTAATCACTTTTTCTCAAAAGGTGCTTTTAATTAAACACAAGTGATTGCAAACAAAGCCTTAATTAGTTTGTAATTGTATTGTTTCAAAAAATTAGTTTGTAATTGTAATAATGTTGTGTGCATCCCCTATGAAAAAAAAGAATGTAAAAATATAATCAATGTGGTGTCTATGAAATTAGTAATGCTGATTCGAATAGGAAATCAAATTTAAAGTTATATTAATCGATGAGCATACAAAGCTGAATTTACAGTTCTTTTAGTTGAGAATTTATATTACTGTAAATTATTTCATTTTTAGCTCCTGTGTGATTCATTATATGCGCTGAGTTGAAAATTTGTAATTAATTTGTGTTTAGATTGGAAAATGGTTTATTTAAACTATTAAACCATTTACACATTTGTGTTTGGATTGTAATAATAATAATAATGTTGTGTGCATCCCCTATGAAAAAAAGAATGTAAAAATATAATCAATGTGGTGTCTATGAAATTAGTAATGCTGATTCGAATAGGAAATCAAATTTAAAGTTATATTAATCGATGAGCATACAAAGCTGAATTTACAGTTCTTTTAGTTGAGAATTTATATTACTGTAAATTATTTCATTTTTAGCTCCTGTGTGATTCATTATATGCGCTGAGTTGAAAATTTGTAATTAATTTGTGTTTAGATTGGAAAATGGTTTATTTAAACTATTAAACCATTTACACATTTGTGTTTGGATTGTAATAATAATAATAATAATAATAATAATAATAATAATAATAATAATAATTGTAATGATAGCATATGCATGTCCCAATGCATGAATACACGATTGTAACCAATGTAACCACAGAAGTAGCCACGAATCCCAAAAAAAACTAAAAAAAAAACAACGAATCCCACGATTGCTTCAGAAAATTATTGCGTTTTTACTCCTATATGATTCATTATAAGTGTTGGAATTCGAAAATTAATAATAAATTTGTGTTGAAGTCCGAATATGGTTTATTTAAAGGTAGTTTCTATGGTACCCATAAGGTACCGTACCTTTGTCCACATGAACCAATGAAAAGGTAGCAGTTGAATTATTTAAATCTAAATTAAAATTGATAAAGTGATGTGGTCCAATCAAATGAATGCTAGGTACGGTACCTCTGTTTTTAGATAGGTACCGGAGTTGTCACCTTATTTAAACTATGAACTCTTTTACACATGTGAGATGGCTTTATTGGATTGTAATAATAGTAAGGGAGTGTTTGCAAATGCTTTTGCTTAAAAAACATTTTTGAAGTGATTTTGGAAAAAGTGATTAGTAGTATAAGTTGATAGTGTTTGAGAAAAAAATGATTTTGAAAAGTAAAAATTGGTAGTATAGTAAAATAAGTGTTTTTTGTGTAATAGAAAAGGTAAAATACACTTTTTACACGAAAGTTGAGAAACGATTTTTAAATAGAAGTTGTTGCTTGAAAAACACTAATTTTAGTTTTTAACTACCAAAAATCGAGAAGCGCTTTTTTTAACACTCCCTAATAATAGCATGTACATACATCTCTACATGTCCTGATGTCCCAATGAAACAAGAGAACACACGAATGTATTCAATAGGGTTTTGGTGGCAGACATTTTCGTGTTTATTGTTTCGAGATTCCATTTTTCTTAATCTTTTTATCTTCCCAAAGCATTTGGGTAGCCGGTAGCAGACATTTTCGTGTTTATATATGGCTTACTGAGTTGGTAACCATATTTTAGAAGAGTTCTGCTTGGAAGGAGTATGGGTCAACAAGTACTAATTTCAAGACTCTCATTAACTCCATCTGATCAGACTTCCTTTTAAATTTCAGTGGAGACAGTTTTCAATCATGATTGTTTATGCTATGATCATTAATAATAGTCAAAGATAATCTCTTTCACATGTTGGTTTATTATTGAAAAAGCCGGTTTTCAATCATGGTCAACTCTATGTAGCAGTTTTCCCGAGTTACCAACCCCAAAAGATTAAAGATCTTGATTTTAGATGACAACCAACAACGCTCAAATGAGACCAGAAATGTTGTTTATAAGGAAGTGCTCCAAAATGTTTAATTTTTGTGCTTGTGATGCTAATATTAAACTACAACAATTTTTTATTTATTTAATACAAGTTACATTATTTTAGCCGTGCATTGCACGGGTAAAATAATAATAATATAAAAAATAGTATAAATGTAAAATAGATAAAAATTTAAAAACATTAAAATAAAATAAAAATCATAAAATTGAAAAAATAAAGTGAAATTAAAAAATAAAAAATTTAAAAGCCTTTTAAATAGATGTAGAATATACAAATATTTTTAAAAAATAAAAAATATTGACTTTGATATTATGAAATTTTCACAATTTTTTATATATTTCTTCAAATTTAAAATTTTTTACATTTTTTAAATATTAAAGACCTGCTATTACAGGTCAAAAACTTATGGGAAAAGGTGCAAATAGGCCCATGTACTAACCAAAAAAGGTCAAATAAGCTCTTATTTAGGAAGCTCTGTCCGGTCATCACCATTTGGGGTACGTGGTTCCTGGTGGCTGGTGGAATTTTTTGATGAAATGTTTTGAGCATCTTATTCATAAAGTCTAGTTTACTCATACCAAATTTCAACTAAAATTTCAATCGGGAAGGCATTCAAATGAATTCTTGAAGATAACTGTGGTTCTAAGTGCGCAGTTATTTTCAAGAATTCATTTGAATGCCTTTCCTATTGAAGTTTTAGCTGAAATTTGGTATGAGTAACTAGACTTGATGAATAAGATGCTCAAAAAATCTCATCAAATAATTCCACCGGGAACTAGGGTTGTTAACGAACCGAGCTTTTATCGAACTATTCGAGTTCGAGCTCGGTTTCGAACCTAACGAGCCGAGCTTAACGAGCTTTCGAACTCGAACCCGAGCTGAGTTTTAAGTTCGAAATATTAATCGAGCCGAGCTCGAACATAGTAGTATTAGACTCGGTTCGAACTCGAGCCTATCGAACACCCTGAAATTATAAATATAATTTATATATAATAAAAATTTAAATATATATAATTAGTATGATTTTAAGCATTTAAATATGTTTATTAACGAACCGAATGCTTGTCGAATCATTCGAGCACGAGCCTATTAACGAGCATCACCTAAAATTTTAAAATCGACCATATTTATCGAGCTTAACGAGCGCTCGGTTCGAACATCGAACGCCTATCGAGCCGAACACGAGCTTCATATGTAAAGCTCGCCGAGCTTCGAGATCGAACCCGAACACCATTAATTCCTTATCGAGCCGAACTCGAGCTCTAGGTGTTCGGGCTCGGCTCGGCTCGTTAACACCCCTACCGGGAACCACCCCAAATGACGACGTCCGGACAGAGTCTCCTAAATAAGGGCTTATTTGACCTTTTTTTGGTTAGTCTCCTAAAAAAGGACTTATTTGCACCTTTTTCCAAAACTTATTAAATGGTCGAGTTGATCAATTTTGTAAAGCAGACGTACTAATATGATACTTTTATTAGTACAAAGACTTAAGTGATGGATTGGAAATAGTAAAAGGTCTTATTTGACCCTTTATCCATTTGCAAAATAGGACTATTCTGTTGAGTTGTATTGAAGGAAGACATAGTAAACTTGAATTGTACTGAATTGAAATTATGGCCATATATGGTATATAAATTTATTGAAAGTCCAACTAAAAATAAAAATGGTGCAAGCCAAATTATGTTTCTCTTTCAAAAAAGGTGTATATGATTGTTTAGAATTATTTTAATGGCTTGAAAACTAAACCTACAATATATAGATGTGCATCACTTGAAATTGACTTTGGTTAAATTATACTCCCTCCGTCCCTTATAACTTTGCCAACTTTCCTTTTTGGGATGTCCCATTAACTTTGCCACTTTCCCGTTTAAGTAAAGAATTTGTGGTTTCAATTAATTCTCCCTCCTTTCCACAAACCTCAACGTCACAGTTTTTACTATATTAATCCTCGTGCCGGTTAAACCTGGCAAAGTTATTACGGACGGAGGGAGTATGTGGTTAAAAAATAACCTTCGCAGACTAGACATAACCAAACAGTGTCAAACTCGACCACCACCACCACCACCCAGAAAGTTTTTGGACCCATCATGTACTACTCATCGAATTTCTTGGACGAAATTTGCTATAGGTACCCCATACTTACCCCATTTCCTACCCCATATAAATACCCTCCCAAAAATTTACCCCCACTCCCTCATCTTCCTCCCCTCTTATCTCCCTTTCATCTCCCTCTTTTCCAGCCAGCCCCTCTCCCTTTCATCTCCCTTTCATTTCCCTCAATTAAGCCCCCCCTGTTTGGTTCTGACGAACACCCAAGCAGCTCCGGTGGGAAGTCGGAAAACCCAGCCGGACACCACCCAAACCCCCGTCAGGCCTCAGGCCCCGACGACCCCCAGCGGCAACGACAAGGTAGCAGGAGCGGAGATCTAACAGTAGCCGGACTACGTAATGGCAGGTGGAACTGATGCCCGGCAAGCCGGTCATCTTCTTCGGCGACACCTGACCGTTGTCTCAGTTCATACCTGTAATTTCAGTTCAAAACCTTCAAATTCCAGCGACCATAACTTCGAAACATACCTGTGATGGTTCAGATCTGTTAGCTTTGGTTCGGATCTGTTAGCTTCAAATTCTAGTGAAAAGAGTTGTCTCACATTCCATTTGATTTGTCTGTAATGTGAAAATAGTTGTCTGTCTGGTGAAACTATGAAGTACCTGTGTATATTTAGACTACTCTGTGATGATATTGAGATGTCTGTCATGGTATTTTGAATATTATGTAATTGGTTTGGAGTTGTCTGTCAATTTATTTTGAATTGTTTAAAATTGGTTTATAGTTGTCTGTCATGTGAAAGTAGTTGTCTGGCAAGGCATATTAGTTGTCTGGTACGTTAAATCCAATTGTTTAAAATTGGTTTGTAGTTGTCTGTCATGTGAAAGTAGTTGAAGTCATATTAGTTGTCTGGTACGTTAAATCCAATTGTTTAAAATTGGTTTGTCGTTGTCTGTCATGTGAAAGTAGTTGTCTGGCAAAGCATATTAGTTGTCTGGTACGTTAAATCCAATTGTTTAAAATTGGTTTGTAGTTGTTTGTCATGTGAAAGTAGTTGTCTGGCAAGACATTTGAATTGTCTGTCAGTTTATTTTAAATTGTAGAAAATAGTTTTGTAGTTGTCTGTCAGGTAAAATTAGTTCTCAGGCAACCCATTTGAATTGTCTTGCATGTTGTTTGGAATTCATTAAAATTGAGTTGTAGTTTTCTGTCATGGGAATTGACTTCTCCACCAATGTATTGCAACAAATTGTCTGTAATGAGATATAAAATGTCTGGCCTTTCTTCTGAGTTGTCTGTCTACAAGTCAGGAGAATGTGGCCCAGACTACTAATGTCTGGCCAAGACAAAATTTGTTTTGCTATACGACAGAGTACTCAATTGGCCCAGACTACCAATGTCTGGCCAAGACAAAATTTGTCTGGCTGTAGGACAGAGAGTAGTTAATTGTCCCAGACTACTAATGTCTGGCCAAGACAAAATTTGTCTGGCTGTAAGACAGAGAGTATTCCTTATTCTAACAGGAAAACCTACTCTTCTCCTTGTAAAGACTACATATGTAATTCATTCACCACATTTGTCTTCACATTATCGATACAACCATGTTTCAAAAAAAGGCATACACATTTATATAAAAACTACATTACCAATACAATCATGTTTCCAAACAAAATCACATACATTTAAAGTTGTCTAACCACACACACATTTTATGTACGACTCTAACAACTATAAACCACGTTCACTTCAAGCAACTATGAAACCACGTTCACTTTATGCTAGACAAACACTGCAGTTCCAAATTGTCTGTCCGCCAAACAAAATACAAACATATGACGAAAAACAACATACTCTTCTCCTAGACTAACAAATACAGACACTGCACTTACAAGTTGTCTGTCAGGATAGACAACCCTTTTTTTCGAAAACACACTAAAAAATGAAAAAATCAAGAAAAGTAGATCTGATCTGATCAAGTCATTCGAAACTTCTTGATCTGCACTTTCGCCGTTGTCTCCCCACGTCACCGAGCTCTCCCCTTCGTCCGATTACTGTAGCTCTTCCATTTGAAACGGGAAAAAAAGGCAGAAGAGGAGAGAAGCAGGAGAAGAAGCTTGGAGGGAGAAAAGATTGTAAAAATTAGAAGACTTGATGGGAAGAGATCTTGAAATGGAGAAGAAATCAAGATTTGGAAAAAAGAGAAAGAAAAGGGATGGGGGCTGCGTGAAAAGAAAAGATGGAGGAGAGAGGGAGGGAAGGAGAAGAAAAGTGGGGGAGGGGGAGAGGGTTTTGGAAAGGGGTAAAAGGGATGGTAAAAAGGAGAGTATTTATATGGGGTAGGGAATGGGGTAACTATGGGGTACCTATAGCAAATTTCTTCTTGGACACATAGTTCCTTCAATGACATCACTAGGCGTGTTCCCCAACTATTTCTGGAACACGTGTAGCCTTCTTACTAGCTTAACTTTTTGGGTTTAAAGCCCAGTCTTGTACTTTACTTATAAAAAAACTCTCCCCTTTGGGAAAGGGTCCAAAATTCTGCCAAAATATTAACAACCTTGCTATAGGTACCCCATTTTACACCTCAATTTGTACCATGACCTATTTGTGTGGCTCACAAAAGCCCACTTCAATAAATTAATTGCTCCACTTTAATTTAATGAGTTGCTTTTGTGAGCCACAAAAATATGGTGGGGTATAAATTGGGGTACAAATTGGGGTACCTTTAGCATTTTTGAAATATTAAAATAGGTTTCTGTTTGTAGTTTTGCTGATACTTCTCTCTAGATTACTACCTCTAGATTCTATAATCCATCACAGATGAATACTAGACATGTATTAGGGTTAGAATGAATGTCTTAGAGTTTACAAGTCTCCCGATGGGAGTGTATATATAGGAAAGCATGGGTTGGACATATGCCCTGATAAGCCCAAATACATAAAATTTAGGGATTCTAATATATACGAATGAATACCAAAAGTGGAGGATTGATCTCCTCCGAACTACCGGACACAACTTTGGTCTGAACTTTTTTTTGAAGAGCATGCGCGTTGGATTGAAGTGCGCAGCAACGGCCTGGATCTATTGCAATGCACGAAAGTGACAAAACTGAAATGCAGTATATATTCAATTAACTATTGAGCAGTACCACTCAATCACTCATGACTCATGCTTTATTTTCTTACCATTTTAGTTTCAAAACGGTAAACATTTCTCAATTAATAAAAGCAAATGCTTAATTAATTAAAGTATTAGGGAGGACCTAAAAATTAATAATAATAAAATGAATATATTTTAAAACTGATTTTAAATTTATGTCAAATATATAAGTTTAAAATACGTTTTTTAGGAGAAATAAGGTTTTTTTAAACCTGATTTTTTTATTGTAAACTTTTACACGTAAGCAATAATAAGTGTAGCCGTTGCACAACTTTTCTCATGTCATCCGTCATCTTGATCGAAATGATAAGTTTTACTTGAGTGTTATTTGATGGTCATACAAAAATAATGATTTTAACTTGGTCTTATTGTAATGATATTATTTCGCGAAATTATGTTTTTGACATAATTACTATTTTTATTTTTGTTATGCAACTAGGAATTATGCTCTTATGTAGTAATGAGATATGTGCTACTTGTGTCCAATTTTTTTAATAGATTCCGTATTATACACGTCTACGTATTTACACGTTTTTGAAAAGTCAACATTTTTAAACGAATATTTAACCGTGTTTTTTTATTTATGTTATTCAATAAAACATGTACGTATTAAACCACGTTTAATTTCCAGGAACAAATGATCATGAGAGCAATATTTTGTGAAGATTTGTTTTGTACTCAATCAAATAAACCGACATACCCCATCAGGTATGGTGTGATTTATGAAGGTTTCGAGCTATTAAGGATACCCGATCGGGTAAACTTATATTATTGACATAAATTTAAAACCAGTTTTAAAATATTCATTTTATTGCTTTTATTTTAAGAATTCTTGATTTTTTTTTGCTTCTATTATTTTCTTGTTTCATTACTACGTACTTTTATTGATTCTTGATTTTAAATATTTGACATAAATTTAAAATCATTTTTAAAATATTTATTTTATTATTAGTAATTTCGAGTTCCTCTCTAATACTTTAATTAATTAAACATGTGCTTTTATTAATTGAGAGTGTTTGCCGTTTCTAACTAAAATATCAAGACCGTTAAAAAAAACTAAAATGTCAAGAAAATAAAGCATGAGTCATGAGTGATTGAGTGGTACTGCTCAATAGTTAATTGAATATATACTCCATTTCAGTTCTGTCACTTCCTTGCATTGCAATAGATCCAGGCCGTTGCTGCGCACTTCAATCCCACGTCCATACTCTTCAAAAAAAAAAGTTCGGGCCAAAGTTGTGTCCGGTAGTTCGGAGGAGATCAATCCTCACCAAAAGTGTGCAATAATATAAAAGATACTTCCTCCGTTCTTTTTTAGTTGCAACAGTCAACTTTTGCACATTTGCCAACGCACACATTTGACCGTAAGTATATCTTAATCTCTATTAATAAAAAAATATTACGAATCAAATTTTGAAAATTTGTAATGAGATGAACTGAAAACTATTTTTTTGAAAAAATAATTTCCGTAAAATAATAGTGTAAAATGTAGTCAAAGTAGATCATGTGAATAGTGCAAAAAGTCAACATGTTGCAACTAAAAAGAGACGGAGGATAGTATTTGTTGAGCGTATGTGGTTGGGTGATGTCCAAGTCAAATAGTTGTTAGACTTGGAGTCCGAATTCATATACTTTATCAAGAGTTCTTGTCTCAATCTCTAAGGTGATAGTAGTCAAGGAAAAAAAAGAGTAAAACATCTAGAGAGGCGGTAGAGCTACTAATACGTACAGAGAGAGAAATACATTTGATGTATTAATTAAGAGATAATAGTATATATATTAGTAAGAAATGTTAGGTACATTAAATGCAGGCACGCATGTAAGCTTTTCTGTGGGCGCAGCCCTGCATGGTGGAAGAAATTGACACATGGCACTAATGATAATTGTTGAGTAGTGTACGAGGTGATCGCAGGGGTGGAAACAGGGAGGGGCTGGCGGTGGCCATGGCCCCTGCAAGAAAAATAATCGTATGTATATATTATGTATAAATACTTTTAATCTGTAGAAAGTATGTTGCTATTTTAAACTTTGGCCCCTGCAATGTAAAATTGTTAAGGACCGGCCCCTTTAACCCTAAATGTTTGGCTCCGCCACTGGGTGATCGAGGCCTAGGTGCGGAGGCCCCTCGTTCTTGTTGTCATTACTTCGTATTGCTAGCTTGTTTCCTTATTTGGCAGAGTGCTTAGTTGGGGATAATGTGCTAAGGCCGAGGTGCCGGCATGGGCTGAGGGGCTTGTCCGGCCCATTTCCATTAGCCTTTGGTGTCATCTTGAGATGTTTGTGAGAATGTGGTGCCCTCGATCAGCCAGCGATGGTTCTGGTTTGTGGTGCCCTCGATCAGCCAGCGATGGTTCTGGTTGAGGGTGGAGTCGAGTTGTTATGTTTGGACCGCTTGTTTGTGTTTATGCATGTCAGTCGTGGAGTTGAGCACATATACGTTCATGTGTGTAGACCGTGAGACTTAGCACATATACTTTATCAAATGTAATTAGGAGATTGTTTAAGCTATTTTTCGTAAGCTAAATTATGTAGATCATACTGTATCATGTATATATACTGAAAGAAAGTAATAAACAAATAATTAATTTAGGTAACACACAAGAATTAAAGAAGGAACAAGAATTAAAGAAGGAACAAGAAGTAATAAGAATTGTGAATATATTGCTTAAGAATGCTTATGAAACAAAGTGTCTTTGAGAGTATTAGTATTTAGTAGAATGCTTGTCTGTTCACATCGGGTGTTAATTTAGGATGTTTTCTTTAGTTATAAAATACACATAGACCAGACCAGATCAGACCAGACCAGACCAGACCAGACCAGACCAGACCTGACCTGACTTCTGTAGTTATAAAATACACATAGACCAGACCAGATCAGACCAGACCAGACCAGACCAGCAAATTTCAGTCCAAAAGAAAACATCCTTAATAGTAACGATTAATTCAGGCCATTCATTGCATCACATCTGACGAGTCTAGCGGAAAAGTAAGGCTCTATTTGCAAACCCAACTGGGAAGTGCTTTTAACTTTTTAAAATGATTTGGTAAAAAAGTGATTAATAGTAAAAGTTGGTAGTGTTTGAGAAAAAAGTGATTTTGAAAAGTAAAAGTTGGTGGTGTTTGGTAAAATAAGTACTTTTTATGTAATAGAAAAAGTAAAAAGCAGATTCTAGCTTTTAGCTTTTAAGTAATTCATTTAAGTAGAAGTTCTCATTTGAAAACATCTTTTTTAGCTTTTGTAAGCCAAAAGCTGGGAAGTGCTTTTTTTGTTGTGTTTGCAAACAGAGCCTAACTCTAGCTTTGTGCCTTTGTGAGTTTGTGTAACCGTCCACTTTTATCTTCATAATTCTGCTCAACAATCAATGATCTTATCCGCATTTATGATGGATTTATTGGACGCGAGAATATGACTTATCGTAACGTTCAGCTTCTGCTGATTATCTCCTCCTTGATATTATCTTGCAATCTTTAATTAATATCTATAATCTATATAATATAATAAATCAAACTTTGGTAGTCCTATGGAGAAATTGTTGACATGTGGCAACACCCTTTATCTTAAAATTTGACATGTGTCAACACTATAATAACTTTTTACTCCCTATTGATATATAACATTAATGTATTGAGTGCATAACAACACAACATAAACACACGTACATGGCATCCAATATGCATGCGTGCAATGTTTATAAGAATTTAAAAGGTTAAAAAGAAAGTCTATTCAACTTCTTAAACTCCGTGTACAAGAAAAATCTATTCAACTTCTAATCATTCATATAATAAAACAAACTTGGATAGAGTCTTATGGAGAAATTGTTGACATGTGGCAACACCCTTTATCTTAAATTTTGACATGTGTCAACACTATAATAAAGTTTTACTCTCTATTGATATATAACATTAATGTATTGAGTGCATAACAACACAACATAAACACACGTACATGGCCTTCATGTGTGCAATGTTTATAAGAATTTAAAAGATTAAAATTAAAGAAAGTCTATTAAACTCCATGTACAAGAAAAATCTATTCAACTTCTAATCATTTATAACTACATATTACATAGCCACTATCACTATTTTATTACCTTTACATTACACACAATTATATGTGTAAAGTTGGGTGAAAAATAATGTTATATACGTAGTATAATTTTAAAACATATATATAGAACTATGAGTTTTACATTTAGTAATTATAAGTCTATGATTCAATATATAAAAAATATAATTTCAAAACCGTAAATCTATTAATCTTTTTAGTACTTCATGCTAAGAATGTTTTAATTTGTACTAATATTTTCCAAACTGCTTCGGTCTTTGTAATTTAGGTTTGGCCTGTTTAAATATGATCTTCTCAAATATGTTTATGTTTGATTTCATTTTTTTAAAATTTTGGTCAAGACGGGATTAAAGCTACTTTAAGTGAAAACATCTTACTTGAAAAATACTGACATGATTGGAAAATATTGCCGCTAATAATAGTAAATATTGTTGTGTTTAATGTGTAGTAATGCAACTATTTGATAGTAATGACTACAAGATGACAGTAAATACTGTCATGTTACTCATATTTTCGAGGGGAAACATAGTAGTCCCATTTTCAAATTCCAAAAACTTATTTATTCATATTTCGAGAACTTTCCAATAACTTTACATATATATATACATACTACAGTAAAAACAATTCCCCATCGAAGTGTTGTTAACAATTATATTCTTACACATAATACAATCCACGGAGTATAAATGAAAGGCCAAATGAAATGAGTATTGAATTTATCATCCACCTCCAATTACTTTTAAAGTTTTCGATCAACACTCCTAATAACAAATAAAAATTAAAGAGAAAATATTGGAATAGACTCTTTTACATCATTTGATATCATATACTAAAGAACATTATATAAGTAAGTTTACCTTACAAGCACAATGATTTCAGACATTTAATTTTAACCTACTATATTGGAGGTCACTTTTTTTTACAAAAATAAGGTAATGGAGAAATTTTATACAAATTCATATAAATTTAAAATACAAAGTAACAGAAATACAAACAATAGTAAATGTATCAAATCGGCGCACTTTATGTCCAGGACTCCTTCTAATGTTGATTTCCTGATATTTTATTTTAATTATCAGCTTCCTATCTTGGTCCGTAGAGCTCTTATTGATGATAAACTTAGTTTATCTTATTTTAGATTTTATGTGTAATTCTTTGTCTTTTTTTTAATTAGGGAGGTTTTGGTTTGGTCCCCCTCTCTTTATTTTTAACTCTATTCTTAATGCGGTGGTTTGCCTTCCGGGATAGAAAAAAAATAGTAAACGTATGAAAATAGACAAAATAATTTATAACATTAAAAATAATAAATAATAAATAAAAATATCAAAAAAAATGAAAATGTAAAAAAATATAAAATCAAAATGTGACCCTTTTAAAATATATACTCCATATAATATTTAAATAGAGATAGTTAAAAAATGTTTATTTATTTATATATAAATATAAATATAATCATCTTTTATTGTTATTTATATAAATACAAATACACAATGTTTATTCTTATTAAATCGATATAGTTAAAAGTAAAAACTTTTACCGGTCTGTACTTTAAAATCTAAAATACTTTGGAACACAAAATAATACGGAGTAACAAAAATGAAATATATACGAAGTAGTTATCAGTTATCACACAATTTAGAACGCGAAATCAAGATTATGTACTTCGTAAAAAAGTCAACACGTTTTTGCCAAATTTAGTCCTTCGGCTATTGTGCGAATGACACTTTTGGTACCCGTCTTTGAAACTTTTCATATAGAGTCATTCAACTTTCATAAAAGTGAAACTTTTGGTCTTTCAACTATTATAATAGTGACATTTGTAGTCCTCTACTTATTGTGACAAAATCATAGTTGAAGGACTAAAAGTATCAATTTCATAATACTTAAAAGAGTAAATGTGAGGAATTTTGAAGTTGGGGGTAAAAGTGTCTCTCGCATAATATATAGTCGAAAAACCAAAATGGAAAAATTGAAAGTCGTGCACCAAAAGTGTCACTGAAACAATAGTCAGGGTACTGAAAGCTGCAAAAACTCAAAAGTCAACTAATAAGGTTGATAAAGTAAAAACAGGGTTACCAAACGCGGTCAAAATATATGGACTATTTTTGGCTTCTTAAAGTAAACACACATTGCTATTTAATTCATATCCCAAACTTGAATACAAACTGCAAACTCATTTACTATGTTTTTTATTTTTATTATTATTTTTTTCCCTCCGGAAGGCAAACCACCAAAATCAGTGGGGTAAATGTTGGAGTACATTTACCAAATTTTATTAAGGTTGCAAATAAAACGAGAGGGGGACCAGACCAAAACCTCTTTGTATTAATGGTAAACTACAAACTCATTTACCGTGTTTTTTATTATTAAACTAATTTTACTCTTAAATTAGATCAAATCATATAATATAAAACCAAATCAAACTTAAACAAATTAGGCCATATCACTCATAACTAAAAAATTAAGTGGAGAATACCATAAAATTTGAATTTAATTGCAAATATATATTCCTACTCAATTTTTATTGGATGTTGTAGCAGTTTTCTATTTTTTTTCATGACTATGCACCTCTATTTCATTATTTTTCTACCACTTCTTTTCCATATGTCCCAGTATGTCTATCTCATAAGGAATATATATTCTAAATAATTATTCTTTTATTATTATTACTATACCAATTTAACATCAATCGCAAAAATTCAATTTTCTTGATCAAATCATCACATTCTTAATAAATTCAGTATAACTCATTGGGTGTTCAGTTCGTATACAATTTCATACCCTTACTATCTTATTCTTTCTATATTTTTTCTTTTATACTTTTTACATAAAAAAACTTCAACGCATATATTACCGTCATATAAAGTAACGAGGTGTGGCACCTTGCTTTTCTCTCTAATAATTAGATATTTAATTCTTCATGCCCATTAAAAAATAAGGGTTACATGAATATTCTATAATGATATAAATTCTATAATAATATAAAGTGACATGGTGTGGTACCTTGCTCTCCCCTTCAATTAGACATTTAATGTTTCATACCCATTAAAAATAAGGGTTACATGAATATTGGAGTAATTGAAATATTTTCAATTCAAAAAAATAATAATGATAATCTATCTATAATCTATAATAAAAAAATATAAAGTAACAAGGTGTGGCATCTTGCTTTTGCCTCCAATTAGACATTTAATGCTTCATATCCATTAAAAAAAAATAAGAGTTACATGAATATTGGAATAATTGGAATATTTTCAATTCAAAATCTATCTATCTATAATAATATAAATCTATAATAATATTAAGTAACAAGGTGTAGCGCCTTGCTTTTCCCTCCAATTAGACATTTAATGTTTCATACTCATTAAAAAAATAAGAGTTACATGAATATCTATCTACAATAATATAAAGTAACAAGGTGTGACACCTTGTTTTTCACTCCAATTAGACATTATTTAATGTTTCATATGCATTAAAAAATAAGAGTTACTCCGTACATGAATATTGGAGTAATTGGAATATCTATCTATAATAATATAGAGTAACAAGGTGTGACACCCTGCAAAAATAGAGATTATAAATTGTATGTAGTATTGTACTACTTAAAAAATAGGATTTTCTTTTCCTCTATTCTTCATCTTATGTTTTTTTTGCTTTTCTTGTGTCTACCTTCGCCTTCTTCCCCTGCTTCTTCCAAATTCCTCCCCCACGGACCCACACAAGAGAGACTCTTTAAAAATTCCTTTCCCATTCTTTTATCTAGTGTCGCCTGTTGTGCCTATCATTCATTAAATTGATTTAAATCATTATATCATTTTTAATTTAGATTTAAATAATTTAAATGTATCATTTTGATTGATCCATGTGGACAAAGGTATAGCATACCATAGAATCTACCTACGGAGTATAATTTTTTATTATAGCAATATAGCATGATATTTTACAATCATGTGACTTTTTATTTATTAGAAGTGTTTTATATAGATCGATTAATTATCTTAGATCATAAATCAAAGAGATTTCGATTACTTTTTTTAGTCCAAGTCCTGACTTTAACTCTATTAAATTAGATATTGCTTATCGAAGGCCTCTTAGAATAACTTTGTGAAGATAGCTCCTTCATATATACAAGAATCTTAGCTTTTTTTTTCTAATAGAGTTATTACTTCGTATTAATTATAACTTCACAAATTCTAATACAATACTACGTACGTAGTATGATGTTGAGAGCAAAAATAGGCCGCAACCATACATGGCACCATTAATGATGATACGAGTACTATTACTGTTATTATTATTCTCTTGCGATCGCTCCGCAGCCCAGCCGCCACCGCTGCCGCCGTCATCGGCTCCAATAATATCTTCATGCCATGTAAACTTTATCAACGCCTCTTGCTATAATGTCTCCACGCACAAACCATTGTGCGTGCAATCTCTGACCCCTTTCGCCGACTACATCGGCGGAAGCAAGCGGCGCATAGCGCTGGTGGCGCTATGCCTGAGCCGAGCCAAGGCTCGGGACGCCGTGAGCTTCGTCGTGGCCAAGCTGAAGGCGCCAGGAAGAAACCTCACAAGGATGGAGTTCGGCGCAATGAGGGACTGTCAAGAGGAAATGAGGGGCTTGGATGAGGAGCTGAGGCCGTCCATCACGGAGCTCGGGCAGGCCAGGACGGGCAGCCCGGATGCGTTCGCGGGCCACATGCGGAACGTGCAGACGTGGGTCAGCGCGGCGTTGACCGATATTGACACGTGCTTTGAGGGGCTGCCCCGGGGGTCGGAGTTGAGGGTCGAGGTAGAAGGCGCGGTTACGTGTGTTTATGACCTGATTAGCAACGCGCTTGCCTTGATTAATGACTTTGCTGCTTCCAGAACTCATGCAAATCCCTGCAAAAAGCCACCCCATCTCCTTACTCGGCCTTAGCTCACCTCACCCCCTGCAAAAATCGTTACAAATTAAATGGCCAAACTCCCGAAATAGGAATAAGAATGTTTGAGAGTTTCAAAATAGGACTGTCATGTTTTTCTTCTCTAAATATGAGTAATTATTGTCAAGTTTGGATTATACTTTTATGTTTGAAGTCTGGTACTATCAAAACATGATAGCCATTACTCATATTTAGCGAATAGAAACATGATAGTCCTATTTTGGAATTTTTAAACGTTTTTAGGTCTATTTAGAACAATATTCAAAATTATATTTTTACTTGATATGTATATACCTTACAATCTGGAAAAATATGGATGTTGTAATGAGTATTATGTTTGTTTCCATTATAAGAGCACTAGGTCTGGAAAATGTGAACTTTTTAGTACCAAAATTATTGGTTTATGACATGTATGCTTTGAAGTAGACTTCCTTTAATTTTTGTGTTTAGGTCCAACTCTTTAAACTTACTTTTTGTATGTGAATATGAAACTTAGTGTCTGTTTGCAACTGCTTTTAAAAAAGCACTTCTCAGCTTTTGGCTTTAAAAAAGCACTTATTTTCCCAAACACTACAACTTTTATTTTTCTCGGCTTCCGCGTCAAAAGTGCTTTTACTTTTTTCTATTACACAAAAAGCGCGCTTATTTTACCAAAAACTACCCACTTTTACTTTTCAAAATCACTTTTTTCTCTAACACTATCAACTTTTATTTAATCACTTCTCCCCATTTCATAAAAAAAAAGCACTTTTTAAAAGCAGAAGCTATTGCAAACAGACCCTTAATCAAATCGTTATTGTCGATTGTCAAATCGATACAATCATCAGTAGGGATGGCAATTGTGGCCGAACCGATAGATACCCGCACCGAACCGCCCCAGTCAAAACGGGGAAAACCGCATTGACTGGGTAATGGGTACGGGGCGGGGAATACCCATTTTGTTTTTATGGGTAACGGGGCGGTTACGGTTTTATACATGCCCACCCCGTACCCGCCCCGTTTACTTTTGGCTATATTTTTGTTATTTTTTATCTATTATTTGTCACACAATTACTAAAAGATAAGATTTTTCTATTTACATTTTGTGTATATGAATAATAGATGTACTAACTATAGTGTATGAATAAAAGTTCATAACAAATCTTAATAGTCTTGTTTGATTATTATCATATTGTTTTGTGATTCTTATTAAGTATTTTTAGGTTCAAATTAATTTAAGTTATCTTCCTTCTCGTCTTATAAATATACAAAACTTTAAAGTGGCGTATGAGTTTAAAGTCATCTAGGAGATACCATTTCCGCCTTTTAAAATATAATTTTTATATTAAAATATCAATGATTTATTTAATAAAGCAATTACCCGGGGTTACCCGGGGTTACCCGCGGTTATACCCGTTACCCGTTGGGACGGTTATGGTTAGGGTAAAAATTACCCGTTGGGTAATGGGGCGGTTACAGGGCGGGGGAATTACCCAACGAGGCGGGTAAGGTTATATGTAAAACCGTCCCCGATCCGCCCCGTTGCCATATATAATCATCACTTGTTACAGAAGTTGGAATTTTAGGCCTCTTTCGGTTGAGGTGCTTTCGGGACAAATTTTTTGATAAAATTTTGTGAACAGGTTCTATATGAAATGTATGTTATGTCTACCAAATTTCAGGTTAAAATGTAAATTGAAAAGTGAGTTAAATAAATTTTTAAAAAATGGGCAGTTTTTTGTACATAGAACATGGATTTTTTTTCAATAATTTATTTAATTGACTTTCCCGTTGAATTTTAAGCTGAAATTTGGTGGACATATCTTACACTTCATGGAGGACATGCTCACAAAATTTCATCAAAAAATTCAACCCGGAAGCACCTCAATAAAAAGAGGCCTAAAACTTGTACTTGTAACTTTTAGATCTACCTTACATGAACACTACTCATAAGAGTATAATGTGTCGATTGTTCTTCCCTTGGGATTTTGATTTTTTCAATTTTTAATTAACACTTTTATCAGCAAATTATGACAATGTGAAGGTATATATGTGGGATTCTGAATATGAAAGATTTGATTATTCATTTAAGACAATAATTAGTATAGAAATGGAAGGCTTGAACTAACTTACTCCAAGTAAAGCTAATTATATTGGTTTAGAAAATTTTCAATGTTGAAAATTCTTAAGAATTATCAACCGGTAAGCAATTCTTAATAATTTTAATGGATTAGTAATAATACGAAGTACGAAGTATTAAGCAATTGGGATGAATGTCGAAATAGATTGATTTTGCTTCTGTCATTGGTGACTGCAATTCACAATGCTCCGAGAAATGTTTACATGTTATACTAGCACAGTACACGTGCATACGCACGGGAAAAACAGTTGGTCCATATATATGTTGTTCACGATTTTATAAAATATGATTTTTTTTTCAATTTTACATCGTTTTAAAAATGGATTAAAATAAGTGAATATCAAAAAGTATAAACTCGTAGAACAAATATTTAAAGTAAAACAAAATTAAAGTAAAAAAATTGACACCATCCATTAAAATTTGCTACGTAATAATATTGTTAGTGTTTGTAACGGATAATGAAATATATTGAACTTAATTGTCCGAGTTTTGAAAACTACCTTAAAGAGAACTTTAAGTGATAACGTCTAATGATTTTATTCCCTAATCATGTATTAAAATAATCATTTCATGTTTTCACCCTTGATAATGCCACATATATAAAGCTTTATATAACTATTAAGTTTAGAGATAGATATTTATTGATTTTCATAACATATTACATATATGACAATGATAGGAAAATGTCTTCCCATAAGTTCAAAAGGATATGACAGAGAAAAATCAGAAAATATCAAAAAGGAAATTCTCCTGATCAATTATTAATTTGCTTATCTTATACCTAAAGCACTAATATGAGGGCAATTTTCCCGCTTATTTTATTTATTATACCTAAAAGCACTACACATGAGAGGAAAAATTCCGCTTAGTTATTACTACGTTTATCTTCTTATACCTAAAATCACTACGTATGATAGAGAAAAATTTTCCGCTCAATTAGTAGTCCACTTATCTTGTACTTAAAGCACTACATGTGAGAGTGAAATTCTTCTGCTCAATTATTAGTTCTCTTATCTTATACATAAAAAACCACATGTGACTATGTGAGAAAGAAAATTCTCTCTCTCAATTATTAGTCCACTTAGCTTCTTATAATTAAAAGCGTTGAATATGAGATAGAAACTTTTCCCGCTCAATTATTAGTCCGCTTATCTTGTACAAAAAAACATTACACATGATTGAGAAAGTTCTCTTGCTCAACTATGAGTCCGCTTATTGTATACCTAAAAAGTACTACATATGAGACAGAAAATTCTCCCGCTCAATTATGAGTTCGCTTATCATTCACAATTATTAGTCCGCTTATCTTCTTATAATTAAAAGCACTGCATATGAGATAGAAACTTTTCCCGCCTAATTATTAGTCCGCTTATCTTGTACAAAAAAAGCATTACACATGATTGAGAAAGTTCTCTCGCTCAATTATGAGTCCGCTTATTGTATACCTAAAAAGTACTACATATGAGACATACATATGAGACAGAAATGTATATATATATATATATATATATATATATATATATATATATATATATCACAATTTACAATTTTTTATTATCATTCATACACCAATATTATTAGTCCGTTTATCTTCCTATAACTAAAAACACTACATATGAGATTTAAAATTTTTCCACTCAATTATTAATTTGCTCATCTTCTTATAACTAAAAGCACTACATATGAGATAGAAAATTTTTCCACTCAATTATTAGTAGAACAAAAAAGCATTACACATGATAGAGAAAATTATCTCGTTCAATTATTAGTCCGCTTATCGTATATGGGCTACAAAATACTAATAATCCAGCCCAAAATACTATTAATCCAGCATGGGCTACATGGGCCCCCAGTAGTTTACCGGATAAATTTATAAGTCGGGCATTCCCCGCCCACCAAGCGAAACCCGTGGTTTCTTGATCCCGACCAGTAAAGTCTAAAGTTCGATTAAAGAGCGTTTCCACGTGGTAGAACCTCCTCAGGGAATATAAGGTTTTCATGAGGCTGATCTTGAGCGGCCATCCAAGCACGAATACCTTCATTTAATAGAATATTTTTTGTGTAGAAAGTTTCAAATTCGGGATCTTCTGCTGCCCTAATTTCTTGAGAAACAAAATCATAGGCACGTAGGTTCAGGGCTAGGCCAACTACTCCCAGAGAACTCATCCATAAACCGGTTACGGGTACAAATAACATAAAGAAATGTAACCAACGTTTATTTGAAAAAGCAACCCCGAATATTTGGGACCAAAATCTATTAGCAGTAACCATTGAATAAGTTTCTTCAGATTGAGTTGGGTTAAAAGCGCGAAATGTATTTGCGCCATCGCCGTCTTCAAATAAAGTATTTTCCACGGTAGCACCATGAATAGATACTTCAATCTGAAGGAATAAAAATAGAACTTAAGCGGTCTAGAACGAGTCAATGGAAATTTTGGTTAAGAGGGAATTCTCAATACGATTTATCTCCTAATTTCTGGTCTGCCTTAAGATCACAAAAACAAAAATGGAGAAATAGGGCGAATCGCTATCGTAGGTCTAAACAAAAAGATTTACACAAAAGGAATTCCAGTAGAAAATTAAAATTAAATAATTATAGGAAACAAAAGGATGCTAACTCAGTATTTAATAAAAAAAAAATAATTTTAAAAAATGCTGTCAATATGATCTTTTTCCCGCTCAATTATTAGTCTGATTACCTTATGCTTAAAAAGGACTACATATAAGAGAGAAAATTCTCTCGTTCAATTAATAGTCCGCTTTTATATTATATATAAAAGCATTATTATACATATATGACAGGAGAAATTTGTCTGTCCAATTCTTAGTCGGTTAATCTTATACCTAAAAATGCCCCCGTTTAATTATTAGTGTGCTGATCTAGTTACTCTAAAAGTACTACATATTAGAGAGAAAAGTATTCCGCTCAATTATTAGTCGATTTATGAAGTTCTGACTGAAGTGAATGCATACATTGACTGATTTAAGAAAAAATTATTTTTAAAATATACTCCCTCCGTCCCGTAAACAACATCTAACTTTTCTTTTTGGGCAGTCGCGAAATTAACTTCCCACTTCTTCCCACTTCCTTATTTGGCAAATTCTTTGCATTAAAACAGTGTCAAACAATGTCAAACAGTGTCTAAACAGTGTTCAAACAGTGTCAAAACAGTAAAATTTACCCCCAGTAAATTTCTTTCCTTAATATGTGTGAAGTCAAACTGTGAAGTCGATTACGGGACAGAGGGAGTATTTTATTAATAAAATTAAAGAAAAAATTATATAAAAATAGCTAGAATGATTATATACAGTAACTTCGGCCTATACGGCCAAAAAAGTAATTTCAATCTTACCTTTTCTGCTTATTACAGAATACAACGCGTGAAAACAATAATTACGTGTTTGGTGAAAAAGTTGGCTGATAAGCCGATAAGCCGAAAAGTAGTGTTGCCAAACGGCCTCTTAGAGTGCTAAATTACTTTTTTACTTTTATATATACAATATTGGTGTCATATGAAAGATAATAAAAAATTATAAAATGTGATATATTTTTTGTGACAATCAGAATTCAAATAAAAAAGATATAACAATTTAAAATATTAGAAGTTTTATTTGTGTTCCAAACATGAAAGTGGCGTGAAAGAGAAATAAGTAGTGGCGTGGAGTGGAGTAATAATGAATTGTACTCCGTATTTGAAGAAGATGGTGAAGCCACGTGAAAGAGAAATAGCAAGTGAGAAAAATATGGAAAGGAAGCCACGTTTGATTAATTGAGGGTAAAATAGTCTTTTAATGAGCTATTATTATATATAGATTCATTATAGTTTAATTTTAAATTAGCACATGTACTTATGTGCTAATTTTATTTAAAAACATGACTTATAGGGTTCTAAAGTAATTTTGTATGTTATTATGCCTTTTAATATATATTTTTAAAGGATTTATATTGTTTATTATATATACGAAGTACTAAATAATTTTTTAGAAGATACTTATAGTTTTTCTTTAAAAACTATAAATAAGCTTACACTCACTATCACCCACGGGCCGTGGGAAAAGCAAGACCATCCCAATAATGTACTGCCTTAAAAAAACGCTTCTCGATTTTTTACTTAAAAATTTGATTTTAGTGTTTTCAAGTAACAATTTCTGCTTAAAAAGGCATTTCTCGGATTTTGTGCGAAAAATGTTTTTTACTTTTTTTATTATACAAAAAAAAGTTATTTACCTAACACTACCAACTTTTAATTTATTTTTTAAAATCACTTTTTTTCAAACACTATCAACTTTTACTACTAATCACTTTTTCCAAAATCACTTTCAAAGTGCTTTTTTAAACACACTCTTAATGCTTTTGAAATCATACTTTTACAAATCGCCGTCATTTTTAAGATAATAAAGACATATAACTCGTACGGAGTACCTTTTTTAGTATGGTACATAAAAGTGATAAAACCCACATCTATTCTATTTATATATAAGAAAAGAAATAGCTTATTAAAAGACAATTCCGTCCTTAATGAATCAGATGTGTCAATCTCTCCATAATTCACTCCTCTATTATACAAATGCCAGATGGCTATTTTAAGGATAAATACGGAACAGACAAATAGCAAACGAAAAGGGCAGCATCTTTATTACTCCGTATTTTTTTAAAAAAGAAATAGCTCATTAAAAGACAATTCCGTCCTTAATGAATCAGATGTGTCAATCTCTCCATAATTCACTCCTCTATTATACAAATGCCAGATGGCTATTTTAAGGATAAATACGGAACAGACAAATAGCAAACAAAAAGGGCAGCATCTTTATTACTCCGTATTTTTTTTAAAAACGTTACATCAATGTGTGGGGCCCAGGGGCGGCCCTGAGGCGGGGCAGGTGGGGCAGTGGCCCTAGGCCCAAAAACTTTGAAAATTTTTTAGGCCCGGAATTATTTCTTTATAGTATGCTTGAGTAGGCTGATTTTCAGCCCAAAATTTTTAATTTTGTGCAGCCCAAAAGCTCCAAAAAACACGGAGTAACTAAACTAACGTCGTAACGCGCTAAGTTCAATCCCGTAAACTGAGTTCAGTTACTTCCGTAACCCTTCACCCCACAGCTGTAAAGTGACGCAGGTCATTAGGTGCACCTTCTGACCTTTTGAGTCCCGACCTTCTGCTTCGGATGTTTGGCCATAAGCCATTACCATTGTTTTCCACTTGCAAAATTATGCGTAGTAGTTTTTAACATTTTCTTTATTGATTATGTGATCAATTTTTAACAATTACCATTTTCTTTTATTAATTTATTTGAATAATACAAACATGTGGATATGTGACCTGCTTATTAATTGATAAATTGATTGAATTCATAGTTGTTTAATGTTTGTAAATGATTATGAATAGTTGATTTTTTAATTAGTTTAATTATTATGGAGTACATGTTAATCACTTAATTGTTGATTATTACCTATTGATTGTTGGTGTTATAATTTATTCATTTTGTTAGGTAAAAATTTTCAATTTTCAATAATAATTAAACTATAAACTTATTTAATTTCAAAGTTTAATAAAAATGAGGGAATAAGGATGGCAAAAGAAGAGAAGATTTGATAATGATGCCGTAAGTAAAAAAGGTTCAATAGAAAAGTTTATTTTTATGAAGAAGACAAATTCAGAAGGTCCTCCCAAGAACTTTAAGGAGAATTGAAGAATGATTCAACAACCGAAAACGAAACAGTTAACAATGATCATGTCGTAAGAGGTCAGAATTTAGGAGTTGATAACATTGATAGTGAGCAACCAAAAAATGAATTGGATAGATCAAATGTATCAACGTCAATTGTTGGTTATTTGATTTTGGATATCTAGATGCCAAAACAAATGATATTGTAATTGAAAAAGGCCCTATAAAAGAGACGCAACTTAATTATCCTCTTAATGCTAAATGTAGACATTTCTCAAATGCATACTATACTAGAAACGTGAAAATAAATAAAAATACACTTCAAATATTATTATTTTGCATGTAATTTAAAAAGAAACAGCTTTTAAATTTTTTTTTAAATTTAGGCCCATTTTGAATTATTCGCCCCTAGGCCTTCAAATATACAGGGCCGCCCTTGGTGGGGCCCAATGTTTTAAAAAACTCCATTTTCTCTATATAAAAAAAATAAGGGTTACGTTGGGTTAATGGGAGAGCCTGATTTGGGCGGATGTATTCATCCCGAGGTCGGGTATTCGACCCCGAGCTTTAACATTTTTCTGTCAGATTGTGATTATAGTCCAATTTACATCCTCCCATCGTGCCGTCCGGTCGGTGTTGGGGGGCCCTCAGGGATGGGGTGTCATCCTTTTTTTTTCATTTCCTTTAAAGTATTATATCTTTTTCATCGTGTATCTGATTATTATAAAAAAAAAATATCAAAACTCATAATGTTTTATGACCATTCATATGACATCAATATTTGATATATAAATTTAAAAAAATATGAAGATGTATTTAAAAACCTTCATATTTTTCAATCTGGATACGAATTATTATGAATCAAATAAGTAAGTAAATCCTAATATATGACCTGAATAAGAATAACTGACACAACTATGATTTATTAATTGTAATGACTATAGTTATGTTTAAAATTATATTAAAGTGATTATAAAGAGAAAACTTCTCAAATAAATATTTGTGGACAAAGATATTTGAGAAACTTCTCAAATAATTATTTCAAACAACCGCAACTATTTACGGAGTATAAAGTTGTGATAGTTTAAAATCATTTTTATCGGCGTCTTTATCATTTATTTATATATAAGAAAAATGGTTTAAATTAAATTTATCCATAAAGCAATAGATTAAACTAATTCAACCACTTTGTCTAAAAAATTCATCAACTTCAACATATTAAATCAATTTTAATGTTACCAGACGGTCTCTAAAATAAAAATCAGTTCATTAAAGTAATGATCATATCGGTGACTAATAAAAATGACTATTTGAAATTTCATTTTAAAACTACTTTTCATATAATCTTTTATTCACGTCATTAATATAATATAATTTAAACTAAATTTATCCATATATCAAAAGTATCAATTTCAACCAAGTCAGCCACTTATGTAAAAAATTCATCAATTTCAAAAGAATTGGATGAAGTAGTCAATTTCAGTGTTACTAAACTGACTCCAAATATCAAAATTAGAACATGAAAGTAACAATAGATCAATGGCTAATAAAAGGGGACTTTTTAAAAAAAACTATTAAAAGTAAACAAATGAGAATCTTAAAAAATCATATTTCACTAAAACTCAACATGTTGGGAAAATGTCTTTTTAATAGTACTCCATCCGTCCCCGAAAGAAGTTCTCACTTTCCTTATTTGAATGTCCCTAATTTAAGTTCCAATTTCCTTAAATGGAAAGTTATCTACATCCAAACAGTGCAAAACAGTGTCAAATAGTGCCAAACAGTGTCAAAACAGTGTCAGAACAGTAAAATTTACCCCCTGGTAAGTTTACTTGCATAAAAGTGTGTGAAAGTCAAATGGGAAACTTCTTTCGGAGTAATATGTAAGTGGTTCAAAAATATAAGTATACTCGAATTTGGTTATTATGTGGACTTCCAATTATGTACATGCAAATGAGATACTCCTACAAAAGAGTTTCAGATGATTCCTAATGTAGCAACATGCTAAGAATCATTTACCTTTTTTACTCAACCACAACCTCACTTTTTCACTTTACTCCCACATTCTTAAACTCCGACCCAAGTCAAATCGGGAAGAATTATCGGGACGGAGGGAGTATTATTATTACCACCACCACCACCATCATCATCATCATCATCATCACCACCACCATCGTCGTCATCGTTGTCGTTATTATTGTTATGGTTGTTGTTGTTGGTGTTATTAATATTATTATTGTCGGTGATTCAAATCACCTTTAAAAGTAAAAAAGAATGAAATAGACTTACGAAAGAGTTTCAGATGATTCCTGAATGATATCTTTATAATATGTAAGTGACTCAAAATTATAAGGGACTTATGAGATCCCTCTATTGATCATATATTATTCGTGGAAAGATCTCTATAAAAGAGTTTTAGATGATTCCTGAATGATATCTCTATAAATTCGGTTACTATTGTGGACTTCCAATTCTGTACATACAAACGAGATAGACTTATGAGATCCCTCTATTGATCATATATTATTCATGAAAAGATCTCTATAATGAACATAATGATAGAAAGAGTACCATATAGTGCCTTGACTTCAAATGATTTATTTAAATCATGTTCATAGTATCATAGTTTTGGGTGAGAGAGAATCAAAGTTGATTTATCAATAAATGACGAAATGATATGTTTCTTGCAGATTTTTTTTGTTCACGAGTCAATGGACCATGAAAGAAGCACTATAGTAGATTATCAACTCAAACAAGAAGCCAAATGAAAATAAACTTGTGAATCAAAAGTTCACACTATTCATAATAATAAATCTGCATAGTAGAAGTTGTTGCAATCGAAAAGATATACTCTGTATGAAAAAAAATCAAAGAACTAACAATCTAATGGTGGAAAGTTAATTAAAACGGAATTATGTAATTGAGTAATGAAAATGTGGAACACGGGGAAATAAAATTGTTATCAGGTGCATCATTACACATTTGTGGAGGATGTGGAATAGTTTTCTCTCTTATATATAATGTTTTTAGGTATAAGATAAATTGGCTAACAATTGAGCGGAATAATTTTCTCTCTCATATGTAGTGCTTTTAAGTATAAGAAGATATAAGTCGCCTAACAATTGAGCGGCCAAATTTTTTCTCTCATATGTAGTGCTTTTAGGTATGAGGTAATCTGACTGACAATTGAGATGAAGAACTTTCTCTCTCATATGTAATAGTTTTAGGTAAAAAAAAAAGTTAAGCTTACTAGCCAATAATTGAGCGAGAAGATTTTGTCTTTCATATGTAGTGCTTTTAGGTATTAGAAGTTAAGATTCCTAACAATTGAGAAAAGAATTAAGTGAGAGAATTTTATTGCTCATATGTAGTGCTTTTAGGTATTATTAGAAGATAAACTTGCTAACAATTGAACCGAATAACTTTCTCCCTCATATGTAGTTCTAAGTATAAGATAAGAAGATTAAACAATTGAGCGGAGTAATTTTCTCTCTCATGAAATTGAATAAGTAGCAAATTCTAATGAGTAGTGTCTATTAAAGTTTCCTAATATACTCTTCATTGAATATATATTGTATGGGCCGGGCTTATTTTTTTGGTATTAGCCTTTTGAACTACTATTATTTTTCGAAAGTGTAGAATACTAAAAGTTTGTGTTTATTTTAAATTTAATTAGACCATGAGTAAAAATATATGCATCAACTGTTTTTTCCGTGCGTATGCACGGGTACTATACTAGTATACATAGAAATACCACATGAATTTAAAAACAAAACTACTCCGGATTCTTCAGATTCCTATATGGCCGAATTGCAAATTTTGATTTATAAATTTTAGTTGTGTTCGTTTATTGTAACTTTATTTGGTTGTAGATTTGATCTAGTACGTATTCCCTTCGTAACAAAAAAAAAAATCTTCCCACTTTCCTTTTTCGTCCGTAACAAAAAAAAAAATCTCATTTCTCAATTTTCCCATCATACCCTCAATAATTTTGAAAATAATACATTATTACAACTACTTTTTTGGACTTATCTCTCATTCCATCACATTATTCCACTATCTTCTCATCATACCCTCAATAATTTATATCTTCTTTCACTATTCTTAATCTACCTACTTTTGAAGTGGGAAGATTTTAAAGTTACGGAGGGAGTAATAAATTAGTACAATTTAAGGAATTTTACACCAGAGAGTACACCTTCCAGCAGATAATTCGTCGCTGATGACATCTTTACAAACGAAATTACAGCGGGAAAGTCCTTTCCGGAACAAAAACCCTTAAATTATAAAAAATTATTAGTTACAAGAACAAATCTACAGCCGAGTAAAGTTACAGAACTAATAGCGCGCACAGCCCAAAGTTACGGAATTAAAATTGCAACTTTCCCATTCATATACTCCATTTTGTCCCATGAAGAAGTTCTCATTTCGGTTTATGATGTTTGATTGACGATAAAGCAAATCGATCGCTATCAATACTCAGATAATTTTTAGTAAATACGAAATAAAATTTGCATATATAGAAACTACATTAAAAATTTTACAAAATCGCAAAAAGAGAAATCAAATTTGATAACAGTTTGATTTATAAAGTAAAAGATTAAGAGTAATTTAAATTGACCATTGTTGGGATGTATTATCCCGGCATGCTACTGTTCACGAGCCCAAGGTTAATGAGACCCGATCAATGAAAACCATTTCAGCCTACCCAGTCCACTTCGTCCCATTTGGCTCATTACTCATTAGGGTGGATTTGCCCCCCCCCCCCCCCCCACCCCCCACCCCCCTCCAATTTAAATGAGGCTTTCCCTCCATGTAAATAGGAAGTAAAATTTGCATATATAAAAACTACATTAAAATTCTACAAAATCGCAAAAAGAAAAATCAAATTTGATAACGATTTGATATATAAAGTAAAAGATTAAAAGTGATTTAAATTGATCATTGTTGGGATGTATTATCCCGGCATGCTACTGTTCAGGAGCCCAAAGTCAATGAGACCCGATCAATGAAACCCACTTCAGCCTATTCGGCCCACTTCGTCCCATTTGACCCATGGGCCATTAGGGTGGATTTGCTTCCCCTTCCCCTAAATTCCTATTTAAATTAGGCTTTCCATCCATGTTAATGGAGGATCCCCCCCCCCCCCCCCCCCCCCCTCCCATTTCTGTATGACAGAATTGCAAATTTTGATGTTTTATTTCAGTCTATGATGTTTGATTGACGATAAAGCAAATCGATCTCTATCAACATTCAGATTATTTTTAGTAAATACGAAGTAAAATTTGCATATTAAAATTTCTACAAATAAAATCGCAAAAAGAAAAATCAAATTTGAAAACAATGAAGAGTGATTTAAATTGACAATTGCTGGAATCATTGTTCTAAATCTCGCTAGGCGTTAGTTGAGCAGTTGAGGGGTACCTACGCCTAGTTGGCCGACTAGGCCGATTAGTCCTCTACAGTGTGGACCGGCTAGGTCGACTAGGCCGATTAATCGGTCCGACTAGGCCGATTTTCAGAACAGTGGTTGGGATATATTATCCCGACCAGCTACTGTTCAGGAGTCCGAGGTTAATGAGACCCGATCAATGAAGCCAATTTCATCCTACCCAGCCCACTTCGGCCTATCCGGCCCTCTTCGTCCCGTTTGGCCCAACTTAATGAGACCCGATCAATGAAGCCAATTTCATCCTACCCAGCCCACTTCGGCCTATCCGGCCCTCTTCGTCCCGTTTGGCCCATTAGGGTGGATTTGCTTCCCCTCCCCCTTTTTCCTATTTAATTGAAGGAGGCTTTTCCTCCATGTTAATCTACTGCTGAGTAAAGTTACAAGAACTAATCGCGGCCTAATCCAAAGTTACGAAATGAAAATTGCAATTTTCACAATGCATGTTATTAGCCGCCCGAGGAGATGCTTGCTGCTTCTTCAATTCATCTTTGTAGATGCAAATGATTTAAATAATTTATTTATTCAATTTACGAGGAAAAGTGGCCAAGTGGGAATGTCTTTTTGAATTGGACCAATAACTTTTTGACCATAAGTACTCTATTACGTAGTACGTAATTATTATTATTATTATTATTATTACTCACATAAATTCAATCAATCATTTGAATTGGTTGGAGAATATTACTTCATATACAGTCATACTAGATAGTTGTTGTTTATGAATGTAATTAAACGCATAATTAACATTTATATATGTTGAGTTTAATCCAACACGATATAGTAAATATACGTATAAATGTGTATGAACAACTCAGTTTTTCACGTGGAAACCCGAAAGGGAGAAAACCACGGGACTTTTTAGGCTAATGTCCAAGCCCTCTCAATTCTCATTAGGACTCTCCTCACCATTACATTGTACAAGCTCCCATTCATGGGGTATTTGAGCTAAGTCTAAAAGAAAGGAGGAAGGAGAGCTAAAAAGGGATCCTTTACATGGAGGCTAAGCTCCGTATTTATAGGGGAGGGGAAGGGGAGGCTCTCCACCCTAATGGGCCGCATGGGCCGAAGTGGGCCTGGTGGTCAAAGTGGGCCGGATGGGCCGAAATGGGCCTAGCTGTTCGGGCTCCGTACTGGATAATGTCTTGGGCTCCTGAACAGTAATAGGCCGGGATAATATATCCCAACAATATATGTTTAATTGTTCCAAATTTAAATAAGGTCAAAACTAAATCCGCGTGCACATTAGAAATTATATTTTCTTTAGTTATATATGGTTCAAGTGGAGGTAGAATATTATATATACGGTATATTTAAGGGAAAAAAAGATGCGTGACTTTAAGTTCACTTCAACCAAATAGTCTTGGTGCCTTTGATTCCTTTGAAGTTAAATTTATGACTGGATTGGGAAAATGTCAAACGCATGTCCAGATTTAGGGCGTGTTTAACCATTAACGGATGCCAGCGAATAGTAAATAACGGATTCAGTCAATGAGTTTAACTAACGGAATACGTTGGCGAATTGCTAGAAAATGTTTATTGATAATTTAGCTGTTTGATCATAAAAATTCGTAGAAAACATCATATTTCAAAACGTTAACTCAAAAGTCTCATATTGGTATAGTTTTCATTTCAACGGTTCCATCCAAAAATGCAAGACCGAACAGCTATTTGCCAAACAGCGTTTACATTTATTGAAAACGCTAAAAATGATCAAATCGCTATTTTTTTTGTTGAACGCCGTTTTCCAAACACCGCTTAATATACTTTTTTCATCCCAAAACAGTAGTTTGGCATTTCTTTTTAGGATGTTGAGAAATAGAAATTACGACAATTTCCTTTTTGGCAAGTGATCTTGCATATCATGCATAGTATACTTCATATTTAACTTAAGGATGTTTTCTTTTGGACTGTTTTCAGTCCCAGACCAGATCAGATCAGACTTGACTTCCATAGTTATAAAATACACAGAGTCACAGAGACCAGACGTTTACCAGACTAGATCAGACCAGACCAGCAAATTTCAGTCCAAAAGACAACATCCTAAGTCTACAATTTTGTCATTTTAACTTTAGTTCTTCACTATTACAATATATGAAGAGACTAATAATAATTTAGATATTTTATCTCATTTGTTCTCAATCTATGAGTTTAAATGTTTTGTCACACTATTAATTTGAGACAGAGGCAATATATAATATCGTTACGTTCCATACTTTTTCAGAAAAGATAGTCACATACTTGATATATTTTTTTTGTCTATCACATTATCACATACTTGATATCTAAGAAGAATAAAAAAATAGCTGGTGTATAGAACATGCAGTAACATTCAATTCATTCATTAATCTAAAAAATGATAAGCACCAATGAGGGTAAGGGTGTAATGGATATGAGAAAAATGTTGGTGTAATCAAGAAGCAACATGAAGTTGTTCATTATGCATAATCACTTGTACATTTTTACTCAATTGACCTTTCTCACCCTCATGTTCCGTTTCTAATATGTTGCTTGCCGTTAGTTTATTAAGGAGTAATGGATTACTACGTATAAAGGAATTCAGTTGTTTCCTTTTCACTGCTTTAGCTATGCTTGAACTATCCGATAAAAAATACGTAGTAGTACGTAGTGCTTCAAATTAAAGACTACTCTACCAAACTAAGGTTGGAGCTTAGGGGATGTTATGGAAAAGAGGTCAACATGGTTTAGAATGCCTTTTCTATTGAATAGGTAAATGTACTTTTCCTAAACATGTTTCAGTGTTTCACCTCATTTTTTGTTCGGCCAATGATCTTTGATTGGGAGGAATTTTGACATTTCTTATATCATATAATAATACACTCAATGATGAAAATAGTTTTTATATTGGATAAAGATCAAATTGGACAACATGATTACGTGTATCTCATATTGATCACTAAGGTTTCAAATGCACCAAATCGGACACTATATTTACTTGTGAACCATTTCACCTACGATTTTCTTCCATTAATAAAAATCATTAGTTTTGGTATCAATAAACTAACTTAATTGATGTATATAAACTTGGAATATTTAATTCGAGGTTTTAGAATATATATAATTCATTTTTTCTTAATAACTTCTTATATTTAACAAGCTAAAAATATATTTAGGACATTTCATATGATTTTATGGAATTTTGGAAACTATCAATTTGTTAATTTGATTTAACAATATTAAAAAATCCAATTACATTATAATAGATTTTTCTTAATTTGAAAATCTAATTATATATTCTAAATCTAAACACACCAATTACGTTATTTTTATTTTTTAGGTACATAAACAAAGGAAAAAATGAATACTTATAGCTTTCAAATGTGAAAAATCTTTGGTGGATTTTCAAAAATGATCAGAAAAACGTTAGATTTAATTCATTTGAAACTTAAGTGTCCAATATGAAATACAAATGTAAATAGTGTTCAATTTGATCCATTTGAAATTTTAGTGTTCAATATGTGATTTACATATAGCCATATTGTTCAATTTGACCCTTATCACATTTCTAAATTGTTCTCATAAAACTTCACTGCCTATTAGGCTTTTAGTAATAAAAAAATTTCATCACACATCATTGCGATTTTTGAAAATTGTGTTTACATTTCTTGGGCCACATAAATTCTTTTTATGTGTTATGCAAATAAGCGAATCAATTTTAATGTTACTTTGTGATAGATTTTATCGGCGATTCGTGCTTCCTAAATGTCAGCTTAGTTTGGGAGAATATGAATTTGCTCTTATTTTTTGAATGATATTTGAGTTTACACTATATTTCAAAATTATTAATGTGTGCATCTCATCTTTCAAAAAAAATGTGTGCATCTCATTGCAGCATAAAAGCATTTGACTCTGCATCTCATTCATTCACAACTTTTGAGCTAACAGGGTGCACACATAATGATTTTGAAAATAAGGTGCAAATTCGACAAGTATTTGACATTCTTTGCAAATTCCAACGGGAGTCACACTACAACATGGGTCATAAGAATCAAAGTGTAGGGGTTTTCTATTTCATGGCTTCATATTGTTGTAAGTTGCTTACCTTAACAGAATTGTTTACCTTTATTTATTATATACGGAGTACTACTTAATCAAATGGTATGGTAATACTTTCGGTGGATAACATCATACAAGTGAATTTTATGAGATGTTGGGTGTGTTGAAAAAATGTGGTGCACAGTGCACTAAGTGTTGGGTGTGTTGTCTTCTCCATACGAACCTCATTCTCAGCACAAAAATTCTTGAACTCATGCAGTTCACACTCACCCCCATTATCTGACCGAAGGCACTTCAACTTCAGACCTGACTCTGTCTCAACACGAGCTTTCCACCTCCTGAAAGCATCAAAGGCATCGGATTTATTTTTGAGAAAATAAACCCACACCTTTCTTGTGGCATCATCAATAAAGGTCATGTAGTAGGCGGATCCTCCCAAGGATGTAACTTCTGCAGGTCCCCAAAGGTCGGTGTGAACTAGTTCCAGCTTCTCCGGTTTGATAGCTCGTCTTCCCTTTGAGAAACTGACACGTTTCTGTTTCCCGAATATGCAGTCCTCGCATAAGCCAACCTCAACAGTCTTCAGGCCGGGCAGTTTGCCCTTCGAGCACAGCTCCTTCATCCCCTTTTCGCTCATGTGATCGAGCCGACAGTGCCACAAATTCAAATCGTTTGTTGCAGCGGCAACAACATCGATGCAGTCCTTTGAGTTCGTTGTCATGTACAACGTACCCTCCTTCTTCCCCTTAGCAACCAGCAAGGCTCCCTTGGTGATCTTCCAATTTCTGCTGTCGAATGCAACTGCATAACCTTCCTCATCCAGCTGCCCAATTGAAAGAAGATTCCTCCTCAAACCAGGAATGTGTCGGACACCATTTAGTTTCAGCATGCATCCGTTCGGAGTCTTCACATGGACTGTCCCCTTCCCGACAATTTTAAGAGGTTCATCATCAGCAAGATACACCTCTCCAAAATTGCCGGGAGTATATTGTTCCATCACTTCAGAGTTATCACATGAATGGAACGAGGCTCTAGAATCCAGAACCCATGACTCCAACAGACTGTTCACGCTCAGAATCAGGAGATCATCACCCGATGATTCTGCCGCTGCATTGGCAGATGTCTTCTCCTTCTGATCCTTGATCTGCTCCTTGCACTGGCTCTTGAAGTGTCCGTACTCCTCACAATTCCAGCACTTGATCTGACTTCTGTCCTTCTTGCCCTCGATGTTTGACTTGGATTTGGATCTTGATCTATCCCGATTTGACTTTGACTTTGACTTCGTTCTGCCCCGGTTCTCTGTACTCAACGTCGATCCAGAAGCCAAACCTGATTCCTTCCTGCGAATTTCTTCGCTGACCACCAGATTTCTGACTTCATCGAATTTCAGTTTCTCCTTCCCTGCTGAAGCGCTGACTGCAGTCACCATTCTGTTCCAGCTTTCCGGGAGAGAAGACAGCAGAATTAGGGCATGAATTTCGTCGTCGAACTTGATCCCAACCGCGCTCAATTGTGTGGTGATTAAATTGAACTCGTTGAGATGTTCCACAACTCCCGTGGTTTCTGACATCTTAAGGTTAAAAAGACGCCTCATGAGATGTACCTTGTTCGCAGCAGAAGGTTTCTCATACATATCCATTAATATTTGCAACATCTCCTTCGTCGTTTTTGCTTTGATGGTATGTAGGGCGATGTTTCTGGACAGCGACAATCGCACCACGCTCATCGCTTTCCTGTCCAGCAACTTCCAATCGCTCTCCTTCATGTCTTCCGGCTTATCCTCCAGAGGTTGATACAGATCTTTACCGTACAGGTAATCTTCGATCTGCAGCTTCCAGAAGCCGAAATCAGTCTCATCAAACTACATCAACGGTGTCTTCAAATCTGCCATCGTGTTGAACTCTCCCTTCGAACCTAGGGCTCTGATACCAGTTGTTAGGAATTTAACTCACAAACACGAAAAACAATTAAAGAACGCACGAAATTTGGTAACTCAGTTCGCCACAGAGGACTACGTCTGGGGGCGCTACCAAGCCAGGAATGTTATTAATATTTTCTGGATGCAGATTACAAGAGAGGGGAGTGATATTTATAGAGATGCAGTGTCTTGTTCCCAAAGCAACATAACCTCTAATTAAATTAGGATGTGTTTTCAAAAATAAATTAAGAAACATGTTTCCAAGAATAAATTAAGAAACTGTCTCTAACACCTTACAGTGGTAACCAAAGTTATGTCTCCACATAGTCCAAGTAAATTATCCATACTCGTCCAACTTTCCACGATACAGCAAAAAAGAACTAACTCATCAAGCTCTACCTAAGCCAAAAGAGAGCACACTTGTATTATCAAGTCATCTCACACCATAACTCCTTGGCGGAGTTTACATCCAATTCATGGGAAGCCAACTTAGCTCATGTGCCTTGCCGTTGCCGTCCTCATACCATTAGGTTAAACTAGTTAATGACTTAATATGATAATTTTCATGAAAAAATATCCTACAGTTTAGGATATGGCCTCGGGCCGGTTCGGGCCTGGGCCCGGGCGAGCCTCGAGTCTGTTTTGTTGGGCCCAAGCCCGAACCGGTGGCCACCGAGTCCGGGTCCGGTTCCGGGCCGGACCGGGCCACCCGATTAGTTTTTTTTTTCCTTTTCTTTTCTCCCCCCCCCCCCCCCCCAAACCCCCAAACCCCCCAAACCGGTCCTAAACATCAAGCCCAACTCAATAAAGCCCAAAAAAATGAAGAAAAAAAAAACAATTTTTGGCCCGGACCCGGGCCCGACCCAGCCGGGCCGGTTCGCCAAAAACTGTAACCGAGCCCAGAACCGCCCAAGCCCCCGGGCCTAGGCCCAAACCGGACCCGGACCCAGAAAACCGGGCCGGGCCGGTCCCGCACAGTAGCGGGCCGGTCCCGCACAGTAGCGGGCCGGGCCGGTTCCCAGGCCGGGCGGCCCGAACCGAGGCCATTCCTAAAGTTTAGGACCTAAACTACTGTAGCAAAACGGTGAAGAAGTTCGAACAAGGTGTTCTCGAGAATTCCTTACCATTAGCAGTGTAACTGTGTAATACTCCTACCTTAGAGAGTTGGAGGCTTTGAATATACTACCTCAGTAACTTAAAAACCTTCTCATTTCTAAAGTAGATAGATTAAGAATAGTGAAAAATGATATGAATAGTGAAATAATGTGATGGAATTTAAGATAAATCCAAAAAAACTAGTGATAGGTTATTATTTTCAGAACTATTGAGGGTACGATAAAAAGATTTAAAAATGGGAAGATTTTTTTGTTGCGGACAAAAAAGAAAAGTGGGAAAATTTTTTCCTTGAAATGAACCTTCACAGTATCAGACATCCTATAGGCATTACTATTGAAGAAAAAACCCTTAATGTAATTTGCCTACGTAACTTTAAAGAATTTTTATCTTTAGAGTTACCAATTAAAAAATCCAAAGTAACTCCCATAAAAAATTCTCATATTTGATCTATCTTTCATTTTTCCAAAAAGTAACTCCAAAAGTAAAAACTACCTTGGTTTTCTTAATCATTTTGCAGGACCCAAACATACCTAATATCAAATTGGACTTTTACACAACTACTCCAGAAGGGGAAAAACTAACTATTCAATAAAAAGTGGTATAGACAAATAACCTCTGCAATTTTCAAAGGCAGTGCCTCATTCAATCCAATTTGAGAACAGTCCTTATGACTTGAAATGCTGAATATGGTGAAAATAATACAAAGAAGACATCCAAATGACCAAATCTTAAATATGGAAATATCACATTCTCTGTGTAGCAAAATCAGTTTGACCGGAACTAATAAATCCACATTTGGGTATTTTACCGGACTTGTACAATTCCTGCACTGACCAATTTCTGGATCTTGTTCTTCACTTGAGGGTTCTTCAAGTGTTCCTGAGCAGCCACGGGATTTTCTTGGAAGTCCACAAGTACCTGCTCAGATCATGCAAGGATTCAGATAACTAGATAATCAATCCACAATTACCTAAGCTAGTAATATTCCCTTCCCTGCCCACCACCACCCACTTTCTCTCTAATTATTCATCAGTAGGTGCTAGGCTCCCTACTATCTACTAAATTCACCCCACCCCACCACTTCGGCATAAGCCCCCCACTCCGTTTTTAATGTGTCATAGTGAGTACAGTATGCATTAAGAACACAACCACAACATACATACTTCTTCATCATCATCATTCATCATCATCATTACCTCATCATTACCCCCAATGCCGCAAAGGCTCCCACCTAAGGTGGGGTAAGGGGGGATCGGATGTACGCAGTCTTACCCCTGTACTTAGGCAGGGAGAGACTGTTTCCGGATGACCCATAGTGAAAATCGCGTCCACAATTGCATGGACTGACTGCAGCTTCATCACAAAGAAGCGCAGACAGTTTAGTGAGCCATTTTGCTTTATTCCATCATATTTGCAAGCCAAAAAATAGTGAGTCTTTGACTCCATTGCAAATGATGGAAAAACATACATACTTCATGTGTGCAAAAAACAGTTCCAACTTCTGCATTCAACCAAAATTATCTGCATATTTTTACTCATTCAAAAAAATGTGTGATTCATGATACGAGCACTCCTAACTTAGAGGGCTCGTTGTACTTGGTGCACACGGGTATTTCATTAAATGATTCATAAACATAATTCCGTATTCTGAACTCACTTGTCGAAGGCAAGTCGAACTTTTTGGGAGGGGGAGTAGGCATGGACCCGGTTTGGGCTGACCGGCCCGGGAACCGGGCCGCTACTGTGCGGTACCGGTCCGGCCCGGGAAACCGGTTCCGGTTCCGGGCTTAGGCCCGGCTGAGGGGGTAACCGGGGGCGGTTCCGGGGCTTGAAAAAGGCGTACCGGCCCGGCCGGTTCGGGCCAATTTTTTTTTTTTTATTTTTTTGGATTTGGGCAGGGTTTAGGTGGGCTGGGCTGGGTGTTTCCTAGGGTTTGGGGGGTGGGGGTTGAAATAAATAAGAAAACACAAAAAAAACAGAACCGGTAGACACCCGGGCCGGTCCCGGGCCTTACCCAAAACCATCCAAGCCCAGCCGGGCCTAGGCCCGAACCAGAACCAGACAGGGCCCGGTCCACCCCTAGGGGGAGGATACGTATTTAATTTGCACTGGACAATGACTAATCTATATCAGTACTTCATTTCCAATTTAATATTTTGTTTTATATTTCTGGTATGGAGAACTGGTCAAACTGAACCGGTATACAGTTCAGTTCTTGCACATGAATTATTAATTGTTAATTTAAAAAAAAAAAGTAGTAGTACTAGTTATAATAATAATAGCAAAAATAAAATTAATAATCATCATAAAGTCAATGACATTTAGGAACAAAGTAATCTAAATTTAACTGAGGAAAACGTATGTAATAAGTTTATTGTTCAGATTGACAACATGTAGCTTGTTTTCTCAAATCAGGTTTTGTTCTATCAAGTAAACTACAATATAAAAGCAACTCAAATAAATATGTGGATGTTTGTATATATTTTACATTACTATTTTCGAGGTGAATGCAATATTAGCTTTATAAAAAATTATGCTACTGACACGTCCGGTGAAATAACGTCCGTGTCGGTACATCCTAATTCAGTGTAATTTTTTCAACTTTTAAGAGCCTATTTGGTGACTCTGTTTTTCGGCTTATAGACTTGTTAACCAACTTTTTCACCAAACATGTAACTTTTGATTTCCTACGTTGAGTTATGGAATAATAAGAAAAAGTAAGGTTGGAGTTACTTTTCTGGATCATTTTAGCTATTTTACATGTAATTTTTTCTTTATTTTATATTAATAAAATATATTTTAAATATACTTTTTACATAAATCGGCAGAATCAGCCATTTCAGCCAATTCAAACAGAACTTCATAAATTTTCAGCAGAATCAACCGATTCAATCAATTTCAATGTTTCCAAACGGGCTTTAAGTATTTGATGATCGATGACCTTCCTTGCAACCCAAGGTCGATTACATTCCTGTTCTGATATATTATTTATGAGTGAAACTATTTTTTTTATTTTATTAATTGTTCACTTTAATGTTTTTGATGATTGAAGTCATTTAAGACTTTGGATTAATTTTTTTCCCTTGTGTTTTGAATTTTCTACGTTTTTCTTCGAATTATCTGGGGAGAGTTATCGCTCTTATCTGTAAACATGGTAAACCGTAGATAAACTTATTTCCTGGACGGCAAGGGTATGCATGTAGTTTTTTTATCATTTATTTGTAGATAAAGAACTGTCACACCAACTATAAATGATGTTATTTTCACATGCAGGAGACATATTCCTGCCAAAGTACTAGACCCCAGAGTGTATGTCTAGGAATTTAGGAAGGGGCCCTTTTCGAAACACTGGTTAAAATAGTTTGTGGCATTATCACCAAGGATGGTCTCACCTGTCTCATTACTGGATCTGAGAGAATGTTCTGGACTTCTGGATCCTGCATACCTTTGGCCTGCAATGGGTTTAACAAAAATGTTAATACACCTTCATTCAAAAGCACTGATTTGTGACTTTGTGTAAAGGTAGCAACAAATCGAATCCTAACCTGTCTTTCCTTCAACTCATCAGGTGTTAGATCCCCACGAGATGCCTTATTTATTTGCTCAACACATCTGCAATTCAACAATACTCCCAATGTTACTTATACAAGGAACTACTTTTCAAGGGATAGAAATTAGATGTTTCCAGATCCTTCTCCACATACCTCCTAATGCCGTCCAACAACTCTGGATTTTTGGAGTCATGCTTCAAGCCTTCCTGATAAGTTTCCAAAGCCTTTTCATATTCTTTCATGAAGAACTGGACAGCGCCTTTCCTAGTGTAACCTTTTGCAAATGTGGGGTCAAGTGCAATGCATTTCTCGGCATCTTTGAGTCCCTCAGGTAATGCCCCGAGTTTAGTATAGCTTGCAGCCCTATTACTGTAGGTCTAGGCCATAGACAAAAATAGAAATAAGTGAATAACAAAATGAGACACTATCAATAAAATATTTATCTCAACTATGATTCATAAAGAACAAAAATTAGTAGGACAATACCCTGGCATCATTTGGATTCCTCTTCAGAGATTCAGTATAGTGCTTGATAGCATCCGGGTACTTCTGCTCTTTGAAGAATTGGTTACCTGAATCTCAAATAAATGAGATAGCGTTACTACTTCGTAGTTAGTACATTACATATAACATGTATCCCACTACAGAGCATTTGGAATCATTTATTTTCATAGAATAAGTGCTTTGGGGGGGCACTTTTATTTAAAAATGAGATGTTTGTCAGGAAAATGAAAAAGGGCACATCTAGCAGTACAAAAGCAGATTTAAGTTCTAATAATGATAAAGCACTTTTGATAATAGCACTGCTTAGATGAGTTGATACTTGAGAGATATGACAAAAGCTCTTTTACTATAAGTTATCCGAAACGGGATCAGAGATATGTCTATAGCAAGTACCTTTCTCACGCTCTTCATCAGCTAATTGTGGATCAAAATACTCTTGTTGCTCTAGTTCCTTTTTTGCTTTCTCAGCATCATTGAGTTTCTTCAGTGTCTCTGGGTTTCGATGTTCAGTAAGAGCTTTCTGGAAGGTTTCAATTGCAGAGTCATAGTCCTTTGAGCATTTCACCGTTTTTGTCATGGCAGTACCCTTCCTTGTCAAAGCCCTTGCAACCATCTTGAAGTCAGACCTGAGCTCTCTTCCCCTTTCAACAGCTTTGTCACAATCTTTAATGCAGTCTTCATACTGAAGCAATATATAAGCAAATTCTTATATTCATGAAACAGTTTAAGTGTGAAAATCAAAAAAATCCGAAACACGTGACTTTATAGCCTATAACAAATTAATAAAAGAGACAATAGTATAATAATATTTAAATCTTAAATTCTTGAGGGAAAAGGGTCAAATAGGCCCTCGAACTTACATAAAAAGGTCAAATAAGCCCTTATATAGGAGGCTTTGTCCGGCCGTCGCCATTTGGGGCAGTTCTCGGTGGAGTGTTTTAATGAATTTTTTTAAGTATCTTATTCATTAAGTCTAGTTTACTCATACCAAATTTCAACTAACAATTCAATCGGGAAGGCATTCAAATGAATTCTTGAAGATATAAAAGCACAGTTATCTTCAATAATTCATTTGAATGCCTTCCCGATTAAAGTTTTAGCTGAAATTTGGTATGAGTAAACTAGACTTAGTGAATAATATGCTCAAAAAATTTCATCAAAAAATTTCACCGGGAACCGCCGCAAATGGCGACGGACAGACAGAGCCTCCGATATAAGGGCTTATTTGACCTTTTTATGTAAGTTCGAGGGCTTATTTGACCCTTTTCCCAATACTTGAAAACATTCAAATAAAATCAACTCTCTAGCAACACAATGATGAATATGCAATTGCTGATGAAAAAGTTGGCAGGTTGAACAAGGGGAGAAGATCAGTCATATATATTCATGGAGAAGAACACTAGAACAAACATTCAAGGTTCTAGAGTTATATTTTTAACATAAACATGCCCATATCGTGTAATTAACAACAGGCCTACTTGGGTAAATAAGAAAGCAGCCAATTCTTGAAGTAGCCTACTTGTGCGGAACATTGTAAGCATATATATACAAAAGAAAGCCGAGCCATCCATACAAGTTCCAATCATTCCAGTAGGATTGAGACAGTTTAGACTCAGGCCTACCAACATCATTTAATCAAAGCAAAGCATGATTACGATAAAAGCAATGAACTATAAAAACAGCTTTTTCTGGTTAAATGACCCATTTGTACATAATAGGTGTCAGCCTTGTACACCGCATTAAGCTTAGGCTTCATGAAGAGAGAAGCCCAAGCCTCAAGTACATTTAGGGGTGTTTGGATCTGATTCTTAAAACTGCTTCTGCTCCTTCAGGGAGCAGAAGAAGAAGCTGGAAGAAGCTGGAGTGTTTGGATGAAAGTCCAGAAGTGATTCTGGTACTCAAATTTACTCCTAGAATCAGTTTTTTTAGAAACTGAGGGTGACCAGCTTCTGAAAACTGATTCTGATTCTGCTTCTACTTTAAAAAAGAAACAGAAGCAGAATCAGTTCCAAACACCCCTTAATACCTTTCAATCAATCCCCAAAGCATAAAACTTAATGACTTTTTAAGAGCATTGGTTTAATCAATCTTAGTAGCTCACCTATCCTTGAAGGACAAAGGTGTGACAAAACCCCAAAAAGATGACCTTACATATATACAACTTCATGAAGAGAGAAGCCCAAGCCTCAAGTACATTTAATACCTCTCAATCAATCCCCAAAGCATAAAACTTAATGACTTTTTAAGACCATTGGTTTAATCACAATCTTAGTAGCTCTCACAATCTTAGTAGCTCACCTATCCTTGGAAGGACAAAGGTGTGACAAAGCCCCAAAAAGTTGACCTCACATATATATCGCTACTTTCTGATTTCCAAAACAATCCCTTATAGGTTATTGAAATCCAAGTATGATACTAATAAGCACTAAACACAGCATATCAAAGCATTAGACAGTAAAGTTGCAGGTAGTGCACGTAACTAATTACAATATATGTAAATATCAGCACAATACATGTATCTTCTTACCACCTTCCATCCCCATGTACTCAAATATACTAAGTATTGCAAAGAAACAAACAATCAGGGAAAATGCCAGATCGTTGGAAGGTAGAAAATAGGTAACAACATTTGAGTGGTGTCAAACACTGTGTAGTAGCAAAACAAGCTCCCGTAGATAGCCAAAACATTAAAGATGTCTTAGAGATCAATAGAAATGACACAGCTGCATAAAAGAGAACAAAAATGTAAAAAAACATACCTTTCCCATCTCTAAATACACAGCAGCCCTGTTAGTAAGAAAAGAAATGTCCTCATCATCAAGCTCTATGGCATTACTGTAGTGTTGAATTGCTGTTTCAAAATCCTTCTTCTTATATGCCGCATTCCCAGCCTCTTTCTCCCTCTGAGCTTGGGCCTTTCGCTCTTTAATCTCACTATCCTCTCCAGATATCTCCACTTGCTCTGGCTGTGGCTCTTGAAATTTCTCCTTCACAGGCTCAGCTTCAGCCGGTTTCTTCCACTCCTGAGATGCTTCTGTCATCTCAGCATCATCCTCCCCAGGCATATTAGTCTGCAATTTTATACCCAATAACACCCCCAGAGACTGCATTACCCTCTGGTCCTTCAGATAGAGGTTCAAATTGCTAGGGTTTTTCTGAATATCTTGCATCATTCTCACGTAATCTGGCTGCTGCAAGTAGGCTCTGGTAGTAGGGTCGCTAGTCAAACGAGCCCACATTTCCGGGCCTGAAAACGCATCTCCAAAGGGACTAGGAGATGGAGCCCTAGACCGGGACGGAGCAGATTGAGCATCAGCAAGACCCGATTTCAATGCCTCGTTGTTCGGGTCGATTTCTAGACCCTTCTTGTAAGCAGCAATGGCTTCATCTCGTTGGTGAAGGCCAAGATGAGCAGCACCGAGCCGAGAGTAGCCCTTGGACCAATCTGGCTTGAGCTCGACGGTCTTCTTAGCGTCGACTAGGGCGTCTGAGAAATTATTGAGAGAAGCGTAGGCTGCAGACCGATTGGAATACAGGACGTGGTTAGTCGGCGCGAAACTAATCGCCTCCGTGAAGTGTTTGATAGCCTCCGTGAAATTACCGGAAGCGAATGCTGCGTTACCTCTAGCTTTAGCTTCGTCCGCCATGACTCAGTTTTAGCACTTCACACTCTGGCAGAATCAAAGGATGATGGAATGGGTTTTAACAGGAGGGTTTGGGGAATTTTAAAGGCGGTAAGCGTATCTAGATACTTCCAGGGTTAGGGCAGGGAGGTAGTTTCCTTTTTACTCGTGCCCCCAACCCTAAGATGGTGGGGATTGGGAGGTTACTACCGTGACTCAGTCGGCCTAGTAGATCCAAAGGCGATAGACCTTTTTACTACGGTGCATAGGTTTAGTCTTATTTCAGATTCTGTGACCTCCACACGATCGCAGCGGGTTTCGAACTTTGGTCATTCTCCAAATTTTCCCACCACCGGACTAACTGAGCTACCCGTACGGGTTTTAGGATGTTTTCCTAATACTACTCAGGTTCATCAAACAAACAGTGCTTTTTAGCTTTCTTCAAGATTTTTTTCTTTTGTTGGTCTGTCTGAACTAGTATGGTCTGATAAACATCTAGTCTATGTGTATTTTATAACTATGGAAGTCTGATCTGGTCTGATCTGATCTGGTCTAAGACTGAAAACAGTCCAAAAGAAAACATCCTTAGCGGGTGCTTGGTCTGTTTGGTTCAAATTTAACTAAAAGTAAAATACAGAATTAAAGTAAAAAATTGTTTTGCTTCGATTTTTTCATTTCAAAAACTTGGAATTATGATTTGATTGATTCAGTTTTTTTCTTCAGTTTCAATTTTTTCATTTTTTCTACTAAAATATTGTCATTTAATTTAGAATTAATTCCACTTTTGGTCCTACGAGTTTTGTGCCAATTCCACCTTTAGTCCATGTCTTTCACTTTATCCACATTTGGTACTTGACTAATATTTTTTAACCATTTGTGGTTCTTTTCCGGCGATTTTAACCGTCGGAAACAATGCCGGAAGGACCATATATGGGCGAAAACACAATAGTCATGTACCAAAAGTGGACAAAGTGAAAGATGTGGACTAAATGTGGAAATCACCTAAAATTCGTAGGACCAAAAGTGAAATTTATTCTTTAATTTAAATGATACAAATACAATAGTGGAAGATCAAACCTGTAACATTAGAAAATGTAAGTATACTACAACAAATAAAATAAAATAAAATAAAATAAAAGGAGAAGAAATAAATATGTATTGATATATATATATATATATATATATATATATATATATATGAATATGCAAGAGGGAAAATACAGTCACAAAAGTGTATATATTTTTAGTTTACATTCTCTTGACTAGTTTGAATACAGTTCATTGATATATACATTTTATGAGATATAGTTAGAGATGAACTTTTGTTTTTTAACAATATAAAAACTTTAAGTGACATGAAAATAAAAGTTACTACTAATGATCAGCAAAAATAGATAAAAGGGTCGAATAAGGTCTTCTACTATTATGGAATCGTCACATAAGGTCATCTACTCAATAAAATGTCATATAAATACGTTTACTTATAAAAAGCAGTCGGGATGAGTCAAAATGACCCGTTGACAACCTCGTAATTCTGATTTTAACGTCTGGCTATCTTTTTTAAATAGACTATAAGACCGACGTGAAATATTTGATCACGATTGGCTTAAATTCAAGGAAACAATAACGACACGTAAGCTAAAATCGGGATTAGGAGGCTGTCAACGGGTCATTTTGACTCATCCGGTTGCTTTTTATAAGTGGACGTATTTATATGACACCTTATTGAGTACATGACCTTATGTGCCAATTCCATAATAGTAGAAGACCTTATTTGACCCTTTTCTCAGCAAAAATATATCATCATCATGCAACAAATTGCAAAATACATACATCAACATATAAAGATCAATATAACTACTTTATTATGGGGAATGAATGTGTAAACACATTTATAAACTAAATTAAACATTAAGACAAAAATTAATTTTTTTAGCACCAGAAAACCAATGAATATCAATGATATTAGGATCAGTGCTTAACAATTAATAAGTAAAATTTCATATTTTAATTGGTTCGAGTTATTCATGTAACACTTGAGATTTAATTTAAACGGATTAATAGTATTACTCATACCAACAGAGGTGCATCTCCTTTTAAGGGAGCTCATCTGCTAAGAACTCCAAAGTTAAGCGTTCTTGTAGGGGAGTAGTCTTGGGATGGGTGACCCCCTGGGAAGTTTCTAAGGGCGGTGTTACAGGTGGTATCACAGCAACCCTGCGACAGTGTGCTGGTTCGTTGGATATCGGGCGGGCACTTAGCGGGTCAAAATTATGGGGTTTGACCGTTTGATTGAGGTTGGTTTAAGGGCGCAACGAGGACGTTGCGATCCTAAGTGGGGGTGATTGTAACACTTGAGATTTAAATGCATTAATAGTACTACTCATACCAACAGGGGTGTATCTCCTTTTAAGGGAGCTCATTCGCTAAGAACTCCAAAGTTAAGCGTGTTTGCATGGGAGTAGTCTTGGGATTGGTGACCCCCTGGAAAGTTTCTCAGGGCGCGCATGAGTGAGCACAAAGTGCTAGTGGTGATTTGTGAGGACACTACTAGAGACGGAACCAAACAATCACAGTTCGGCTTGATTTTTTAAACGGAGTATTTGTTTTAGTTTTTGCAGTTCGATTTAACTTCGTTGCAGTTTGGTTTATTTTTATTCAAGTTTTCGGTTTTCGGTTTTTGGGCCCAGCCAATTCTATTATGTTTTTATACTTTTCATCACATCCTTACCTATATACTACATATATAAAATGTTAAAATGATGTTTTAAGGTTTTTCCTTCTAGATTCAATAGGACTTAAGTGATTGTAAATATATTTTAATGGACATTTAGATGTTAAACTTGAGCATAACTATAGTCACTAAGAATTATTATATTTCACTCGAGTGTTGCACGAAATAACAAATTAGTCAAAATCTCATTATAAAAAATACTTGTTATCACGTAATACCAAATGAAAGTGAAGAAATTGTTCAAAACAATAATACTATGTTTACACAATTTTACATAGATAATATGTACTACATCCATACATGGAATTTGGGACAAAAGACATTGTTGTTATGTGAAACAATATAATGCTACATGATTGATATTAAATTGGTAAAATGTGGTTGAATTAAGAATGAATTAGAATCACATAAATATTATCAAATAGTCAAATGCAATATGAGGCAAATTAAGTGAGATAAGTGGAAAAAATGAGACAAGATAGCGAACGGAGAGAGTAACACAAAGTAAAAGAGAATAAAATATGCATAATCTAAAGTATTTACAATACAAAGTAACATTCAAGAGAATACTACTATGATTGTTTTGATTAAAAGTTATGTGAGAGTATACATGGATCATTTCACCTCAAAATGAAAATAATATAAATGGAGAATTATCAAATCACCCATTTCCCCAATAATATAATTAAATGTGTTTCTAATTCCATCACCATCTTGAGCATCAATTTTAGCTGTCACGCCCCAGACCGCAATCCAAGCGCGTGTACAACCGCCGTATAACCAAGTGACGTCACCCGCGAGTCAACCTCACTTAATTACACAAGGCGTTCGAGAAAATAATCCATCCATACTCAGTAGTAAACATACATAACAACATCACATTTATACCAATGAATAGCGGAAATATTCAACGGTAAATCTTGAGCCACATTCGGCCAACAACATGGGCATGCAAGCCCAAAAGTAATTTATAATAAGTAAAATATCCATGAGCAATGTTTGGTAGTTTGAAAAGAAATAAGGAAGCACGAACCACGTCCTCCTGAATTAATTTCCCGAGCAGCGGGCAATAGTAGCAACCTTCAAGTTCTACCTGAAACTGTGAGGTGGCCTCCCCCGTGAAGGGGAGGTCAGTACTTTGAAACAATTGAAAAGTACAATGACAACTATACTAAGTATAATCAATGTTTCAATTTCTAAGACCCTCAATCTGGGGTATTATTAAATATGGATAGCCCGTTCATTTAATATCGATTCCCCGTGCTAGAGTCCTACTTATAGTTACTATTTACGTCGGTCCAGAGCCCTGCTCATAATCGCCGTTGACGTGCACTTTTTTTACCCGCAAGGACGTTTCTTTATCAACGGGCCCCCCGATAATCGAGCATCCACCTGCGCTTTTTTACTGTTTATCCGCTCTGGGGGAGATTTTGGCTCGCGGTTGGAGCAAATCACGTGCGAGCCCATCAACACAGGTGAAGAACAAATACATTTAGAGGAGCACACATAACGGATGCGATCGTACCAGCACTAATGCACCGGATCCCATCAGAACTCCGAAGTTAAGCGTGCTTGGGCGAGAATAGTACTAGGATGGGTGACCCCTTGGGAAGTCCTCGTGTTGCATCCCCCCGTCCCCCCCTTTTTTGCACCGCGCCGTTGACGTGCACTTTTTTTTTATCCGCGAGAACGTTTCTTTATCAACGGGCCCCCCGATAATCGAGTATCCACCTGCGCTTTTTTACTTTTTATCCGCTCTGGGGGAGATTTTGGCTCGCGGTTGGAGCAAATCACGTGCGAGCCCATCAACACAGGTGAAGAACAAATACATTTAGAGGAGCACACATAACGGATGCGATCATACCAGCACTAATGCATCGGATCCCATTAGATCTCCGAAGTTAAGCGTGCTTGGGCGAGAGTAGTATTAGGATGGGTGACCCCCTGGGAAGTCCTTGTGTTGCATCCCCCCGTCCCCCCCCTTTTTTGCACCGCGCCGTTGACGTGCACTTTTTTTACCCGCGAGGACGTTTCTTTATCAACGGGCCCCCCGATAATCGAGCATCCACCTGCGCTTTTTTACTGTTTATCCGCTCTGGGGGAGATTTTGGCTCGCGGTTGGAGCAAATCACGTGCGAGCCCATCAACACAGGTGAAGAACAAATACATTTAGAGGAGCACACATAACGGATGCGATCATACCAGCACTAATGCACCGGATCCCATCAGAACTCCGAAGTTAAGCGTGCTTGGGCGAGAGTAGTACTAGGATGGGTGACCCCCTGGGAAGTCCTCGTGTTGCATCCCCCCGTCCCCCCCTTTTTTGCACCGCGCCGTTGACGTGCACTTTTTTTACCCGCGAGGACGTTTCTTTATCCACGGCCCCCCCGATAATCGAGCATCCTGTTGCGCTTTTTTACTGTTTATCCGCTCTGGGGGAGATTTTGGCTCGCGGTTGGAGCAAATCACGTGCGAGCCCATCAACACAGGTGAAGAACAAATACATTTATAGGAGCACAATAACGGATGCGATCATACCAGCACTAATGCACCGGATCCCATCAGAACTCCGAAGTTAAGCGTGCTTGGGCGAGAGTAGTACTAGGATGGGTGACCCCCTGGGAAGTCCTCGTGTTGCATCCCCCCGTCCCCTCCTTTTTTGCACCGCGCCGTTGACGTGCACTTTTTTTACCCGCGAGGACGTTTCTTTATCCACGGGCCCCCCGATAATCGAGCATCCACCTGCGCTTTTTTCCTATTTATCAGCTCTGGGGGAGATTTTGGCTCGCGGTTAGAGCAAATCACGTGCGAGCCCATCAACACAGGTGAAGAACAAATACATTTATAGGAGCACAATAACGGATGCGATCATACCAGCACTAATGCACCGGATCCCATCAGAACTCCGAAGTTAAGCGTGCTTGGGCGAGAGTAGTACTAGGATGGGTGACCCCCTGGGAAGTCCTCGTGTTGCATCCCCCCGTCCCCTCCTTTTTTGCACCGCGCCGTTGACGTGCACTTTTTTTACCCGCGAGGGCGTTTCTTTATCCACGGGCCCCCCGATAATCGAGCATCCACCTGCGCTTTTTTCCTATTTATCAGCTCTGGGGGAGATTTTGGCTCGCGGTTGGAGCAAATCACGTGCGAGCCCATCAACACAGGTGAAGAACAAATACATTTAGAGGAGCACACATAACGGATGCGATCATACCAGCACTAATGCACCGGATCCCATCAGAACTCCGAAGTTAAGCGTGCTTGGGCGAGAGTAGTACTAGGATGGGTGACCCCCTGGGAAGTCCTCGTGTTGCATCCCCCCGTCCCCCCCTTTTTTGCACCGCGCCGTTGACGTGCACTTTTTTTACCCGCGAGGACGTTTCTTTATCAACGGGCCCCCCGATAATCGAGCATCCACCTGCGCTTTTTTACTGTTTATCCGCTCTGGGGGAGATTTTGGCTCGCGGTTGGAGCAAATCACGTGCGAGCCCATCAACACAGGTGAAGAACAAATACATTTAGAGGAGCACACATAACGGATGCGATCATACCAGCACTAATGCACCGGATCCCATCAAAACCCTGAAATTAAGCGTGCTTGGGCGAGAGTAGTACTAGGATGGGTGACCCCCGGGGAAGTCCTCGTGTTGCATCCCCCCGTCCCTCCCTTTTTTGCACCGCGCCGTTGACGTGCATTTTTTTTACCCGCGAGGACGTTTCTTTATCAACGGGCCCCCCGATAATCGAGCATCCACCTGCGCTTTTTTCCTATTTATCAGCTCTGGGGGAGATTTTGGCTCGCGGTTGGAGCAAATCACGTGCGAGCCCATCAACACAGGTGAAGAACAAATACATTTAGAGGAGCACACATAATGGATGCGATCATACCAGCACTAATGCACCGGATCCCATCAGAACTCCGAAGTTAAGCGCGCTTGGGTGAGAGTAGTACTAGGATGGGTGACCCCCTGGGAAGTCCTCGTGTTGCATCCCCCCGTCCCCTCCTTTTTTGCACCGCGCCGTTGACGTGCACTTTTTTTACCCGCGAGGACGTTTCTTTATCCACGGGCCCCCCGATAATCGAGCATCCACCTGCGCTTTTTTCCTATTTATCAGCTCTGGGGGAGATTTTGGCTCGCGGTTGGAGCAAATCACGTGCGAGCCCATCAACACAGGTGAAGAACAAATACATTTAGAGGAGCACACATAACGGATGCGATCATACCAGCACTAATGCACCGGATCCCATCAGAACTCCGAAGTTAAGCGTGCTTGGGCGAGAGTAGTACTAGGATGGGTGACCCCCTGGGAAGTCCTCGTGTTGCATCCCCCCGTCCCCCCCTTTTTTGCACCGCGCCGTTGACGTGCACTTTTTTTACCCGCGAGGACGTTTCTTTATCCACGGGCCCCCCGATAATCGAGCATCCACCTGCGCTTTTTTCCTATTTATCAGCTCTGGGGGAGATTTTGGCTCGCGGTTGGAGCAAATCACGTGCGAGCATATCAACACAGGTGAAGAACAAATACATTTAGAGGAGCACACATAACGGATGCGATCATACCAGCACTAATGCACCGGATCCCATCAGAACCCCGAAATTAAGCGTGCTTGGGCGAGAGTAGTACTAGGATGGGTGACCCCCGGGGAAGTCCTCGTGTTGCATCCCCCCGTCCCTCCCTTTTTTGCACCGCGCCGTTGACGTGCATTTTTTTTACCCGCGAGGACGTTTCTTTATCAACGGGCCCCCCGATAATCGAGCATCCACCTGCGCTTTTTTCCTATTTATCAGCTCTGGGGGAGATTTTGGCTCGCGGTTGGAGCAAATCACGTGCGAGCCCATCAACACAGGTGAAGAACAAATACATTTAGAGGAGCACACATAATGGATGCGATCATACCAGCACTAATGCACCGGATCCCATCAGAACTCCGAAGTTAAGCGCGCTTGGGTGAGAGTAGTACTAGGATGGGTGACCCCCTGGGAAGTCCTCGTGTTGCATCCCCCCGTCCCCCCCCTTTTTTGCACCGCGCCGTTGACGTGCACTTTTTTTACCCGCGAGGACGTTTCTTTATCAACGGGCCCCCCGATAATCGAGCATCCACCTGCGCTTTTTTACTGTTTATCCGCTCTGGGGGAGATTTTGGCTCGCGGTTGGAGCAAATCACGTGCGAGCCCATCAACACAGGTGAAGAACAAATACATTTAGAGGAGCACACATAACGGATGCGATCATACCAGCACTAATGCACCGGATCCTATCAGAACTCCGAAGTTAAGCGTGCTTGGGCGAGAGTAGAACTAGGATGGGTGACCCCCTGGGAAGTCCTCGTGTTGCATCCCCCCGTCCCCCCCTTTTTTGCACCGCGCCGTTGACGTGCACTTTTTTTACCCGCGAGGACGTTTCTTTATCCACGGGCCCCCCGATAATCGAGCATCCACCTGCGCTTTTTTCCTATTTATCAGCTCTGGGGGAGATTTTGGCTCGCGGTTGGAGCAAATCACGTGCGAGCATATCAACACAGGTGAAGAACAAATACATTTAGAGGAGCACACATAACGGATGCGATCATACCAGCACTAATGCACTGGATCCCATCAGAACCCCGAAATTAAGCGTGCTTGGGCGAGAGTAGTACTAGGATGGGTGACCCCCTGGGAAGTCCTCGTGTTGCATCCCCCCGTCCCCCCCTTTTTTGCACCGCGCCGTTGACGTGCACTTTTTTTACCCGCGAGGACGTTTCTTTATCAACGGGCCCCCCGATAATCGAGCATCCACCTGCGCTTTTTTACTGTTTATCCGCTCTGGGGGAGATTTTGGCTCGCGGTTGGAGCAAATCACGTGCGAGCCCATCAACACAGGTGAAGAACAAATACATTTAGAGGAGCACACATAACGGATGCGATCATACCAGCACTAATGCACCGGATCCCATCAAAACCCCGAAATTAAGCGTGCTTGGGCGAGAGTAGTACTAGGATGGGTGACCCCCTGGGAAGTCCTCGTGTTGCATCCCCCCGTCCCCCCCTTTTTTGCACCGCGCCGTTGACGTGCACTTTTTTTACCCGCGAGGACGTTTCTTTATCCACGGGCCCCCCGATAATCGAGCATCCACCTGCGCTTTTTTCCTATTTATCAGCTCTGGGGGAGATTTTGGCTCGCGGTTGGAGCAAATCACATGCGAGCCCATCAACACAGGTGAAGAACAAATACATTTAGGGGAGCACACATAATGGATGCGATCATACCAGCACTAATGCACCGGATCCCATCAGAACTCCGAAGTTAAGCATGCTTGGGAGAGAGTAGTACTAGGATGGGTGACCCCCTGGGAAGTCCTCGTGTTGCATACCCCCGTCCCCCCCTTTTTTGCACCGCGCCGTTGACGTGCACTTTTTTTACCCGCGAGGACGTTTCTTTATCCACGGGCCCCCCGATAATCGAGCATCCACCTGCGCTTTTTTCCTATTTATCAGCTCTGGGGGAGATTTTGGCTCGCGGTTGGAGCAAATCACGTGCGAGCCCATCAACACAGGTGAAGAACAAATACATTTATAGGAGCACAATAACGGATGCGATCATACCAGCACTAATGCACCGGATCCCATCAGAACTCCGAAGTTAAGCGTGCTTGGGCGAGAGTAGTACTAGGATGGGTGACCCCCTGGGAAGTCCTCGTGTTGCATCCCCCCGTCCCCTCCTTTTTTGCACCGCGCCGTTGACGTGCACTTTTTTTACCCGCGAGGACGTTTCTTTATCCACGGGCCCCCCGATAATCGAGCATCCACCTGCGCTTTTTTCCTATTTATCAGCTCTGGGGGAGATTTTGGCTCGCGGTTGGAGCAAATCACGTGCGAGCCCATCAACACAGGTGAAGAACAAATACATTTAGAGGAGCACACATAACGGATGCGATCATACCAGCACTAATGCACTGGATCCCATCAGAACTCCGAAGTTAAGCGTGCTTGGGCGAGAGTAGTACTAGGATGGGTGACCTCCTGGGAAGTCCTCGTGTTGCATCCCCCCGTCCCCCCCTTTTTTGCACCGCGCCGTTGACGTGCACTTTTTTTACCCGCGAGGACGTTTCTTTATCCACGGGCCCCCCGATAATCGAGCATCCACCAGCGCTTTTTTCCTATTTATCAGCTCTGGGGGAGATTTTGGCTCGCGGTTGGAGCAAATCACGTGCGAGCATATCAACACAGGTGAAGAACAAATACATTTAGAGGAGCACACATAACGGATGCGATCATACCAGCACTAATGCACCGGATCCCATCAGAACCCCGAAATTAAGCGTGCTTGGGCGAGAGTAGTACTAGGATGGGTGACCCCCGGGGAAGTCCTCGTGTTGCATCCCCCCGTCCCCCCCTTTTTTGCACCGCGCCGTTGACGTGCACTTTTTTTACCCGCGAGGACGTTTCTTTATCCACGGGCCCCCGATAATCGAGCATCCACCTGCGCTTTTTTCCTATTTATCAGCTCTGGGGGAGATTTTGGCTCGCGGTTGGAGCAAATCACGTGCGAGCCCATCAACACAGGTGAAGAACAAATACATTTATAGGAGCACAATAACGGATGCGATCATACCAGCACTAATGCACCGGATCCCATCAGAACTCCGAAGTTAAGCGTGCTTGGGCGAGAGTAGTACTAGGATGGGTGACCCCCTGGGAAGTCCTCGTGTTGCATCCCCCCGTCCCCTCCTTTTTTGCACCGCGCCGTTGACGTGCACTTTTTTTACCCGCGAGGACGTTTCTTTATCCACGGGCCCCCCGATAATCGAGCATCCACCTGCGCTTTTTTCCTATTTATCAGCTCTGGGGGAGATTTTGGCTCGCGGTTGGAGCAAATCACGTGCGAGCCCATCAACACAGGTGAAGAACAAATACATTTAGAGGAGCACACATAACGGATGCGATCATACCAGCACTAATGCACCGGATCCCATCAGAACTCCGAAGTTAAGCGTGCTTGGGCGAGAGTAGTACTAGGATGGGTGACCCCCTGGGAAGTCCTCGTGTTGCATCCCCCCGTCCCCCCCTTTTTTGCACCGCGCCGTTGACGTGCACTTTTTTTACCCGCGAGGACGTTTCTTTATCAACAGGCCCCCCGATAATCGAGCATCCACCTGCGCTTTTTTACTGTTTATCCGCTCTGGGGGAGATTTTGGCTCGCGGTTGGAGCAAATCACGTGCGAGCCCATCAACACAGGTGAAGAACAAATACATTTAGAGGAGCACACATAACGGATGCGATCATACCAGTTCTAATGCACCGGATCCCATCAGAACTCCGAAGTTAAGCGTGCTTGGGCGAGAGTAGTATTAGGATGGGTGACCCCCTGGGAAGTCCTCGTGTTGCATCCCCCCGTCTCCCATTTTTTGCACCGCACCGTTGACGTGCACTTTTTTTACCCGCGAGGACGTTTCTTTATCCACGGGCCCCCCGATAATCGAGCATCCACCTGCGCTTTTTTCCTATTTATCAGCTCTGGGGGAGATTTTGGCTCGCGGTTGGAGCAAATCACATGCGAGCCCATCAACACATGTGAAGAACAAATACATTTAGGGGAGCACACATAACGGATGCGATCATACCAGCACTAATGCACCGGATCCCATCAGAACTCCGAAGTTAAGCGTGCTTGGGCGAGAGTAGTACTAGGATGGGTGACCCCCTGGGAAGTCCTCGTGTTGCATACCCCCGTCCCCCCCTTTTTTGCACCGCGCCGTTGACGTGCACTTTTTTTACCCGCGAGGACGTTTCTTTATCCACGGGCCCCCCGATAATCGAGCATCCACCTGCGCTTTTTTCCTATTTATCAGCTCTGGGGGAGATTTTGGCTCGCGGTTGGAGCAAATCACGTGCGAGCCCATCAACACAGGTGAAGAACAAATACATTTAGAGGAGCACACATAACGGATGCGATCATACCAGTTCTAATGCACCAGATCCCATCAGAACTCCGAAGTTAAGCGTGCTTGGGCGAGAGTAGTATTAGGATGGGTGACCCCCTGGGAAGTCCTCGTGTTGCATCCCCCCGTCCCCCCCTTTTTTGCACCGCGCCGTTGACGTGCACTTTTTTTACCCGCGAGGACGTTTCTTTATCAACGGGCCCCCCGATAATCGAGCATCCACCTGCGCTTTTTTACTGTTTATCCGCTCTGGGGGAGATTTTGGCTCGCGGTTGGAGCAAATCACGTGCGAGCCCATCAACACAGGTGAAGAACAAATACATTTAGAGGAGCACACATAACGGATGCGATCATACCAGCACTAATGCACCGGATCCCATCAGAACTCCGAAGTTAAGTGTGCTTGGGCGAGAGTAGTACTAGGATGGGTGACCCCCTGGGAAGTCCTCGTGTTGCATCCCCCCGTCCCCCCCTTTTTTGCACCGCGCCGTTGACGTGCACTTTTTTTACCCGCGAGGACGTTTCTTTATCCACGGGCCCCCCGATAATCGAGCATCCACCTGCGCTTTTTTCCTATTTATCAGCTCTGGGGGAGATTTTGGCTCGCGGTTGGAGCAAATCACGTGCGAGCCCATCAACACAGGTGAAGAACAAATACATTTAGAGGAGCACACATAATGGATGCGATCATACCAGCACTAATGCACCGGATCCCATCAGAACTCCGAAGTTAAGTGTGCTTGGGCGAGAGTAGTACTAGGATGGGTGACCCCCTGGGAAGTCCTCGTGTTGCATACCCCCGTCCCCCCCTTTTTTGCACCGCGCCGTTGACGTGCACTTTTTTTACCCGCGAGGACGTTTCTTTATCCACGGGCCCCCCGATAATCGAGCATCCACCTGCGCTTTTTTCCTATTTATCAGCTCTGGGGGAGATTTTGGCTCGCGGTTGGAGCAAATCACGTGCGAGCCCATCAACACAGGTGAAGAACAAATACATTTAGAGGAGCACACATAACGGATGCGATCATACCAGTTCTAATGCACCAGATCCCATCAGAACTCCGAAGTTAAGCGTGCTTGGGCGAGAGTAGTATTAGGATGGGTGACCCCCTGGGAAGTCCTCGTGTTGCATCCCCCCGTCCCCCCCTTTTTTGCACCGCGCCGTTGACGTGCACTTTTTTTACCCGCGAGGACGTTTCTTTATCAACGGGCCCCCCGATAATCGAGCATCCACCTGCGCTTTTTTACTGTTTATCCGCTCTGGGGGAGATTTTGGCTCGCGGTTGGAGCAAATCACGTGCGAGCCCATCAACACAGGTGAAGAACAAATACATTTAGAGGAGCACACATAACGGATGCGATCATACCAGCACTAATGCACTGGATCCCATCAGAACTCCGAAGTTAAGTGTGCTTGGGCGAGAGTAGTACTAGGATGGGTGACCCCCTGGGAAGTCCTCGTGTTGCATCCCCCCGTCCCCCCCTTTTTTGCACCGCGCCGTTGACGTGCACTTTTTTTACCCGCGAGGACGTTTCTTTATCCACGGGCCCCCCGATAATCGAGCATCCACCTGCGCTTTTTTCCTATTTATCAGCTCTGGGGGAGATTTTGGCTCGCGGTTGGAGCAAATCACGTGCGAGCCCATCAACACAGGTGAAGAACAAATACATTTAGAGGAGCACACATAATGGATGCGATCATACCAGCACTAATGCACCGGATCCCATCAGAACTCCGAAGTTAAGCGTGCTTGGGCGAGAGTAGTACTAGGATGGGTGACCCCCTGGGAAGTCCTCGTGTTGCATCCCCCCGTCCCCCCCTTTTTTGCACCGCGCCGTTGACGTGCACTTTTTTTACCCGCGAGGACGTTTCTTTATCCACGGGCGCCCCGATAATCGAGCATCCACCTGCGCTTTTTTCCTATTTATCAGCTCTGGGGGAGATTTTGGCTCGCGGTTGGAGCAAATCACATGCGAGCCCATCAACACAGGTGAAGAACAAATACATTTAGGGGAGCACACATAACGGATGCGATCATACTAGCACTAATGCACCGGATCCCATCAGAACTCCGAAGTTAAGCGTGCTTGGGCGAGAGTAGTACTAGGATGGGTGACCCCCTGGGAAGTCCTCGTGTTGCATCCCCCCGTCCCCTCCTTTTTTGCACCGCGCCGTTGACGTGCACTTTTTTTACCCGCGAGGACGTTTCTTTATCCACGGGCCCCCCGATAATCGAGCATCCACCTGCGCTTTTTTCCTATTTATCAGCTCTGGGGGAGATTTTGGCTCGCGGTTGGAGCAAATCACGTGCGAGCCCATCAACACAGGTGAAGAACAAATACATTTAGAGGAGCACACATAACGGATGCGATCATACCAGCACTAATGCACCGGATCCCATCAGAACTCCGAAGTTAAGCGTGCTTGGGCGAGAGTAGTACTAGGATGGGTGACCCCCTGGGAAGTCCTCGTGTTGCATCCCCCCGTCCCCCCCCTTTTTTGCACCGCGCCGTTGACGTGCACTTTTTTTACCCGCGAGGACGTTTCTTTATCCACGGGCCCCCCGATAATCGAGCATCCACCAGCGCTTTTTTCCTATTTATCAGCTCTGGGGGAGATTTTGGCTCGCGGTTGGAGCAAATCACGTGCGAGCATATCAACACAGGTGAAGAACAAATACATTTAGAGGAGCACACATAACGGATGCGATCATACCAGCACTAATGCACCGTATCCCATCAGAACTCCGAAGTTAAGCGTGCTTGGGCGAGAGTAGTACTAGGATGGGTGACCCCCTGGGAAGTCCTCGTGTTGCATCCCCCCGTCCCCCCCCTTTTTTGCACCGCGCCGTTGACGTGCACTTTTTTTACCCGCGAGGACGTTTCTTTATCCACGGGCCCCCCGATAATCGAGCATCCACCAGCGCTTTTTTCCTATTTATCAGCTCTGGGGGAGATTTTGGCTCGCGGTTGGAGCAAATCACGTGCGAGCATATCAACACAGGTGAAGAACAAATACATTTAGAGGAGCACACATAACGGATGCGATCATACCAGCACTAATGCACCGGATCCCATCAGAACCCCGAAATTAAGCGTGCTTGGGCGAGAGTAGTACTAGGATGGGTGACCCCCGGGGAAGTCCTCGTGTTGCATCCCCCCGTCCCCCCCTTTTTTGCACCGCGCCGTTGACGTGCACTTTTTTTACCCGCGAGGACGTTTCTTTATCCACGGCCCCCCCGATAATCGAGCATCCACCTGCGCTTTTTTCCTATTTTATCAGCTCTGGGGGAGATTTTGGCTCGCGGTTGGAGCAAATCACGTGCGAGCCCATCAACACAGGTGAAGAACAAATACATTTATAGGAGCACAATAACGGATGCGATCATACCAGCACTAATGCACCGGATCCCATCAGAACTCCGAAGTTAAGCGTGCTTGGGCGAGAGTAGTACTAGGATGGGTGACCCCCTGGGAAGTCCTCGTGTTGCATCCCCCCGTCCCCTCCTTTTTTGCACCGCGCCGTTGACGTGCACTTTTTTTACCCGCGAGGACGTTTCTTTATCCACGGCCCCCCCGATAATCGAGCATCCACCTGCGCTTTTTTCCTATTTATCAGCTCTGGGGGAGATTTTGGCTCGCGGTTGGAGCAAATCACGTGCGAGCCCATCAACACAGGTGAAGAACAAATACATTTAGAGGAGCACACATAACGGATGCGATCATACCAGCACTAATGCACCGGATCCCATCAGAACTCCGAAGTTAAGCGTGCTTGGGCGAGAGTAGTACTAGGATGGGTGACCCCCTGGGAAGTCCTCGTGTTGCATCCCCCCGTCCCCCCCTTTTTTGCACCGCGCCGTTGACGTGCACTTTTTTTACCCGCGAGGACGTTTCTTTATCAACAGGCCCCCCGATAATCGAGCATCCACCTGCGCTTTTTTACTGTTTATCCGCTCTGGGGGAGATTTTGGCTCGCGGTTGGAGCAAATCACGTGCGAGCCCATCAACACAGGTGAAGAACAAATACATTTAGAGGAGCACACATAACGGATGCGATCATACCAGTTCTAATGCACCGGATCCCATCAGAACTCCGAAGTTAAGCGTGCTTGGGCGAGAGTAGTATTAGGATGGGTGACCCCCTGGGAAGTCCTCGTGTTGCATCCCCCCGTCTCCCATTTTTTGCACCGCACCGTTGACGTGCACTTTTTTTACCCGCGAGGACGTTTCTTTATCCACGGGCCCCCCGATAATCGAGCATCCACCTGCGCTTTTTTCCTATTTATCAGCTCTGGGGGAGATTTTGGCTCGCGGTTGGAGCAAATCACATGCGACCCCATCAACACATGTGAAGAACAAATACATTTAGGGGAGCACACATAACGGATGCGATCATACCAGCACTAATGCACCGGATCCCATCAGAACTCCGAAGTTAAGCGTGCTTGGGCGAGAGTAGTACTAGGATGGGTGACCCCCTGGGAAGTCCTCGTGTTGCATACCCCCGTCCCCCCCTTTTTTGCACCGCGCCGTTGACGTGCACTTTTTTTACCCGCGAGGACGTTTCTTTATCCACGGCCCCCCCGATAATCGAGCATCCACCTGCGCTTTTTTCCTATTTATCAGCTCTGGGGGAGATTTTGGCTCGCGGTTGGAGCAAATCACGTGCGAGCCCATCAACACAGGTGAAGAACAAATACATTTAGAGGAGCACACATAACGGATGCGATCATACCAGTTCTAATGCACCAGATCCCATCAGAACTCCGAAGTTAAGCGTGCTTGGGCGAGAGTAGTATTAGGATGGGTGACCCCCTGGGAAGTCCTCGTGTTGCATCCCCCCGTCCCCCCCTTTTTTGCACCGCGCCGTTGACGTGCACTTTTTTTACCCGCGAGGACGTTTCTTTATCAACGGGCCCCCCGATAATCGAGCATCCACCTGCGCTTTTTTACTGTTTATCCGCTCTGGGGGAGATTTTGGCTCGCGGTTGGAGCAAATCACGTGCGAGCCCATCAACACAGGTGAAGAACAAATACATTTAGAGGAGCACACATAACGGATGCGATCATACCAGCACTAATGCACCGGATCCCATCAGAACTCCGAAGTTAAGTGTGCTTGGGCGAGAGTAGTACTAGGATGGGTGACCCCCTGGGAAGTCCTCGTGTTGCATCCCCCCGTCCCCCCCTTTTTTGCACCGCGCCGTTGACGTGCACTATTTTTACCCGCGAGGACGTTTCTTTATCCACGGGCCCCCCGATAATCGAGCATCCACCTGCGCTTTTTTCCTATTTATCAGCTCTGGGGGAGATTTTGGCTCGCGGTTGGAGCAAATCACGTGCGAGCCCATCAACACAGGTGAAGAACAAATACATTTAGAGGAGCACACATAATGGATGCGATCATACCAGCACTAATGCACCGGATCCCATCAGAACTCCGAAGTTAAGCGTGCTTGGGCGAGAGTAGTACTAGGATGGGTGACCCCCTGGGAAGTCCTCGTGTTGCATCCCCCCGTCCCCCCCTTTTTTGCACCGCGCCGTTGACGTGCACTTTTTTTACCCGCGAGGACGTTTCTTTATCCACGGGCGCCCCGATAATCGAGCATCCACCTGCGCTTTTTTCCTATTTATCAGCTCTGGGGGAGATTTTGGCTCGCGGTTGGAGCAAATCACATGCGAGCCCATCAACACAGGTGAAGAACAAATACATTTAGGGGAGCACACATAACGGATGCGATCATACCAGCACTAATGCACCGGATCCCATCAGAACTCCGAAGTTAAGCGTGCTTGGGCGAGAGTAGTACTAGGATGGGTGACCCCCTGGGAAGTCCTCGTGTTGCATCCCCCCGTCCCCTCCTTTTTTGCACCGCGCCGTTGACGTGCACTTTTTTTACCCGCGAGGACGTTTCTTTATCCACGGGCCCCCCGATAATCGAGCATCCACCTGCGCTTTTTTCCTATTTATCAGCTCTGGGGGAGATTTTGGCTCGCGGTTGGAGCAAATCACGTGCGAGCCCATCAACACAGGTGAAGAACAAATACATTTAGAGGAGCACACATAACGGATGCGATCATACCAGCACTAATGCACCGGATCCCATCAGAACTCCGAAGTTAAGCGTGCTTGGGCGAGAGTAGTACTAGGATGGGTGACCCCCTGGGAAGTCCTCGTGTTGCATCCCCCCGTCCCCCCCTTTTTTGCACCGCGCCGTTGACGTGCACTTTTTTTACCCGCGAGGACGTTTCTTTATCCACGGGCCCCCCGATAATCGAGCATCCACCAGCGCTTTTTTCCTATTTATCAGCTCTGGGGGAGATTTTGGCTCGCGGTTGGAGCAAATCACGTGCGAGCATATCAACACAGGTGAAGAACAAATACATTTAGAGGAGCACACATAACGGATGCGATCATACCAGCACTAATGCACCGGATCCCATCAGAACTCCGAAGTTAAGCGTGCTTGGGCGAGAGTAGTACTAGGATGGGTGACCCCCTGGGAAGTCCTCGTGTTGCATCCCCCCGTCCCCCCCTTTTTTGCACCGCGCCGTTGACGTGCACTTTTTTTTACCCGCGAGGACGTTTCTTTATCCACGGGCCCCCCGATAATCGAGCATCCACCAGCGCTTTTTTCCTATTTATCAGCTCTGGGGGAGATTTTGGCTCGCGGTTGGAGCAAATCACGTGCGAGCATATCAACACAGGTGAAGAACAAATACATTTAGAGGAGCACACATAACGGATGCGATCATACCAGCACTAATGCACCGGATCCCATCAGAACCCCGAAATTAAGCGTGCTTGGGCGAGAGTAGTACTAGGATGGGTGACCCCCGGGGAAGTCCTCGTGTTGAATCCCCCCGTCCCCCCCTTTTTTGCACCGCGCCGTTGACGTGCACTTTTTTTACCCGCGAGGACGTTTCTTTATCAACAGGCCCCCCGATAATCGAGCATCCACCTGCGCTTTTTTACTGTTTATCCGCTCTGGGGGAGATTTTGGCTCGCGGTTGGAGCAAATCACGTGCGAGCCCATCAACACAGGTGAAGAACAAATACATTTAGAGGAGCACACATAACGGATGCGATCATACCAGTTCTAATGCACCGGATCCCATCAGAACTCCGAAGTTAAGCGTGCTTGGGCGAGAGTAGTATTAGGATGGGTGACCCCCTGGGAAGTCCTCGTGTTGCATCCCCCCGTCTCCCCTTTTTTGCACCGCGCCGTTGACGTGCACTTTTTTTACCCGCGAGGACGTTTCTTTATCCACGGGCCCCCCGATAATCGAGCATCCACCTGCGCTTTTTTCCTATTTATCAGCTCTGGGGGAGATTTTGGCTCGCGGTTGGAGCAAATCACATGCGAGCCCATCAACACATGTGAAGAACAAATACATTTAGGGGAGCACACATAACGGATGCGATCATACCAGCACTAATGCACCGGATCCCATCAGAACTCCGAAGTTAAGCGTGCTTGGGCGAGAGTAGTACTAGGATGGGTGACCCCCTGGGAAGTCCTCGTGTTGCATACCCCCGTCCCCCCCTTTTTTGCACCGCGCCGTTGACGTGCACTTTTTTTACCCGCGAGGACGTTTCTTTATCCACGGGCCCCCCGATAATCGAGCATCCACCTGCGCTTTTTTCCTATTTATCAGCTCTGGGGGAGATTTTGGCTCGCGGTTGGAGCAAATCACGTGCGAGCCCATCAACACAGGTGAAGAACAAATACATTTAGAGGAGCACACATAACGGATGCGATCATACCAGTTCTAATGCACCAGATCCCATCAGAACTCCGAAGTTAAGCGTGCTTGGGCGAGAGTAGTATTAGGATGGGTGACCCCCTGGGAAGTCCTCGTGTTGCATCCCCCCGTCCCCCCCTTTTTTGCACCGCGCCGTTGACGTGCACTTTTTTTACCCGCGAGGACGTTTCTTTATCAACGGGCCCCCCGATAATCGAGCATCCACCTGCGCTTTTTTACTGTTTATCCGCTCTGGGGGAGATTTTGGCTCGCGGTTGGAGCAAATCACGTGCGAGCCCATCAACACAGGTGAAGAACAAATACATTTAGAGGAGCACACATAACGGATGCGATCATACCAGCACTAATGCACCGGATCCCATCAGAACTCCGAAGTTAAGTGTGCTTGGGCGAGAGTAGTACTAGGATGGGTGACCCCCTGGGAAGTCCTCGTGTTGCATCCCCCCGTCCCCCCCCTTTTTTGCACCGCGCCGTTGACGTGCACTTTTTTTACCCGCGAGGACGTTTCTTTATCCACGGGCCCCCCGATAATCGAGCATCCACCTGCGCTTTTTTCCTATTTATCAGCTCTGGGGGAGATTTTGGCTCGCGGTTGGAGCAAATCACGTGCGAGCCCATCAACACAGGTGAAGAACAAATACATTTAGAGGAGCACACATAATGGATGCGATCATACCAGCACTAATGCACCGGATCCCATCAGAACTCCGAAGTTAAGCGTGCTTGGGCGAGAGTAGTACTAGGATGGGTGACCCCCTGGGAAGTCCTCGTGTTGCATACCCCCGTCCCCCCCTTTTTTGCACCGCGCCGTTGACGTGCACTTTTTTTACCCGCGAGGACGTTTCTTTATCCACGGGCCCCCCGATAATCGAGCATCCACCTGCGCTTTTTTCCTATTTATCAGCTCTGGGGGAGATTTTGGCTCGCGGTTGGAGCAAATCACGTGCGAGCCCATCAACACAGGTGAAGAACAAATACATTTAGAGGAGCACACATAACGGATGCGATCATACCAGTTCTAATGCACCAGATCCCATCAGAACTCCGAGGTTAAGCGTGCTTGGGCGAGAGTAGTATTAGGATGGGTGACCCCCTGGGAAGTCCTCGTGTTGCATCCCCCCGTCCCCCCCTTTTTTGCACCGCGCCGTTGACGTGCACTTTTTTTACCCGCGAGGACGTTTCTTTATCAACGGGCCCCCCGATAATCGAGCATCCACCTGCGCTTTTTTACTGTTTATCCGCTCTGGGGGAGATTTTGGCTCGCGGTTGGAGCAAATCACGTGCGAGCCCATCAACACAGGTGAAGAACAAATACATTTAGAGGAGCACACATAACGGATGCGATCATACCAGCACTAATGCACCGGATCCCATCAGAACTCCGAAGTTAAGTGTGCTTGGGCGAGAGTAGTACTAGGATGGGTGACCCCCTGGGAAGTCCTCGTGTTGCATCCCCCCGTCCCCCCCTTTTTTGCACCGCGCCGTTGACGTGCACTTTTTTTACCCGCGAGGACGTTTCTTTATCCACGGGCCCCCCGATAATCGAGCATCCACCTGCGCTTTTTTCCTATTTATCAGCTCTGGGGGAGATTTTGGCTCGCGGTTGGAGCAAATCACGTGCGAGCCCATCAACACAGGTGAAGAACAAATACATTTAGAGGAGCACACATAATGGATGCGATCATACCAGCACTAATGCACCGGATCCCATCAGAACTCCGAAGTTAAGCGTGCTTGGGCGAGAGTAGTACTAGGATGGGTGACCCCCTGGGAAGTCCTCGTGTTGCATCCCCCCGTCCCCCCCTTTTTTGCACCGCGCCGTTGACGTGCACTTTTTTTACCCGCGAGGACGTTTCTTTATCCACGGGCGCCCCGATAATCGAGCATCCACCTGCGCTTTTTTCCTATTTATCAGCTCTGGGGGAGATTTTGGCTCGCGGTTGGAGCAAATCACATGCGAGCCCATCAACACAGGTGAAGAACAAATACATTTAGGGGAGCACACATAACGGATGCGATCATACCAGCACTAATGCACCGGATCCCATCAGAACTCCGAAGTTAAGCGTGCTTGGGCGAGAGTAGTACTAGGATGGGTGACCCCCTGGGAAGTCCTCGTGTTGCATCCCCCCGTCCCCTCCTTTTTTGCACCGCGCCGTTGACGTGCACTTTTTTTACCCGCGAGGACGTTTCTTTATCCACGGGCCCCCCGATAATCGAGCATCCACCTGCGCTTTTTTCCTATTTATCAGCTCTGGGGGAGATTTTGGCTCGCGGTTGGAGCAAATCACGTGCGAGCCCATCAACACAGGTGAAGAACAAATACATTTAGAGGAGCACACATAACGGATGCGATCATACCAGCACTAATGCACCGGATCCCATCAGAACTCCGAAGTTAAGCGTGCTTGGGCGAGAGTAGTACTAGGATGGGTGACCCCCTGGGAAGTCCTCGTGTTGCATCCCCCCGTCCCCCCCTTTTTTGCACCGCGCCGTTGACGTGCACTTTTTTTACCCGCGAGGACGTTTCTTTATCCACGGGCCCCCCGATAATCGAGCATCCACCAGCGCTTTTTTCCTATTTATCAGCTCTGGGGGAGATTTTGGCTCGCGGTTGGAGCAAATCACGTGCGAGCATATCAACACAGGTGAAGAACAAATACATTTAGAGGAGCACACATAACGGATGCGATCATACCAGCACTAATGCACCGGATCCCATCAGAACTCCGAAGTTAAGCGTGCTTGGGCGAGAGTAGTACTAGGATGGGTGACCCCCTGGGAAGTCCTCGTGTTGCATCCCCCCGTCCCCCCCTTTTTTGCACCGCGCCGTTGACGTGCACTTTTTTTACCCGCGAGGACGTTTCTTTATCCACGGGCCCCCCGATAATCGAGCATCCACCAGCGCTTTTTTCCTATTTATCAGCTCTGGGGGAGATTTTGGCTCGCGGTTGGAGCAAATCACGTGCGAGCATATCAACACAGGTGAAGAACAAATACATTTAGAGGAGCACACATAACGGATGCGATCATACCAGCACTAATGCACCGGATCCCATCAGAACCCCGAAATTAAGCGTGCTTGGGCGAGAGTAGTACTAGGATGGGTGACCCCCGGGGAAGTCCTCGTGTTGCATCCCCCCGTCCCCCCCTTTTTTGCACCGCGCCGTTGACGTGCACTTTTTTTACCCGCGAGGACGTTTCTTTATCCACGGCCCCCCCGATAATCGAGCATCCACCTGCGCTTTTTTCCTATTTATCAGCTCTGGGGGAGATTTTGGCTCGCGGTTGGAGCAAATCACGTGCGAGCCCATCAACACAGGTGAAGAACAAATACATTTATAGGAGCACAATAACGGATGCGATCATACCAGCACTAATGCACCGGATCCCATCAGAACTCCGAAGTTAAGCGTGCTTGGGCGAGAGTAGTACTAGGATGGGTGACCCCCTGGGAAGTCCTCGTGTTGCATCCCCCCGTCCCCTCCTTTTTTGCACCGCGCCGTTGACGTGCACTTTTTTTACCCGCGAGGACGTTTCTTTATCCACGCCCCCCCCCCGATAATCGAGCATCCACCTGCGCTTTTTTCCTATTTATCAGCTCTGGGGGAGATTTTGGCTCGCGGTTGGAGCAAATCACGTGCGAGCCCATCAACACAGGTGAAGAACAAATACATTTAGAGGAGCACACATAACGGATGCGATCATACCAGCACTAATGCACCGGATCCCATCAGAACTCCGAAGTTAAGCGTGCTTGGGCGAGAGTAGTACTAGGATGGGTGACCCCCTGGGAAGTCCTCGTGTTGCATCCCCCCGTCCCCCCCTTTTTTGCACCGCGCCGTTGACGTGCACTTTTTTTACCCGCGAGGACGTTTCTTTATCAACAGGCCCCCCGATAATCGAGCATCCACCTGCGCTTTTTTACTGTTTATCCGCTCTGGGGGAGATTTTGGCTCGCGGTTGGAGCAAATCACGTGCGAGCCCATCAACACAGGTGAAGAACAAATACATTTAGAGGAGCACACATAACGGATGCGATCATACCAGTTCTAATGCACCGGATCCCATCAGAACTCCGAAGTTAAGCGTGCTTGGGCGAGAGTAGTATTAGGATGGGTGACCCCCTGGGAAGTCCTCGTGTTGCATCCCCCCGTCTCCCCTCTTTTGCACCGCGCCGTTGACGTGCACTTTTTTTACCCGCGAGGACGTTTCTTTATCCACGGGCCCCCCGATAATCGAGCATCCACCTGCGCTTTTTTCCTATTTATCAGCTCTGGGGGAGATTTTGGCTCGCGGTTGGAGCAAATCACATGCGAGCCCATCAACACAGGTGAAGAACAAATACATTTAGGGGAGCACACATAACAGATGCGATCATACCAGCACTAATGCACCGGATCCCATCAGAACTCCGAAGTTAAGCGTGCTTGGGCGAGAGTAGTACTAGGATGGGTGACCCCCTGGGAAGTCCTCGTGTTGCATCCCCCCGTCCCCTCCTTTTTTGCACCGCGCCGTTGACGTGCACTTTTTTTACCCGCGAGGACGTTTCTTTATCCACGGGCCCCCCGATAATCGAGCATCCACCTGCGCTTTTTTCCTATTTATCAGCTCTGGGGGAGATTTTGGCTCGCGGTTGGAGCAAATCACGTGCGAGCATATCAACACAGGTGAAGAACAAATACATTTAGAGGAGCACACATAACGGATGCGATCATACCAGCACTAATGCACCGGATCCCATCAGAACCCCGAAATTAAGCGTGCTTGGGCGAGAGTAGTACTAGGATGGGTGACCCCCGGGGAAGTCCTCGTGTTGCATCCCCCCGTCCCCCCCTTTTTTGCACCGCGCCGTTGACGTGCACTTTTTTTACCCGCGAGGACGTTTCTTTATCCACGCCCCCCCCGATAATCGAGCATCCACCTGCGCTTTTTTCCTATTTATCAGCTCTGGGGGAGATTTTGGCTCGCGGTTGGAGCAAATCACGTGCGAGCCCATCAACACAGGTGAAGAACAAATACATTTAGAGGAGCACACATAACGGATGCGATCATACCAGCACTAATGCACCGGATCCCATCAGAACTCCGAAGTTAAGCGTGCTTGGGCGAGAGTAGTACTAGGATGGGTGACCCCCTGGGAAGTCCTCGTGTTGCATCCCCCCGTCCCCCCCTTTTTTGCACCGCGCCGTTGACGTGCACTTTTTTTACCCGCGAGGACGTTTCTTTATCAACAGGCCCCCCGATAATCGAGCATCCACCTGCGCTTTTTTACTGTTTATCCGCTCTGGGGGAGATTTTGGCTCGCGGTTGGAGCAAATCACGTGCGAGCCCATCAACACAGGTGAAGAACAAATACATTTAGAGGAGCACACATAACGGATGCGATCATACCAGTTCTAATGCACCGGATCCCATCAGAACTCCGAAGTTAAGCGTGCTTGGGCGAGAGTAGTATTAGGATGGGTGACCCCCTGGGAAGTCCTCGTGTTGCATCCCCCCGTCTCCCCTCTTTTGCACCGCGCCGTTGACGTGCACTTTTTTTACCCGCGAGGACGTTTCTTTATCCACGGGCCCCCCGATAATCGAGCATCCACCTGCGCTTTTTTCCTATTTATCAGCTCTGGGGGAGATTTTGGCTCGCGGTTGGAGCAAATCACATGCGAGCCCATCAACACAGGTGAAGAACAAATACATTTAGGGGAGCACACATAACGGATGCGATCATACCAGCACTAATGCACCGGATCCCATCAGAACTCCGAAGTTAAGCGTGCTTGGGCGAGAGTAGTACTAGGATGGGTGACCCCCTGGGAAGTCCTCGTGTTGCATCCCCCCGTCCCCTCCTTTTTTGCACCGCGCCGTTGACGTGCACTTTTTTTACCCGCGAGGACGTTTCTTTATCCACGGGCCCCCCGATAATCGAGCATCCACCTGCGCTTTTTTCCTATTTATCAGCTCTGGGGGAGATTTTGGCTCGCGGTTGGAGCAAATCACGTGCGAGCATATCAACACAGGTGAAGAACAAATACATTTAGAGGAGCACACATAACGGATGCGATCATACCAGCACTAATGCACCGGATCCCATCAGAACCCCGAAATTAAGCGTGCTTGGGCGAGAGTAGTACTAGGATGGGTGACCCCCGGGGAAGTCCTCGTGTTGCATCCCCCCGTCCCCCCCTTTTTTGCACCGCGCCGTTGACGTGCACTTTTTTTACCCGCGAGGACGTTTCTTTATCCACGCCCCCCCCCGATAATCGAGCATCCACCTGCGCTTTTTTCCTATTTATCAGCTCTGGGGGAGATTTTGGCTCGCGGTTGGAGCAAATCACGTGCGAGCCCATCAACACAGGTGAAGAACAAATACATTTATAGGAGCACAATAACGGATGCGATCATACCAGCACTAATGCACCGGATCCCATCAGAACTCCGAAGTTAAGCGTGCTTGGGCGAGAGTAGTACTAGGATGGGTGACCCCCTGGGAAGTCCTCGTGTTGCATCCCCCCGTCCCCTCCTTTTTTGCACCGCGCCGTTGACGTGCACTTTTTTTACCCGCGAGGACGTTTCTTTATCCACGGCCCCCCCGATAATCGAGCATCCACCTGCGCTTTTTTCCTATTTATCAGCTCTGGGGGAGATTTTGGCTCGCGGTTGGAGCAAATCACGTGCGAGCCCATCAACACAGGTGAAGAACAAATACATTTAGAGGAGCACACATAACGGATGCGATCATACCAGCACTAATGCACCGGATCCCATCAGAACTCCGAAGTTAAGCGTGCTTGGGCGAGAGTAGTACTAGGATGGGTGACCCCCTGGGAAGTCCTCGTGTTGCATCCCCCCGTCCCCCCCTTTTTTGCACCGCGCCGTTGACGTGCACTTTTTTTACCCGCGAGGACGTTTCTTTATCAACAGGCCCCCCGATAATCGAGCATCCACCTGCGCTTTTTTACTGTTTATCCGCTCTGGGGGAGATTTTGGCTCGCGGTTGGAGCAAATCACGTGCGAGCCCATCAACACAGGTGAAGAACAAATACATTTAGAGGAGCACACATAACGGATGCGATCATACCAGTTCTAATGCACCGGATCCCATCAGAACTCCGAAGTTAAGCGTGTTTGGGCGAGAGTAGTATTAGGATGGGTGACCCCCTGGGAAGTCCTCGTGTTGCATCCCCCCGTCTCCCCTCTTTTGCACCGCGCCGTTGACGTGCACTTTTTTTACCCGCGAGGACGTTTCTTTATCCACGGGCCCCCCGATAATCGAGCATCCACCTGCGCTTTTTTCCTATTTATCAGCTCTGGGGGAGATTTTGGCTCGCGGTTGGAGCAAATCACATGCGAGCCCATCAACACAGGTGAAGAACAAATACATTTAGGGGAGCACACATAACGGATGCGATCATACCAGCACTAATGCACCGGATCCCATCAGAACCCCGAAATTAAGCGTGCTTGGGCGAGAGTAGTACTAGGATGGGTGACCCCCGGGGAAGTCCTCGTGTTGCATCCCCCCGTCCCCCCCTTTTTTGCACCGCGCCGTTGACGTGCACTTTTTTTACCCGCGAGGACGTTTCTTTATCCACGCCCCCCCCGATAATCGAGCATCCACCTGCGCTTTTTTCCTATTTATCAGCTCTGGGGGAGATTTTGGCTCGCGGTTGGAGCAAATCACGTGCGAGCCCATCAACACAGGTGAAGAACAAATACATTTATAGGAGCACAATAACGGATGCGATCATACCAGCACTAATGCACCGGATCCCATCAGAACTCCGAAGTTAAGCGTGCTTGGGCGAGAGTAGTACTAGGATGGGTGACCCCCTGGGAAGTCCTCGTGTTGCATCCCCTCGTCCCCTCCTTTTTTGCACCGCGCCGTTGACGTGCACTTTTTTTACCCGCGAGGACGTTTCTTTATCCACGGCCCCCCCGATAATCGAGCATCCACCTGCGCTTTTTTCCTATTTATCAGCTCTGGGGGAGATTTTGGCTCGCGGTTGGAGCAAATCACGTGCGAGCCCATCAACACAGGTGAAGAACAAATACATTTAGAGGAGCACACATAACGGATGCGATCATACCAGCACTAATGCACCGGATCCCATCAGAACTCCGAAGTTAAGCGTGCTTGGGCGAGAGTAGTACTAGGATGGGTGACCCCCTGGGAAGTCCTCGTGTTGCATCCCCCCGTCCCCCCCTTTTTTGCACCGCGCCGTTGACGTGCACTTTTTTTACCCGCGAGGACGTTTCTTTATCAACAGGCCCCCCGATAATCGAGCATCCACCTGCGCTTTTTTACTGTTTATCCGCTCTGGGGGAGATTTTGGCTCGCGGTTGGAGCAAATCACGTGCGAGCCCATCAACACAGGTGAAGAACAAATACATTTAGAGGAGCACACATAACGGATGCGATCATACCAGTTCTAATGCACCGGATCCCATCAGAACTCCGAAGTTAAGCGTGTTTGGGCGAGAGTAGTATTAGGATGGGTGACCCCCTGGGAAGTCCTCGTGTTGCATCCCCCCGTCTCCCCTCTTTTGCACCGCGCCGTTGACGTGCACTTTTTTTACCCGCGAGGACGTTTCTTTATCCACGGGCCCCCCGATAATCGAGCATCCACCTGCGCTTTTTTCCTATTTATCAGCTCTGGGGGAGATTTTGGCTCGCGGTTGGAGCAAATCACATGCGAGCCCATCAACACAGGTGAAGAACAAATACATTTAGGGGAGCACACATAACGGATGCGATCATACCAGCACTAATGCACCGGATCCCATCAGAACTCCGAAGTTAAGCGTGCTTGGGCGAGAGTAGTACTAGGATGGGTTACCCCCTGGGAAGTCCTCGTGTTGCATACCCCCGTCCCCCCCTTTTTTGCACCGCGCCGTTGACGTGCACTTTTTTTACCCGCGAGGACGTTTCTTTATCCACGGGCCCCCCGATAATCGAGCATCCACCTGCGCTTTTTTCCTATTTATCAGCTCTGGGGGAGATTTTGGCTCGCGGTTGGAGCAAATCACGTGCGAGCCCATCAACACAGGTGAAGAACAAATACATTTAGAGGAGCACACATAACGGATGCGATCATACCAGTTCTAATGCACCAGATCCCATCAGAAGTCCGAAGTTAAGCGTGCTTGGGCGAGAGTACTATTAGGATGGGTGACCCCCTGGGAAGTCCTCGTGTTGCATCCCCCCGTCCCCCCCTTTTTTGCACCGCGCCGTTGACGTGCACTTTTTTTACCCGCGAGGACGTTTCTTTATCCACGGGCCCCCCGATAATCGAGCATCCACCTGCGCTTTTTTCCTATTTATCAGCTCTGGGGGAGATTTTGGCTCGCGGTTGGAGCAAATCACGTGCGAGCCCATCAACACAGGTGAAGAACAAATACATTTAGAGGAGCACACATAATGGATGCGATCATACCAGCACTAATGCACCGGATCCCATCAGAACTCCGAAGTTAAGCGTGCTTGGGCGAGAGTAGTACTAGGATGGGTGACCCCCTGGGAAGTCCTCGTGTTGCATCCCCCCGTCCCCCCCTTTTTTGCACCGCGCCGTTGACGTGCACTTTTTTTACCCGCGAGGACGTTTCTTTATCCACGGGCGCCCCGATAATCGAGCATCCACCTGCGCTTTTTTCCTATTTATCAGCTCTGGGGGAGATTTTGGCTCGCGGTTGGAGCAAATCACATGCGAGCCCATCAACACAGGTGAAGAACAAATACATTTAGGGGAGCACACATAACGGATGCGATCATACCAGCACTAATGCACCGGATCCCATCAGAACTCCGAAGTTAAGCGTGCTTGGGCGAGAGTAGTACTAGGATGGGTTACCCCCTGGGAAGTCCTCGTGTTGCATACCCCCGTCCCCCCCTTTTTTGCACCGCGCCGTTGACGTGCACTTTTTTTACCCGCGAGGACGTTTCTTTATCCACGGGCCCCCCGATAATCGAGCATCCACCTGCGCTTTTTTCCTATTTATCAGCTCTGGGGGAGATTTTGGCTCGCGGTTGGAGCAAATCACGTGCGAGCCCATCAACACAGGTGAAGAACAAATACATTTAGAGGAGCACACATAACGGATGCGATCATACCAGTTCTAATGCACCAGATCCCATCAGAACTCCGAAGTTAAGTGTGCTTGGGCGAGAGTAGTACTAGGATGGGTGACCCCCTGGGAAGTCCTCGTGTTGCATCCCCCCGTCCCCCCCTTTTTTGCACCGCGCCGTTGACGTGCACTTTTTTTACCCGCGAGGACGTTTCTTTATCCACGGGCCCCCCGATAATCGAGCATCCACCTGCGCTTTTTTCCTATTTATCAGCTCTGGGGGAGATTTTGGCTCGCGGTTGGAGCAAATCACGTGCGAGCCCATCAACACAGGTGAAGAACAAATACATTTAGAGGAGCACACATAATGGATGCGATCATACCAGCACTAATGCACCGGATCCCATCAGAACTCCGAAGTTAAGCGTGCTTGGGCGAGAGTAGTACTAGGATGGGTGACCCCCTGGGAAGTCCTCGTGTTGCATCCCCCCGTCCCCCCCTTTTTTGCACCGCGCCGTTGACGTGCACTTTTTTTACCCGCGAGGACGTTTCTTTATCCACGGGCGCCCCGATAATCGAGCATCCACCTGCGCTTTTTTCCTATTTATCAGCTCTGGGGGAGATTTTGGCTCGCGGTTGGAGCAAATCACATGCGAGCCCATCAACACAGGTGAAGAACAAATACATTTAGGGGAGCACACATAACGGATGCGATCATACCAGCACTAATGCACCGGATCCCATCAGAACTCCGAAGTTAAGCGTGCTTGGGCGAGAGTAGTACTAGGATGGGTTACCCCCTGGGAAGTCCTCGTGTTGCATACCCCCGTCCCCCCCTTTTTTGCACCGCGCCGTTGACGTGCACTTTTTTTACCCGCGAGGACGTTTCTTTATCCACGGGCCCCCCGATAATCGAGCATCCACCTGCGCTTTTTTCCTATTTATCAGCTCTGGGGGAGATTTTGGCTCGCGGTTGGAGCAAATCACGTGCGAGCCCATCAACACAGGTGAAGAACAAATACATTTAGAGGAGCACACATAACGGATGCGATCATACCAGTTCTAATGCACCAGATCCCATCAGAACTCCGAAGTTAAGTGTGCTTGGGCGAGAGTAGTACTAGGATGGGTGACCCCCTGGGAAGTCCTCGTGTTGCATCCCCCCGTCCCCCCCTTTTTTGCACCGCGCCGTTGACGTGCACTTTTTTTACCCGCGAGGACGTTTCTTTATCCACGGGCCCCCCGATAATCGAGCATCCACCTGCGCTTTTTTCCTATTTATCAGCTCTGGGGGAGATTTTGGCTCGCGGTTGGAGCAAATCACGTGCGAGCCCATCAACACAGGTGAAGAACAAATACATTTAGAGGAGCACACATAATGGATGCGATCATACCAGCACTAATGCACCGGATCCCATCAGAACTCCGAAGTTAAGCGTGCTTGGGCGAGAGTAGTACTAGGATGGGTGACCCCCTGGGAAGTCCTCGTGTTGCATCCCCCCGTCCCCCCCTTTTTTGCACCGCGCCGTTGACGTGCACTTTTTTTACCCGCGAGGACGTTTCTTTATCCACGGGCGCCCCGATAATCGAGCATCCACCTGCGCTTTTTTCCTATTTATCAGCTCTGAGGGAGATTTTGGCTCGCGGTTGGAGCAAATCACATGCGAGCCCATCAACACAGGTGAAGAACAAATACATTTAGGAGAGCACACATAACGGATGCGATCATACCAGCACTAATGCACCGGATCCCATCAGAACTCCGAAGTTAAGCGTGCTTGGGCGAGAGTAGTACTAGGATGGGTGACCCCCTGGGAAGTCCTCGTGTTGCATCCCCCCGTCCCCTCCTTTTTTGCACCGCGCCGTTGACGTGCACTTTTTTTACCCGCGAGGACGTTTCTTTATCCACGGGCCCCCCGATAATCGAGCATCCACCTGCGCTTTTTTCCTATTTATCAGCTCTGGGGGAGATTTTGGCTCGCGGTTGGAGCAAATCACGTGCGAGCCCATCAACACAGGTGAAGAACAAATACATTTAGAGGAGCACACATAACGGATGCGATCATACCAGCACTAATGCACCGGATCCCATCAGAACTCCGAAGTTAAGCGTGCTTGGGCGAGAGTAGTACTAGGATGGGTGACCCCCTGGGAAGTCCTCGTGTTGCATCCCCCCGTCCCCCCCTTTTTTGCACCGCGCCGTTGACGTGCACTTTTTTTACCCGCGAGGACGTTTCTTTATCCACGGGCCCCCCGATAATCGAGCATCCACCAGCGCTTTTTTCCTATTTATCAGCTCTGGGGGAGATTTTGGCTCGCGGTTGGAGCAAATCACGTGCGAGCATATCAACACAGGTGAAGAACAAATACATTTAGAGGAGCACACATAACGGATGCGATCATACCAGCACTAATGCACCGGATCCCATCAGAACTCCGAAGTTAAGCGTGCTTGGGCGAGAGTAGTACTAGGATGGGTGACCCCCTGGGAAGTCCTCGTGTTGCATCCCCCCGTCCCCCCCTTTTTTGCACCGCGCCGTTGACGTGCACTTTTTTTACCCGCGAGGACGTTTCTTTATCCACGGGCCCCCCGATAATCGAGCATCCACCAGCGCTTTTTTCCTATTTATCAGCTCTGGGGGAGATTTTGGCTCGCGGTTGGAGCAAATCACGTGCGAGCATATCAACACAGGTGAAGAACAAATACATTTAGAGGAGCACACATAACGGATGCGATCATACCAGCACTAATGCACCGGATCCCATCAGAACCCCGAAATTAAGCGTGCTTGGGCGAGAGTAGTACTAGGATGGGTGACCCCCGGGGAAGTCCTCGTGTTGCATCCCCCCGTCCCCCCCTTTTTTGCACCGCGCCGTTGACGTGCACTTTTTTTACCCGCGAGGACGTTTCTTTATCCACGGCCCCCCCGATAATCGAGCATCCACCTGCGCTTTTTTCCTATTTATCAGCTCTGGGGGAGATTTTGGCTCGCGGTTGGAGCAAATCACGTGCGAGCCCATCAACACAGGTGAAGAACAAATACATTTATAGGAGCACAATAACGGATGCGATCATACCAGCACTAATGCACCGGATCCCATCAGAACTCCGAAGTTAAGCGTGCTTGGGCGAGAGTAGTACTAGGATGGGTGACCCCCTGGGAAGTCCTCGTGTTGCATCCCCCCGTCCCCTCCTTTTTTGCACCGCGCCGTTGACGTGCACTTTTTTTACCCGCGAGGACGTTTCTTTATCCACGCCCCCCCCCGATAATCGAGCATCCACCTGCGCTTTTTTCCTATTTATCAGCTCTGGGGGAGATTTTGGCTCGCGGTTGGAGCAAATCACGTGCGAGCCCATCAACACAGGTGAAGAACAAATACATTTAGAGGAGCACACATAACGGATGCGATCATACCAGCACTAATGCACCGGATCCCATCAGAACTCCGAAGTTAAGCGTGCTTGGGCGAGAGTAGTACTAGGATGGGTGACCCCCTGGGAAGTCCTCGTGTTGCATCCCCCCGTCCCCCCCCTTTTTTGCACCGCGCCGTTGACGTGCACTTTTTTTACCCGCGAGGACGTTTCTTTATCAACAGGCCCCCCGATAATCGAGCATCCACCTGCGCTTTTTTACTGTTTATCCGCTCTGGGGGAGATTTTGGCTCGCGGTTGGAGCAAATCACGTGCGAGCCCATCAACACAGGTGAAGAACAAATACATTTAGAGGAGCACACATAACGGATGCGATCATACCAGTTCTAATGCACCGGATCCCATCAGAACTCCGAAGTTAAGCGTGCTTGGGCGAGAGTAGTATTAGGATGGGTGACCCCCTGGGAAGTCCTCGTGTTGCATCCCCCCGTCTCCCCTCTTTTGCACCGCGCCGTTGACGTGCACTTTTTTTACCCGCGAGGACGTTTCTTTATCCACGGGCCCCCCGATAATCGAGCATCCACCTGCGCTTTTTTCCTATTTATCAGCTCTGGGGGAGATTTTGGCTCGCGGTTGGAGCAAATCACATGCGAGCCCATCAACACAGGTGAAGAACAAATACATTTAGGGGAGCACACATAACGGATGCGATCATACCAGCACTAATGCACCGGATCCCATCAGAACTCCGAAGTTAAGCGTGCTTGGGCGAGAGTAGTACTAGGATGGGTGACCCCCTGGGAAGTCCTCGTGTTGCATCCCCCCGTCCCCTCCTTTTTTGCACCGCGCCGTTGACGTGCACTTTTTTTACCCGCGAGGACGTTTCTTTATCCACGGGCCCCCCGATAATCGAGCATCCACCTGCGCTTTTTTCCTATTTATCAGCTCTGGGGGAGATTTTGGCTCGCGGTTGGAGCAAATCACGTGCGAGCATATCAACACAGGTGAAGAACAAATACATTTAGAGGAGCACACATAACGGATGCGATCATACCAGCACTAATGCACCGGATCCCATCAGAACCCCGAAATTAAGCGTGCTTGGGCGAGAGTAGTACTAGGATGGGTGACCCCCGGGGAAGTCCTCGTGTTGCATCCCCCCGTCCCCCCCTTTTTTGCACCGCGCCGTTGACGTGCACTTTTTTTACCCGCGAGGACGTTTCTTTATCCACGGCCCCCCCGATAATCGAACATCCACCTGCGCTTTTTTCCTATTTATCAGCTCTGGGGGAGATTTTGGCTCGCGGTTGGAGCAAATCACGTGCGAGCCCATCAACACAGGTGAAGAACAAATACATTTATAGGAGCACAATAACGGATGCGATCATACCAGCACTAATGCACCGGATCCCATCAGAACTCCGAAGTTAAGCGTGCTTGGGCGAGAGTAGTACTAGGATGGGTGACCCCCTGGGAAGTCCTCGTGTTGCATCCCCCCGTCCCCTCCTTTTTTGCACCGCGCCGTTGACGTGCACTTTTTTTACCCGCGAGGACGTTTCTTTATCCACGGCCCCCCCCGATAATCGAGCATCCACCTGCGCTTTTTTCCTATTTATCAGCTCTGGGGGAGATTTTGGCTCGCGGTTGGAGCAAATCACGTGCGAGCCCATCAACACAGGTGAAGAACAAATACATTTAGAGGAGCACACATAACGGATGCGATCATACCAGCACTAATGCACCGGATCCCATCAGAACTCCGAAGTTAAGCGTGCTTGGGCGAGAGTAGTACTAGGATGGGTGACCCCCTGGGAAGTCCTCGTGTTGCATCCCCCCGTCCCCCCCTTTTTTGCACCGCGCCGTTGACGTGCACTTTTTTTACCCGCGAGGACGTTTCTTTATCAACAGGCCCCCCGATAATCGAGCATCCACCTGCGCTTTTTTACTGTTTATCCGCTCTGGGGGAGATTTTGGCTCGCGGTTGGAGCAAATCACGTGCGAGCCCATCAACACAGGTGAAGAACAAATACATTTAGAGGAGCACACATAACGGATGCGATCATACCAGTTCTAATGCACCGGATCCCATCAGAACTCCGAAGTTAAGCGTGTTTGGGCGAGAGTAGTATTAGGATGGGTGACCCCCTGGGAAGTCCTCGTGTTGCATCCCCCCGTCTCCCCTCTTTTGCACCGCGCCGTTGACGTGCACTTTTTTTACCCGCGAGGACGTTTCTTTATCCACGGGCCCCCCGATAATCGAGCATCCACCTGCGCTTTTTTCCTATTTATCAGCTCTGGGGGAGATTTTGGCTCGCGGTTGGAGCAAATCACTTGCGAGCCCATCAACACAGGTGAAGAACAAATACATTTAGGGGAGCACACATAACGGATGCGATCATACCAGCACTAATGCACCGGATCCCATCAGAACTCCGAAGTTAAGCGTGCTTGGGCGAGAGTAGTACTAGGATGGGTTACCCCCTGGGAAGTCCTCGTGTTGCATACCCCCGTCCCCCCCTTTTTTGCACCGCGCCGTTGACGTGCACTTTTTTTACCCGCGAGGACGTTTCTTTATCCACGGGCCCCCCGATAATCGAGCATCCACCTGCGCTTTTTTCCTATTTATCAGCTCTGGGGGAGATTTTGGCTCGCGGTTGGAGCAAATCACGTGCGAGCCCATCAACACAGGTGAAGAACAAATACATTTAGAGGAGCACACATAACGGATGCGATCATACCAGTTCTAATGCACCAGATCCCATCAGAAGTCCGAAGTTAAGCGTGCTTGGGCGAGAGTAGTATTAGGATGGGTGACCCCCTGGGAAGTCCTCGTGTTGCATCCCCCCGTCCCCCCCTTTTTTGCACCGCGCCGTTGACGTGCACTTTTTTTACCCGCGAGGACGTTTCTTTATCCACGGGCCCCCCGATAATCGAGCATCCACCTGCGCTTTTTTCCTATTTATCAGCTCTGGGGGAGATTTTGGCTCGCGGTTGGAGCAAATCACATGCGAGCCCATCAACACAGGTGAAGAACAAATACATTTAGGGGAGCACACATAACGGATGCGATCATACCAGCACTAATGCACCGGATCCCATCAGAACTCTGAAGTTAAGCGTGCTTGGGCGAGAGTAGTACTAGGATGGGTGACCCCCTGGGAAGTCCTCGTGTTGCATCCCCCCGTCTCCCCTCTTTTGCACCGCGCCGTTGACGTGCACTTTTTTTACCCGCGAGGACGTTTCTTTATCCACGGGCCCCCCGATAATCGAGCATCCACCTGCGCTTTTTTCCTATTTATCAGCTCTGGGGGAGATTTTGGCTCGCGGTTGGAGCAAATCACGTGCGAGCCCATCAACACAGGTGAAGAACAAATACATTTAGAGGAGCACACATAACGGATGCGATCATACCAGCACTAATGCACCGGATCCCAGCAGAACTCCGAAGTTAAGCGTGCTTGGGCGAGAGTAGTACTAGGATGGGTGACCCCCTGGGAAGTCCTCGTGTTGCATCCCCCCGTCCCCCCCCTTTTTTGCACCGCGCCGTTGACGTGCACTTTTTTTACCCGCGAGGACGTTTCTTTATCAACAGGCCCCCCGATAATCGAGCATCCACCTGCGCTTTTTTACTGTTTATCCGCTCTGGGGGAGATTTTGGCTCGCGGTTGGAGCAAATCACGTGCGAGCCCATCAACACAGGTGAAGAACAAATACATTTAGAGGAGCACACATAACGGATGCGATCATACCAGTTCTAATGCACCGGATCCCATCAGAACTCCGAAGTTAAGCGTGTTTGGGCGAGAGTAGTATTAGGATGGGTGACCCCCTGGGAAGTCCTCGTGTTGCATCCCCCCGTCTCCCCTCTTTTGCACCGCGCCGTTGACGTGCACTTTTTTTACCCGCGAGGACGTTTCTTTATCCACGGGCCCCCCGATAATCGAGCATCCACCTGCGCTTTTTTCCTATTTATCAGCTCTGGGGGAGATTTTGGCTCGCGGTTGGAGCAAATCACATGCGAGCCCATCAACACAGGTGAAGAACAAATACATTTAGGGGAGCACACATAACGGATGCGATCATACCAGCACTAATGCACCGGATCCCATCAGAACTCCGAAGTTAAGCGTGCTTGGGCGAGAGTAGTACTAGGATGGGTGACCCCCTGGGAAGTCCTCGTGTTGCATACCCCCGTCCCCCCCTTTTTTGCACCGCGCCGTTGACGTGCACTTTTTTTACCCGCGAGGACGTTTCTTTATCCACGGGCCCCCCGATAATCGAGCATCCACCTGCGCTTTTTTCCTATTTATCAGCTCTGGGGGAGATTTTGGCTCGCGGTTGGAGCAAATCACGTGCGAGCCCATCAACACAGGTGAAGAACAAATACATTTAGAGGAGCACACATAACGGATGCGATCATACCAGTTCTAATGCACCAGATCCCATCAGAAGTCCGAAGTTAAGCGTGCTTGGGCGAGAGTAGTATTAGGATGGGTGACCCCCTGGGAAGTCCTCGTGTTGCATCCCCCCGTCCCCCCCTTTTTTGCACCGCACCGTTGACGTGCACTTTTTTTACCCGCGAGGACGTTTCTTTATCCACGGGCCCCCCGATAATCGAGCATCCACCTGCGCTTTTTTCCTATTTATCAGCTCTGGGGGAGATTTTGGCTCGCGGTTGGAGCAAATCACATGCGAGCCCATCAACACAGGTGAAGAACAAATACATTTAGGGGAGCACACATAACGGATGCGATCATACCAGCACTAATGCACCGGATCCCATCAGAACTCTGAAGTTAAGCGTGCTTGGGCGAGAGTAGTACTAGGATGGGTGACCCCCTGGGAAGTTCTCGTGTTGCATACCCCCGTCCCCCCCTTTTTTGCACCGCGCCGTTGACGTGCACTTTTTTTACCCGCGAGGACGTTTCTTTATCCACGGGCCCCCCGATAATCGAGCATCCACCTGCGCTTTTTTCCTATTTATCAGCTCTGGGGGAGATTTTGGCTCGCGGTTGGAGCAAATCACGTGCGAGCATATCAACACAGGTGAAGAACAAATACATTTAGAGGAGCACACATAACGGATGCGATCATACCAGCACTAATGCACCGGATCCCATCAGAACCCCGAAATTAAGCGTGCTTGGGCGAGAGTAGTACTAGGATGGGTGACCCCCGGGGAAGTCCTCGTGTTGCATCCCCCCGTCCCCCCCTTTTTTGCACCGCGCCGTTGACGTGCACTTTTTTTACCCGCGAGGACGTTTCTTTATCCACGGGCCCCCCGATAATCGAGCATCCACCTGCGCTTTTTTCCTATTTATCAGCTCTGGGGGAGATTTTGGCTCGCGGTTGGAGCAAATCACGTGCGAGCCCATCAACACAGGTGAAGAACAAATACATTTATAGGAGCACAATAACGGATGCGATCATACCAGCACTAATGCACCGGATCCCATCAGAACTCCGAAGTTAAGCGTGCTTGGGCGAGAGTAGTACTAGGATGGGTGACCCCCTGGGAAGTCCTCGTGTTGCATCCCCCCGTCCCCTCCTTTTTTGCACCGCGCCGTTGACGTGCACTTTTTTTACCCGCGAGGACGTTTCTTTATCCACGGGCCCCCCGATAATCGAGCATCCACCTGCGCTTTTTTCCTATTTATCAGCTCTGGGGGAGATTTTGGCTCGCGGTTGGAGCAAATCACGTGCGAGCCCATCAACACAGGTGAAGAACAAATACATTTAGAGGAGCACACATAACGGATGCGATCATACCAGCACTAATGCACCGGATCCCATCAGAACTCCGAAGTTAAGAGTGCTTGGGCGAGAGTAGTACTAGGATGGGTGACCCCCTGGGAAGTCCTCGTGTTGCATCCCCCCGTCCCCCCCTTTTTTGCACCGCGCCGTTGACGTGCACTTTTTTTACCCGCGAGGACGTTTCTTTATCAACGGGCCCCCCGATAATCGAGCATCCACCTGCGCTTTTTTACTGTTTATCCGCTCTGGGGGAGATTTTGGCTCGCGGTTGGAGCAAATCACGTGCGAGCCCATCAACACAGGTGAAGAACAAATACATTTAGAGGAGCACACATAATGGATGCGATCATACCAGTTCTAATGCACTGGATCCCATCAGAACTCCGAAGTTAAGCGTGCTTGGGCGAGAGTAGTATTAGGATGGGTGACCCCCTGGGAAGTCCTCGTGTTGCATCCCCCCGTCCCCCCCTTTTTTGCACCGCGCCGTTGACGTGCATTTTTTTTACCCGCGAGGACGTTTCTTTATCCACGGGCCCCCGATAATCGAGCATCCACCTGCGCTTTTTTCCTATTTATCAGCTCTGGGGGAGATTTTGGCTCGCGGTTGGAGCAAATCACATGCGAGCCCATCAACACAGGTGAAGAACAAATACATTTAGGGGAGCACACATAACGGATGCGATCATACCAGCACTAATGCACCGGATCCCATCAGAACTCCGAAGTTAAGCGTGCTTGGGCGAGAGTAGTACTAGGATGGGTGACCCCCTGGGAAGTCCTCGTGTTGCATACCCCCGTCCCCCCCCTTTTTTGCACCGCGCCGTTGACGTGCACTTTTTTTACCCGCGAGGACGTTTCTTTATCCACGGGCCCCCCGATAATCGAGCATCCACCTGCGCTTTTTTCCTATTTATCAGCTCTGGGGGAGATTTTGGCTCGCGGTTGGAGCAAATCACGTGCGAGCCCATCAACACAGGTGAAGAACAAATACATTTAGAGGAGCACACATAACGGATGCGATCATACCAGTTCTAATGCACCGGATCCCATCAGAACTCCGAAGTTAAGCGTGCTTGGGCGAGAGTAGTATTAGGATGGGTGACCCCCTGGGAAGTCCTCGTGTTGCATCCCCCCGTCCCCCCCCTTTTTTGCACCGCGCCGTTGACGTGCACTTTTTTTACCCGCGAGGACGTTTCTTTATCCACGGGCCCCCCGATAATCGAGCATCCACCTGCGCTTTTTTCCTATTTATCAGCTCTGGGGGAGATTTTGGCTCGCGGTTGGAGCAAATCACATGCGAGCCCATCAACACAGGTGAAGAACAAATACATTTAGGGGAGCACACATAACGGATGCGATCATACCAGCACTAATGCACCGGATCCCATCAGAACTCCGAAGTTAAGCGTGCTTGGGCGAGAGTAGTACTAGGATGGGTGACCCCCTGGGAAGTCCTCGTGTTGCATACCCCCGTCCCCCCCCTTTTTTGCACCGCGCCGTTGACGTGCACTTTTTTTACCCGCGAGGACGTTTCTTTATCCACGGGCCCCCCGATAATCGAGCATCCACCTGCGCTTTTTTCCTATTTATCAGCTCTGGGGGAGATTTTGGCTCGCGGTTGGAGCAAATCACGTGCGAGCCCATCAACACAGGTGAAGAACAAATACATTTAGGGGAGCACACATAACGGATGCGATCATACCAGCACTAATGCACCGGATCCCATCAGAACTCCGAAGTTAAGCGTGCTTGGGCGAGAGTAGTACTAGGATGGGTGACCCCCTGGGAAGTCCTCGTGTTGCATCCCCCCGTCCCCTCCTTTTTTGCACCGCGCCGTTGACGTGCACTTTTTTTACCCGCGAGGACGTTTCTTTATCCACGGGCCCCCCGATAATCGAGCATCCACCTGCGCTTTTTTCCTATTTATCAGCTCTGGGGGAGATTTTGGCTCGCGGTTGGAGCAAATCACGTGCGAGCATATCAACACAGGTGAAGAACAAATACATTTAGAGGAGCACACATAACGGATGCGATCATACCAGCACTAATGCACCGGATCCCATCAGAACCCCGAAATTAAGCGTGCTTGGGCGAGAGTAGTACTAGGATGGGTGACCCCCGGGGAAGTCCTCGTGTTGCATCCCCCCGTCCCCCCCCTTTTTTGCACCGCGCCGTTGACGTGCACTTTTTTTACCCGCGAGGACGTTTCTTTATCCACGGCCCCCCCGATAATCGAGCATCCACCTGCGCTTTTTTCCTATTTATCAGCTCTGGGGGAGATTTTGGCTCGCGGTTGGAGCAAATCACGTGCGAGCCCATCAACACAGGTGAAGAACAAATACATTTATAGGAGCACAATAACGGATGCGATCATACCAGCACTAATGCACCGGATCCCATCAGAACTCCGAAGTTAAGCGTGCTTGGGCGAGAGTAGTACTAGGATGGGTGACCCCCTGGGAAGTCCTCGTGTTGCATCCCCCCGTCCCCTCCTTTTTTGCACCGCGCCGTTGACGTGCACTTTTTTTACCCGCGAGGACGTTTCTTTATCCACGGCCCCCCCGATAATCGAGCATCCACCTGCGCTTTTTTCCTATTTATCAGCTCTGGGGGAGATTTTGGCTCGCGGTTGGAGCAAATCACGTGCGAGCCCATCAACACAGGTGAAGAACAAATACATTTAGAGGAGCACACATAACGGATGCGATCATACCAGCACTAATGCACCGGATCCCATCAGAACTCCGAAGTTAAGCGTGCTTGGGCGAGAGTAGTACTAGGATGGGTGACCCCCTGGGAAGTCCTCGTGTTGCATCCCCCCGTCCCCCCTTTTTTGCACCGCGCCGTTGACGTGCACTTTTTTTACCCGCGAGGACGTTTCTTTATCAACAGGCCCCCCGATAATCGAGCATCCACCTGCGCTTTTTTACTGTTTATCCGCTCTGGGGGAGATTTTGGCTCGCGGTTGGAGCAAATCACGTGCGAGCCCATCAACACAGGTGAAGAACAAATACATTTAGAGGAGCACACATAACGGATGCGATCATACCAGTTCTAATGCACCGGATCCCATCAGAACTCCGAAGTTAAGCGTGCTTGGGCGAGAGTAGTATTAGGATGGGTGACCCCCTGGGAAGTCCTCGTGTTGCATCCCCCCGTCTCCCCTCTTTTGCACCGCGCCGTTGACGTGCACTTTTTTTACCCGCGAGGACGTTTCTTTATCCACGGGCCCCCCGATAATCGAGCATCCACCTGCGCTTTTTTCCTATTTATCAGCTCTGGGGGAGATTTTGGCTCGCGGTTGGAGCAAATCACATGCGAGCCCATCAACACAGGTGAAGAACAAATACATTTAGGGGAGCACACATAACGGATGCGATCATACCAGCACTAATGCACCGGATCCCATCAGAACTCCGAAGTTAAGCGTGCTTGGGCGAGAGTAGTACTAGGATGGGTGACCCCCTGGGAAGTCCTCGTGTTGCATACCCCCGTCCCCCCCTTTTTTGCACCGCGCCGTTGACGTGCACTTTTTTTACCCGCGAGGACGTTTCTTTATCCACGGGCCCCCCGATAATCGAGCATCCACCTGCGCTTTTTTCCTATTTATCAGCTCTGGGGGAGATTTTGGCTCGCGGTTGGAGCAAATCACGTGCGAGCCCATCAACACAGGTGAAGAACAAATACATTTAGAGGAGCACACATAACGGATGCGATCATACCAGTTCTAATGCACCAGATCCCATCAGAAGTCCGAAGTTAAGCGTGCTTGGGCGAGAGTAGTATTAGGATGGGTGACCCCCTGGGAAGTCCTCGTGTTGCATCCCCCCGTCCCCCCCTTTTTTGCACCGCGCCGTTGACGTGCACTTTTTTTACCCGCGAGGACGTTTCTTTATCCACGGGCCCCCCGATAATCGAGCATCCACCTGCGCTTTTTTCCTATTTATCAGCTCTGGGGGAGATTTTGGCTCGCGGTTGGAGCAAATCACATGCGAGCCCATCAACACAGGTGAAGAACAAATACATTTAGGGGAGCACACATAACGGATGCGATCATACCAGCACTAATGCACCGGATCCCATCAGAACTCCGAAGTTAAGCGTGCTTGGGCGACAGTAGTACTAGGATGGGTGACCCCCTGGGAAGTCCTCGTGTTGCATACCCCCGTCCCCCCCTTTTTTGCACCGCGCCGTTGACGTGCACTTTTTTTACCCGCGAGGACGTTTCTTTATCCACGGGCCCCCCGATAATCGAGCATCCACCTGCGCTTTTTTCCTATTTATCAGCTCTGGGGGAGATTTTGGCTCGCGGTTGGAGCAAATCACGTGCGAGCATATCAACACAGGTGAAGAACAAATACATTTAGAGGAGCACACATAACGGATGCGATCATACCAGCACTAATGCACCGGATCCCATCAGAACTCCGAAGTTAAGCGTGCTTGGGCGAGAGTAGTACTAGGATGGGTGACCCCCTGGGAAGTCCTCGTGTTGCATCCCCCCGTCCCCCCCTTTTTTGCACCGCGCCGTTGACGTGCACTTTTTTTACCCGCGAGGACGTTTCTTTATCAACGGGCCCCCCGATAATCGAGCATCCACCTGCGCTTTTTTACTGTTTATCCGCTCTGGGGGAGATTTTGGCTCGCGGTTGGAGCAAATCACGTGCGAGCCCATCAACACAGGTGAAGAACAAATACATTTATAGGAGCACAATAACGGATGCGATCATACCAGCACTAATGCACCGGATCCCATCAGAACTCCGAAGTTAAGCGTGCTTGGGCGAGAGTAGTACTAGGATGGGTGACCCCCTGGGAAGTCCTCGTGTTGCATCCCCCCGTCCCCTCCTTTTTTGCACCGCGCCGTTGACGTGCACTTTTTTTACCCGCGAGGACGTTTCTTTATCCACGGGCCCCCCGATAATCGAGCATCCACCTGCGCTTTTTTCCTATTTATCAGCTCTGGGGGAGATTTTGGCTCGCGGTTGGAGCAAATCACGTGCGAGCCCATCAACACAGGTGAAGAACAAATACATTTAGAGGAGCACACATAACGGATGCGATCATACCAGCACTAATGCACCGGATCCCATCAGAACTCCGAAGTTAAGCGTGCTTGGGCGAGAGTAGTACTAGGATGGGTGACCCCCTGGGAAGTCCTCGTGTTGCATCCCCCCGTCCCCCCCTTTTTTGCACCGCGCCGTTGACGTGCACTTTTTTTACCCGCGAGGACGTTTCTTTATCCACGGGCCCCCCGATAATCGAGCATCCACCTGCGCTTTTTTCCTATTTATCAGCTCTGGGGGAGATTTTGGCTCGCGGTTGGAGCAAATCACGTGCGAGCCCATCAACACAGGTGAAGAACAAATACATTTATAGGAGCACAATAACGGATGCGATCATAGCAGCACTAATGCACCGGATCCCATCAGAACTCCGAAGTTAAGCGTGCTTGGGCGAGAGTAGTACTAGGATGGGTGACCCCCTGGGAAGTCCTCGTGTTGCATCCCCCCGTCCCCCCCTTTTTTGCACCGCGCCGTTGACGTGCACTTTTTTTACCCGCGAGGACGTTTCTTTATCCACGGGCCCCCCGATAATCGAGCATCCACCTGCGCTTTTTTCCTATTTATCAGCTCTGGGGGAGATTTTGGCTCGCGGTTGGAGCAAATCACGTGCGAGCCCATCAACACAGGTGAAGAACAAATACATTTAGAGGAGCACACATAACGGATGCGATCATACCAGCACTAATGCACCGGATCCCATCAGAACTCCGAAGTTACGCGTGCTTGGGCGAGAGTAGTACTAGGATGGGTGACCCCCTGGGAAGTCCTCGTGTTGCATCGCCCCGTCCCTCCCTTTTTTGCACCGCGCCGTTGACGTGCACTTTTTTTACCCGCGAGGACGTTTCTTTATCAACGGGCCCCCCGATAATCGAGCATCCACCTGCGCTTTTTTACTGTTTATCCGCTCTGGGGGAGATTTTGGCTCGCGGTTGGAGCAAATCACGTGCGAGCCCATCAACACAGGTGAAGAACAAATACATTTAGAGGAGCACACATAACGGATGCGATCATACCAGTTCTAATGCACTGGATCCCATCAGAACTCCGAAGTTAAGCGTGCTTGGGCGAGAGTAGTATTAGGATGGGTGACCCCCTGGGAAGTCCTCGTGTTGCATCCCCCCGTCCCCCCCTTTTTTGCACCGCGCCGTTGACGTGCATTTTTTTTACCCGCGAGGACGTTTCTTTATCCACGGGCCCCCGATAATCGAGCATCCACCTGCGCTTTTTTCCTATTTATCAGCTCTGGGGGAGATTTTGGCTCGCGGTTGGAGCAAATCACGTGCGAGCCCATCAACACAGGTGAAGAACAAATACATTTAGAGGAGCACACATAACGGATGCGATCATACCAGCACTAATGCACCGGATCCCATCAGAACTCCGAAGTTAAGCGTGCTTGGGCGAGAGTAGTACTAGGGTGGGTGACCCCCTGGGAAGTCCTCGTGTTGCATCCCCCCGTCCCCCCCTTTTTTGCACCGCGCCGTTGACGTGCACTTTTTTTACCCGCGAGGACGTTTCTTTATCAACGGGCCCCCCGATAATCGAGCATCCACCTGCGCTTTTTTACTGTTTATCCGCTCTGGGGGAGATTTTGGCTCGCGGTTGGAGCAAATCACATGCGAGCCCATCAACACAGGTGAAGAACAAATACATTTAGGGGAGCACACATAACGGATGCGATCATACCAGCACTAATGCACCGGATCCCATCAGAACTCCGAAGTTAAGCGTGCTTGGGCGAGAGTAGTACTAGGATGGGTGACCCCCTGGGAAGTCCTCGTGTTGCATACCCCCGTCCCCCCCTTTTTTGCACCGCGCCGTTGACGTGCACTTTTTTTACCCGCGAGGACGTTTCTTTATCCACGGGCCCCCCGATAATCGAGCATCCACCTGCGCTTTTTTCCTATTTATCAGCTCTGGGGGAGATTTTGGCTCGCGGTTGGAGCAAATCACGTGCGAGCATATCAACACAGGTGAAGAACAAATACATTTAGAGGAGCACACATAACGGATGCGATCATACCAGCACTAATGCACCGGATCCCATCAGAACTCCGAAGTTAAGCGTGCTTGGGCGAGAGTAGTACTAGGATGGGTGACCCCCTGGGAAGTCCTCGTGTTGCATCCCCCCGTCCCCCCCTTTTTTGCACCGCGCCGTTGACGTGCACTTTTTTTACCCGCGAGGACGTTTCTTTATCAACGGGCCCCCCGATAATCGAGCATCCACCTGCGCTTTTTTACTGTTTATCCGCTCTGGGGGAGATTTTGGCTCGCGGTTGGAGCAAATCACGTGCGAGCCCATCAACACAGGTGAAGAACAAATACATTTATAGGAGCACAATAACGGATGCGATCATACCAGCACTAATGCACCGGATCCCATCAGAACTCCGAAGTTAAGCGTGCTTGGGCGAGAGTAGTACTAGGATGGGTGACCCCCTGGGAAGTCCTCGTGTTGCATCCCCCCGTCCCCTCCTTTTTTGCACCGCGCCGTTGACGTGCACTTTTTTTACCCGCGAGGACGTTTCTTTATCCACGGGCCCCCCGATAATCGAGCATCCACCTGCGCTTTTTTCCTATTTATCAGCTCTGGGGGAGATTTTGGCTCGCGGTTGGAGCAAATCACGTGCGAGCCCATCAACACAGGTGAAGAACAAATACATTTAGAGGAGCACACATAACGGATGCGATCATACCAGCACTAATGCACCGGATCCCATCAGAACTCCGAAGTTAAGCGTGCTTGGGCGAGAGTAGTACTAGGATGGGTGACCCCCTGGGAAGTCCTCGTGTTGCATCCCCCCGTCCCCCCCTTTTTTGCACCGCGCCGTTGACGTGCACTTTTTTTACCCGCGAGGACGTTTCTTTATCCACGGGCCCCCCGATAATCGAGCATCCACCTGCGCTTTTTTCCTATTTATCAGCTCTGGGGGAGATTTTGGCTCGCGGTTGGAGCAAATCACGTGCGAGCCCATCAACACAGGTGAAGAACAAATACATTTATAGGAGCACAATAACGGATGCGATCATAGCAGCACTAATGCACCGGATCCCATCAGAACTCCGAAGTTAAGCGTGCTTGGGCGAGAGTAGTACTAGGATGGGTGACCCCCTGGGAAGTCCTCGTGTTGCATCCCCCCGTCCCCCCCTTTTTTGCACCGCGCCGTTGACGTGCACTTTTTTTACCCGCGAGGACGTTTCTTTATCCACGGGCCCCCCGATAATCGAGCATCCACCTGCGCTTTTTTCCTATTTATCAGCTCTGGGGGAGATTTTGGCTCGCGGTTGGAGCAAATCACGTGCGAGCATATCAACACAGGTGAAGAACAAATACATTTAGAGGAGCACACATAACGGATGCGATCATACCAGCACTAATGCACCGGATCCCATCAGAACTCCGAAGTTAAGCGTGCTTGGGCGAGAGTAGTACTAGGATGGGTGACCCCCTGGGAAGTCCTCGTGTTGCATCCCCCCGTCCCCCCCTTTTTTGCACCGCGCCGTTGACGTGCACTTTTTTTACCCGCGAGGACGTTTCTTTATCAACGGGCCCCCCGATAATCGAGCATCCACCTGCGCTTTTTTACTGTTTATCCGCTCTGGGGGAGATTTTGGCTCGCGGTTGGAGCAAATCACGTGCGAGCCCATCAACACAGGTGAAGAACAAATACATTTATAGGAGCACAATAACGGATGCGATCATACCAGCACTAATGCACCGGATCCCATCAGAACTCCGAAGTTAAGCGTGCTTGGGCGAGAGTAGTACTAGGATGGGTGACCCCCTGGGAAGTCCTCGTGTTGCATCCCCCCGTCCCCCCCTTTTTTGCACCGCGCCGTTGACGTGCACTTTTTTTACCCGCGAGGACGTTTCTTTATCCACGGGCCCCCCGATAATCGAGCATCCACCTGCGCTTTTTTCCTATTTATCAGCTCTGGGGGAGATTTTGGCTCGCGGTTGGAGCAAATCACGTGCGAGCCCATCAACACAGGTGAAGAACAAATACATTTAGAGGAGCACACATAACGGATGCGATCATACCAGCACTAATGCACCGGATCCCATCAGAACTCCGAAGTTAAGCGTGCTTGGGCGAGAGTAGTACTAGGATGGGTGACCCCCTGGGAAGTCCTCGTGTTGCATCCCCCCGTCCCTCCCTTTTTTGCACCGCGCCGTTGACGTGCACTTTTTTTACCCGCGAGGACGTTTCTTTATCAACGGGCCCCCCGATAATCGAGCATCCACCTGCGCTTTTTTACTGTTTATCCGCTCTGGGGGAGATTTTGGCTCGCGGTTGGAGCAAATCACGTGCGAGCCCATCAACACAGGTGAAGAACAAATACATTTATAGGAGCACAATAACGGATGCGATCATACCAGCACTAATGCACCGGATCCCATCAGAACTCCGAAGTTAAGCGTGCTTGGGCGAGAGTAGTACTAGGATGGGTGACCCCCTGGGAAGTCCTCGTGTTGCATCCCCCCGTCCCCCCCTTTTTTGCACCGCGCCGTTGACGTGCACTTTTTTTACCCGCGAGGACGTTTCTTTATCCACGGGCCCCCCGATAATCGAGCATCCACCTGCGCTTTTTTCCTATTTATCAGCTCTGGGGGAGATTTTGGCTCGCGGTTGGAGCAAATCACGTGCGAGCCCATCAACACAGGTGAAGAACAAATACATTTAGAGGAGCACACATAACGGATGCGATCATACCAGCACTAATGCACCGGATCCCATCAGAACTCCGAAGTTAAGCGTGCTTGGGCGAGAGTAGTACTAGGATGGGTGACCCCCTGGGAAGTCCTCGTGTTGCATCCCCCCGTCCCTCCCTTTTTTGCACCGCGCCGTTGACGTGCACTTTTTTTACCCGCGAGGACGTTTCTTTATCAACGGGCCCCCCGATAATCGAGCATCCACCTGCGCTTTTTTACTGTTTATCCGCTCTGGGGGAGATTTTGGCTCGCGGTTGGAGCAAATCACGTGCGAGCCCATCAACACAGGTGAAGAACAAATACATTTAGAGGAGCACACATAACGGATGCGATCATACCAGTTCTAATGCACTGGATCCCATCAGAACTCCGAAGTTAAGCGTGCTTGGGCGAGAGTAGTATTAGGATGGGTGACCCCCTGGGAAGTCCTCGTGTTGCATCCCCCCGTCCCCCCCTTTTTTGCACCGCGCCGTTGACGTGCATTTTTTTTACCCGCGAGGACGTTTCTTTATCCACGGGCCCCCGATAATCGAGCATCCACCTGCGCTTTTTTCCTATTTATCAGCTCTGGGGGAGATTTTGGCTCGCGGTTGGAGCAAATCACGTGCGAGCCCATCAACACAGGTGAAGAACAAATACATTTAGAGGAGCACACATAACGGATGCGATCATACCAGCACTAATGCACCGGATCCCATCAGAACTCCGAAGTTAAGCGTGCTTGGGCGAGAGTAGTACTAGGATGGGTGACCCCCTGGGAAGTCCTCGTGTTGCATCCCCCCGTCCCCCCCTTTTTTGCACCGCGCCGTTGACGTGCACTTTTTTTACCCGCGAGGACGTTTCTTTATCAACGGGCCCCCCGATAATCGAGCATCCACCTGCGCTTTTTTACTGTTTATCCGCTCTGGGGGAGATTTTGGCTCGCGGTTGGAGCAAATCACGTGCGAGCCCATCAACACAGGTGAAGAACAAATACATTTAGAGGAGCACACATAACGGATGCGATCATACCAGTTCTAATGCACTGGATCCCATCAGAACTCCGAAGTTAAGCGTGCTTGGGCGAGAGTAGTATTAGGATGGGTGACCCCCTGGGAAGTCCTCGTGTTGCATCCCCCCGTCCCCCCCTTTTTTGCACCGCGCCGTTGAAGTGCATTTTTTTTACCCGCGAGGACGTTTCTTTATCCACGGGCCCCCGATAATCGAGCATCCACCTGCGCTTTTTTCCTATTTATCAGCTCTGGGGGAGATTTTGGCTCGCGGTTGGAGCAAATCACATGCGAGCCCATCAACACAGGTGAAGAACAAATACATTTAGGGGAGCACACATAACGGATGCGATCATACCAGCACTAATGCACCGGATCCCATCAGAACTCCGAAGTTAAGTGTGCTTGGGCGAGAGTAGTACTAGGATGGGTGACCCCCTGGGAAGTCCTCGTGTTGCATACCCCCGTCCCCCCCTTTTTTGCACCGCGCCGTTGACGTGCACTTTTTTTACCCGCGAGGACGTTTCTTTATCCACGGGCCCCCCGATAATCGAGCATCCACCTGCGCTTTTTTCCTATTTATCAGCTCTGGGGGAGATTTTGGCTCGCGGTTGGAGCAAATCACGTGCGAGCCCATCAACACAGGTGAAGAACAAATACATTTAGAGGAGCACACATAACGGATGCGATCATACCAGTTCTAATGCACCAGATCCCATCAGAAGTCCGAAGTTAAGCGTGCTTGGGCGAGAGTAGTATTAGGATGGGTGACCCCCTGGGAAGTCCTCGTGTTGCATCCCCCCGTCCCCCCCTTTTTTGCACCGCGCCGTTGACGTGCACTTTTTTTACCCGCGAGGACGTTTCTTTATCCACGGGCCCCCCGATAATCGAGCATCCACCTGCGCTTTTTTCCTATTTATCAGCTCTGGGGGAGATTTTGGCTCGCGGTTGGAGCAAATCACATGCGAGCCCATCAACACAGGTGAAGAACAAATACATTTAGGGGAGCACACATAACGGATGCGATCATACCAGCACTAATGCACCGGATCCCATCAGAACTCCGAAGTTAAGCGTGCTTGGGCGACAGTAGTACTAGGATGGGTGACCCCCTGGGAAGTCCTCGTGTTGCATACCCCCGTCCCCCCCTTTTTTGCACCGCGCCGTTGACGTGCACTTTTTTTACCCGCGAGGACGTTTCTTTATCCACGGGCCCCCCGATAATCGAGCATCCACCTGCGCTTTTTTCCTATTTATCAGCTCTGGGGGAGATTTTGGCTCGCGGTTGGAGCAAATCACGTGCGAGCATATCAACACAGGTGAAGAACAAATACATTTAGAGGAGCACACATAACGGATGCGATCATACCAGCACTAATGCACCGGATCCCATCAGAACTCCGAAGTTAAGCGTGCTTGGGCGAGAGTAGTACTAGGATGGGTGACCCCCTGGGAAGTCCTCGTGTTGCATCCCCCCGTCCCCCCCTTTTTTGCACCGCGCCGTTGACGTGCACTTTTTTTACCCGCGAGGACGTTTCTTTATCAACGGGCCCCCCGATAATCGAGCATCCACCTGCGCTTTTTTACTGTTTATCCGCTCTGGGGGAGATTTTGGCTCGCGGTTGGAGCAAATCACGTGCGAGCCCATCAACACAGGTGAAGAACAAATACATTTATAGGAGCACAATAACGGATGCGATCATACCAGCACTAATGCACCGGATCCCATCAGAACTCCGAAGTTAAGCGTGCTTGGGCGAGAGTAGTACTAGGATGGGTGACCCCCTGGGAAGTCCTCGTGTTGCATCCCCCCGTCCCCTCCTTTTTTGCACCGCGCCGTTGACGTGCACTTTTTTTACCCGCGAGGACGTTTCTTTATCCACGGGCCCCCCGATAATCGAGCATCCACCTGCGCTTTTTTCCTATTTATCAGCTCTGGGGGAGATTTTGGCTCGCGGTTGGAGCAAATCACGTGCGAGCCCATCAACACAGGTGAAGAACAAATACATTTAGAGGAGCACACATAACGGATGCGATCATACCAGCACTAATGCACCGGATCCCATCAGAACTCCGAAGTTAAGCGTGCTTGGGCGAGAGTAGTACTAGGATGGGTGACCCCCTGGGAAGTCCTCGTGTTGCATCCCCCCGTCCCCCCCTTTTTTGCACCGCGCCGTTGACGTGCACTTTTTTTACCCGCGAGGACGTTTCTTTATCCACGGGCCCCCCGATAATCGAGCATCCACCTGCGCTTTTTTCCTATTTATCAGCTCTGGGGGAGATTTTGGCTCGCGGTTGGAGCAAATCACGTGCGAGCCCATCAACACAGGTGAAGAACAAATACATTTATAGGAGCACAATAACGGATGCGATCATAGCAGCACTAATGCACCGGATCCCATCAGAACTCCGAAGTTAAGCGTGCTTGGGCGAGAGTAGTACTAGGATGGGTGACCCCCTGGGAAGTCCTCGTGTTGCATCCCCCCGTCCCCCCCTTTTTTGCACCGCGCCGTTGACGTGCACTTTTTTTACCCGCGAGGACGTTTCTTTATCCACGGGCCCCCCGATAATCGAGCATCCACCTGCGCTTTTTTCCTATTTATCAGCTCTGGGGGAGATTTTGGCTCGCGGTTGGAGCAAATCACGTGCGAGCCCATCAACACAGGTGAAGAACAAATACATTTAGAGGAGCACACATAACGGATGCGATCATACCAGCACTAATGCACCGGATCCCATCAGAACTCCGAAGTTACGCGTGCTTGGGCGAGAGTAGTACTAGGATGGGTGACCCCCTGGGAAGTCCTCGTGTTGCATCGCCCCGTCCCTCCCTTTTTTGCACCGCGCCGTTGACGTGCACTTTTTTTACCCGCGAGGACGTTTCTTTATCAACGGGCCCCCCGATAATCGAGCATCCACCTGCGCTTTTTTACTGTTTATCCGCTCTGGGGGAGATTTTGGCTCGCGGTTGGAGCAAATCACGTGCGAGCCCATCAACACAGGTGAAGAACAAATACATTTAGAGGAGCACACATAACGGATGCGATCATACCAGTTCTAATGCACTGGATCCCATCAGAACTCCGAAGTTAAGCGTGCTTGGGCGAGAGTAGTATTAGGATGGGTGACCCCCTGGGAAGTCCTCGTGTTGCATCCCCCCGTCCCCCCCTTTTTTGCACCGCGCCGTTGACGTGCATTTTTTTTACCCGCGAGGACGTTTCTTTATCCACGGGCCCCCGATAATCGAGCATCCACCTGCGCTTTTTTCCTATTTATCAGCTCTGGGGGAGATTTTGGCTCGCGGTTGGAGCAAATCACGTGCGAGCCCATCAACACAGGTGAAGAACAAATACATTTAGAGGAGCACACATAACGGATGCGATCATACCAGCACTAATGCACCGGATCCCATCAGAACTCCGAAGTTAAGCGTGCTTGGGCGAGAGTAGTACTAGGATGGGTGACCCCCTGGGAAGTCCTCGTGTTGCATCCCCCCGTCCCCCCCTTTTTTGCACCGCGCCGTTGACGTGCACTTTTTTTACCCGCGAGGACGTTTCTTTATCAACGGGCCCCCCGATAATCGAGCATCCACCTGCGCTTTTTTACTGTTTATCCGCTCTGGGGGAGATTTTGGCTCGCGGTTGGAGCAAATCACATGCGAGCCCATCAACACAGGTGAAGAACAAATACATTTAGGGGAGCACACATAACGGATGCGATCATACCAGCACTAATGCACCGGATCCCATCAGAACTCCGAAGTTAAGCGTGCTTGGGCGAGAGTAGTACTAGGATGGGTGACCCCCTGGGAAGTCCTCGTGTTGCATACCCCCGTCCCCCCCTTTTTTGCACCGCGCCGTTGACGTGCACTTTTTTTACCCGCGAGGACGTTTCTTTATCCACGGGCCCCCCGATAATCGAGCATCCACCTGCGCTTTTTTCCTATTTATCAGCTCTGGGGGAGATTTTGGCTCGCGGTTGGAGCAAATCACGTGCGAGCATATCAACACAGGTGAAGAACAAATACATTTAGAGGAGCACACATAACGGATGCGATCATACCAGCACTAATGCACCGGATCCCATCAGAACTCCGAAGTTAAGCGTGCTTGGGCGAGAGTAGTACTAGGATGGGTGACCCCCTGGGAAGTCCTCGTGTTGCATCCCCCCGTCCCCCCCTTTTTTGCACCGCGCCGTTGACGTGCACTTTTTTTACCCGCGAGGACGTTTCTTTATCAACGGGCCCCCCGATAATCGAGCATCCACCTGCGCTTTTTTACTGTTTATCCGCTCTGGGGGAGATTTTGGCTCGCGGTTGGAGCAAATCACGTGCGAGCCCATCAACACAGGTGAAGAACAAATACATTTATAGGAGCACAATAACGGATGCGATCATACCAGCACTAATGCACCGGATCCCATCAGAACTCCGAAGTTAAGCGTGCTTGGGCGAGAGTAGTACTAGGATGGGTGACCCCCTGGGAAGTCCTCGTGTTGCATCCCCCCGTCCCCTCCTTTTTTGCACCGCGCCGTTGACGTGCACTTTTTTTACCCGCGAGGACGTTTCTTTATCCACGGGCCCCCCGATAATCGAGCATCCACCTGCGCTTTTTTCCTATTTATCAGCTCTGGGGGAGATTTTGGCTCGCGGTTGGAGCAAATCACGTGCGAGCCCATCAACACAGGTGAAGAACAAATACATTTAGAGGAGCACACATAACGGATGCGATCATACCAGCACTAATGCACCGGATCCCATCAGAACTCCGAAGTTAAGCGTGCTTGGGCGAGAGTAGTACTAGGATGGGTGACCCCCTGGGAAGTCCTCGTGTTGCATCCCCCCGTCCCCCCCCTTTTTTGCACCGCGCCGTTGACGTGCACTTTTTTTACCCGCGAGGACGTTTCTTTATCCACGGGCCCCCCGATAATCGAGCATCCACCTGCGCTTTTTTCCTATTTATCAGCTCTGGGGGAGATTTTGGCTCGCGGTTGGAGCAAATCACGTGCGAGCCCATCAACACAGGTGAAGAACAAATACATTTATAGGAGCACAATAACGGATGCGATCATAGCAGCACTAATGCACCGGATCCCATCAGAACTCCGAAGTTAAGCGTGCTTGGGCGAGAGTAGTACTAGGATGGGTGACCCCCTGGGAAGTCCTCGTGTTGCATCCCCCCGTCCCCCCCTTTTTTGCACCGCGCCGTTGACGTGCACTTTTTTTACCCGCGAGGACGTTTCTTTATCCACGGGCCCCCCGATAATCGAGCATCCACCTGCGCTTTTTTCCTATTTATCAGCTCTGGGGGAGATTTTGGCTCGCGGTTGGAGCAAATCACGTGCGAGCATATCAACACAGGTGAAGAACAAATACATTTAGAGGAGCACACATAACGGATGCGATCATACCAGCACTAATGCACCGGATCCCATCAGAACTCCGAAGTTAAGCGTGCTTGGGCGAGAGTAGTACTAGGATGGGTGACCCCCTGGGAAGTCCTCGTGTTGCATCCCCCCGTCCCCCCCCTTTTTTGCACCGCGCCGTTGACGTGCACTTTTTTTACCCGCGAGGACGTTTCTTTATCAACGGGCCCCCCGATAATCGAGCATCCACCTGCGCTTTTTTACTGTTTATCCGCTCTGGGGGAGATTTTGGCTCGCGGTTGGAGCAAATCACGTGCGAGCCCATCAACACAGGTGAAGAACAAATACATTTATAGGAGCACAATAACGGATGCGATCATACCAGCACTAATGCACCGGATCCCATCAGAACTCCGAAGTTAAGCGTGCTTGGGCGAGAGTAGTACTAGGATGGGTGACCCCCTGGGAAGTCCTCGTGTTGCATCCCCCCGTCCCCCCCTTTTTTGCACCGCGCCGTTGACGTGCACTTTTTTTACCCGCGAGGACGTTTCTTTATCCACGGGCCCCCCGATAATCGAGCATCCACCTGCGCTTTTTTCCTATTTATCAGCTCTGGGGGAGATTTTGGCTCGCGGTTGGAGCAAATCACGTGCGAGCCCATCAACACAGGTGAAGAACAAATACATTTAGAGGAGCACACATAACGGATGCGATCATACCAGCACTAATGCACCGGATCCCATCAGAACTCCGAAGTTAAGCGTGCTTGGGCGAGAGTAGTACTAGGATGGGTGACCCCCTGGGAAGTCCTCGTGTTGCATCCCCCCGTCCCTCCCTTTTTTGCACCGCGCCGTTGACGTGCACTTTTTTTACCCGCGAGGACGTTTCTTTATCAACGGGCCCCCCGATAATCGAGCATCCACCTGCGCTTTTTTACTGTTTATCCGCTCTGGGGGAGATTTTGGCTCGCGGTTGGAGCAAATCACGTGCGAGCCCATCAACACAGGTGAAGAACAAATACATTTAGAGGAGCACACATAACGGATGCGATCATACCAGTTCTAATGCACTGGATCCCATCAGAACTCCGAAGTTAAGCGTGCTTGGGCGAGAGTAGTATTAGGATGGGTGACCCCCTGGGAAGTCCTCGTGTTGCATCCCCCCGTCCCCCCCTTTTTTGCACCGCGCCGTTGACGTGCATTTTTTTTACCCGCGAGGACGTTTCTTTATCCACGGGCCCCCGATAATCGAGCATCCACCTGCGCTTTTTTCCTATTTATCAGCTCTGGGGGAGATTTTGGCTCGCGGTTGGAGCAAATCACGTGCGAGCCCATCAACACAGGTGAAGAACAAATACATTTAGAGGAGCACACATAACGGATGCGATCATACCAGCACTAATGCACCGGATCCCATCAGAACTCCGAAGTTAAGCGTGCTTGGGCGAGAGTAGTACTAGGATGGGTGACCCCCTGGGAAGTCCTCGTGTTGCATCCCCCCGTCCCCCCCTTTTTTGCATCGCGCCGTTGACGTGCACTTTTTTTACCCGCGAGGACGTTTCTTTATCAACGGGCCCCCCGATAATCGAGCATCCACCTGCGCTTTTTTACTGTTTATCCGCTCTGGGGGAGATTTTGGCTCGCGGTTGGAGCAAATCACGTGCGAGCCCATCAACACAGGTGAAGAACAAATACATTTAGAGGAGCACACATAACGGATGCGATCATACCAGTTCTAATGCACTGGATCCCATCAGAACTCCGAAGTTAAGCGTGCTTGGGCGAGAGTAGTATTAGGATGGGTGACCCCCTGGGAAGTCCTCGTGTTGCATCCCCCCGTCCCCCCCTTTTTTGCACCGCGCCGTTGAAGTGCATTTTTTTTACCCGCGAGGACGTTTCTTTATCCACGGGCCCCCGATAATCGAGCATCCACCTGCGCTTTTTTCCTATTTATCAGCTCTGGGGGAGATTTTGGCTCGCGGTTGGAGCAAATCACATGCGAGCCCATCAACACAGGTGAAGAACAAATACATTTAGGGGAGCACACATAACGGATGCGATCATACCAGCACTAATGCACCGGATCCCATCAGAACTCCGAAGTTAAGTGTGCTTGGGCGAGAGTAGTACTAGGATGGGTGACCCCCTGGGAAGTCCTCGTGTTGCATACCCCCGTCCCCCCCTTTTTTGCACCGCGCCGTTGACGTGCACTTTTTTTACCCGCGAGGACGTTTCTTTATCCACGGGCCCCCCGATAATCGAGCATCCACCTGCGCTTTTTTCCTATTTATCAGCTCTGGGGGAGATTTTGGCCCGCGGTTGGAGCAAATCACGTGCGAGCCCATCAACACAGGTGAAGAACAAATACATTTAGAGGAGCACACATAACGGATGCGATCATACCAGTTCTAATGCACCGGATCCCATCAGAACTCCGAAGTTAAGCGTGCTTGGGCGAGAGTAGTATTAGGATGGGTGACCCCCTGGGAAGTCCTCGTGTTGCATCCCCCCGTCCCCCCCTTTTTTGCACCGCGCCGTTGACGTGCACTTTTTTTACCCGCGAGGACGTTTCTTTATCCACGGGCCCCCCGATAATCGAGCATCCACCTGCGCTTTTTTCCTATTTATCAGCTCTGGGGGAGATTTTGGCTCGCGGTTGGAGCAAATCACATGCGAGCCCATCAACACAGGTGAAGAACAAATACATTTAGGGGAGCACACATAACGGATGCGATCATACCAGCACTAATGCACCGGATCCCATCAGAACTCCGAAGTTAAGCGTGCTTGGGCGAGAGTAGTACTAGGATGGGTGACCCCCTGGGAAGTCCTCGTGTTGCATACCCTCGTCCCCCCCTTTTTTGCACCGCGCCGTTGACGTGCACTTTTTTTACCCGCGAGGACGTTTCTTTATCCACGGCCCCCCCGATAATCGAGCATCCACCTGCGCTTTTTTCCTATTTATCAGCTCTGGGGGAGATTTTGGCTCGCGGTTGGAGCAAATCACGTGCGAGCCCATCAACACAGGTGAAGAACAAATACATTTATAGGAGCACAATAACGGATGCGATCATACCAGCACTAATGCACCGGATCCCATCAGAACTCCGAAGTTAAGCGTGCTTGGGCGAGAGTAGTACTAGGATGGGTGACCCCCTGGGAAGTCCTCGTGTTGCATCCCCCCGTCCCCACCTTTTTTGCACCGCGCCGTTGACGTGCACTTTTTTTACCCGCGAGGACGTTTCTTTATCCACGGGCCCCCCGATAATCGAGCATCCACCTGCGCTTTTTTCCTATTTATCAGCTCTGGGGGAGATTTTGGCTCGCGGTTGGAGCAAATCACGTGCGAGCCCATCAACACAGGTGAAGAACAAATACATTTTGAGGAGCACACATAACGGATGCGATCATACCAGCACTAATGCACCGGATCCCATCAGAACTCTGAAGTTAAGCGTGCTTGGGCGAGAGTAGTACTAGGATGGGTGACCCCCTGGGAAGTCCTCGTGTTGCATCCCCCCGTCCCCCCCCTTTTTTGCACCGCGCCGTTGACGTGCACTTTTTTTACCCGCGAGGACGTTTCTTTATCAACGGGCCCCCCGATAATCGAGCATCCACCTGCGCTTTTTTACTGTTTATCCGCTCTGGGGGAGATTTTGGCTCGCGGTTGGAGCAAATCACGTGCGAGCCCATCAACACAGGTGAAGAACAAATACATTTAGAGGAGCACACATAACGGATGCGATCATACCAGTTCTAATGCACTGGATCCCATCAGAACTCCGAAGTTAAGCGTGCTTGGGCGAGAGTAGTATTAGGATGGGTGACCCCCTGGGAAGTCCTCGTGTTGCATCCCCCCGTCCCCCCCCTTTTTTGCACCGCGCCGTTGACGTGCATTTTTTTTACCCGCGAGGACGTTTCTTTATCCACGGGCCCCCGATAATCGAGCATCCACCTGCGCTTTTTTCCTATTTATCAGCTCTGGGGGAGATTTTGGCTCGCGGTTGGAGCAAATCACATGCGAGCCCATCAACACAGGTGAAGAACAAATACATTTAGGGGAGCACACATAACGGATGCGATCATACCAGCACTAATGCACCGGTTCCCATCAGAACTCCGAAGTTAAGCGTGCTTGGGCGAGAGTAGTACTAGGATGGGTGACCCCCTGGGAAGTCCTCGTGTTGCATACCCCCGTCCCCCCCTTTTTTGCACCGTGCCGTTGACGTGCACTTTTTTTACCCGCGAGGACGTTTCTTTATCCACGGGCCCCCCGATAATCGAGCATCCACCTGCGCTTTTTTCCTATTTATCAGCTCTGGGGAGATTTTGGCTCGCGGTTGGAGCAAATCACGTGCGAGCCCATCAACACAGGTGAAGAACAAATACATTTAGAGGAGCACACATAACGGATGCGATCATACCAGTTCTAATGCACCGGATCCCATCAGAACTCCGAAGTTAAGCGTGCTTGGGCGAGAGTAGTATTAGGATGGGTGACCCCCTGGGAAGTCCTCGTGTTGCATCCCCCCGTCCCCCCCTTTTTTGCACCGCGCCGTTGACGTGCACTTTTTTTACCCGCGAGGACGTTTCTTTATCCACGGGCCCCCCGATAATCGAGCATCCACCTGCGCTTTTTTCCTATTTATCAGCTCTGGGGGAGATTTTGGCTCGCGGTTGGAGCAAATCACATGCGAGCCCATCAACACAGGTGAAGAACAAATACATTTAGGGGAGCACACATAACGGATGCGATCATACCAGCACTAATGCACCGGATCCCATCAGAACTCCGAAGTTAAGCGTGCTTGGGCGAGAGTAGTACTAGGATGGGTGACCCCCTGGGAAGTCCTCGTGTTGCATACCCCCGTCCCCCCGTTTTTTGCACCGCGCCGTTGACGTGCACTTTTTTTACCCGCGAGGACGTTTCTTTATCCACGGGCCCCCCGATAATCGAGCATCCACCTGCGCTTTTTTCCTATTTATCAGCTCTGGGGGAGATTTTGGCTCGCGGTTGGAGCAAATCACGTGCGAGCCCATCAACACAGGTGAAGAACAAATACATTTATACGAGCACAATAACGGATGCGATCATACCAGCACTAATGCACCGGATCCCATCAGAACTCCGAAGTTAAGCGTGCTTGGGCGAGAGTAGTACTAGGATGGGTGACCCCCTGGGAAGTCCTCGTGTTGCATCCCCCCGTCCCCTCCTTTTTTGCACCGCGCCGTTGACGTGCACTTTTTTTACCCGCGAGGACGTTTCTTTATCCACGGGCCCCCCGATAATCGAGCATCCACCTGCGCTTTTTTCCTATTTATCAGCTCTGGGGGAGATTTTGGCTCGCGGTTGGAGCAAATCACGTGCGAGCCCATCAACACAGGTGAAGAACAAATACATTTATAGGAGCACAATAACGGATGCGATCATACCAGCACTAATGCACCGGATCCCATCAGAACTCCGAAGTTAAGCGTGCTTGGGCGAGAGTAGTACTAGGATGGGTGACCCCCTGGGAAGTCCTCGTGTTGCATCCCCCCGTCCCCTCCTTTTTTGCACCGCGCCGTTGACGTGCACTTTTTTTACCCGCGAGGACGTTTCTTTATCCACGGGCCCCCCGATAATCGAGCATCCACCTGCGCTTTTTTCCTATTTATCAGCTCTGGGGGAGATTTTGGCTCGCGGTTGGAGCAAATCACATGCGAGCCCATCAACACAGGTGAAGAACAA
>CAMAPF010001064.1:2635000-2637500 GCA_945859915.1 Cuscuta epithymum
CTCGCGGTTGGAGCAAATCACATGCGAGCCCATCAACACAGGTGAAGAACAAATACATTTAGGGGAGCACACATAACGGATGCGATCATACCAGCACTAATGCACCGGATCCCATCAGAACTCCGAAGTTAAGCGTGCTTGGGCGAGAGTAGTACTAGGATGGGTGACCCCCTGGGAAGTCCTCGTGTTGCATACCCCCGTCCCCCCCTTTTTTGCACCGCGCCGTTGACGTGCACTTTTTTTACCCGCGAGGACGTTTCTTTATCCACGGGCCCCCCGATAATCGAGCATCCACCTGCGCTTTTTTCCTATTTATCAGCTCTGGGGGAGATTTTGGCTCGCGGTTGGAGCAAATCACGTGCGAGCCCATCAACACAGGTGAAGAACAAATACATTTATACGAGCACAATAACGGATGCGATCATACCAGCACTAATGCACCGGATCCCATCAGAACTCCGAAGTTAAGCGTGCTTGGGCGAGAGTAGTACTAGGATGGGTGACCCCCTGGGAAGTCCTCGTGTTGCATCCCCCCGTCCCCTCCTTTTTTGCACCGCGCCGTTGACGTGCACTTTTTTTACCCGCGAGGACGTTTCTTTATCCACGGGCCCCCCCGATAATCGAGCATCCACCTGCGCTTTTTTCCTATTTATCAGCTCTGGGGGAGATTTTGGCTCGCGGTTGGAGCAAATCACGTGCGAGCCCATCAACACAGGTGAAGAACAAATACATTTATAGGAGCACAATAACGGATGCGATCATACCAGCACTAATGCACCGGATCCCATCAGAACTCCGAAGTTAAGCGTGCTTGGGCGAGAGTAGTACTAGGATGGGTGACCCCCTGGGAAGTCCTCGTGTTGCATCCCCCCGTCCCCTCCTTTTTTGCACCGCGCCGTTGACGTGCACTTTTTTTACCCGCGAGGACGTTTCTTTATCCACGGGCCCCCCGATAATCGAGCATCCACCTGCGCTTTTTTCCTATTTATCAGCTCTGGGGGAGATTTTGGCTCGCGGTTGGAGCAAATCACATGCGAGCCCATCAACACAGGTGAAGAACAAATACATTTAGGGGAGCACACATAACGGATGCGATCATACCAGCACTAATGCACCGGATCCCATCAGAACTCCGAAGTTAAGCGTGTTTGGGCGAGAGTAGTACTAGGATGGGTGACCCCCTGGGAAGTCCTCGTGTTGCATACCCCCGTCCCCCCCTTTTTTGCACCGCGCCGTTGACGTGCACTTTTTTTACCCGCGAGGACGTTTCTTTATCCACGGGCCCCCCGATAATCGAGCATCCACCTGCGCTTTTTTCCTATTTATCAGCTCTGGGGGAGATTTTGGCTCGCGGTTGGAGCAAATCACGTGCGAGCCCATCAACACAGGTGAAGAACAAATACATTTATACGAGCACAATAACGGATGCGATCATACCAGCACTAATGCACCGGATCCCATCAGAACTCCGAAGTTAAGCGTGCTTGGGCGAGAGTAGTACTAGGATGGGTGACCCCCTGGGAAGTCCTCGTGTTGCATCCCCCCGTCCCCTCCTTTTTTGCACCGCGCCGTTGACGTGCACTTTTTTTACCCGCGAGGACGTTTCTTTATCCACGGGCCCCCCGATAATCGAGCATCCACCTGCGCTTTTTTCCTATTTATCAGCTCTGGGGGAGATTTTGGCTCGCGGTTGGAGCAAATCACGTGCGAGCCCATCAACACAGGTGAAGAACAAATACATTTATAGGAGCACAATAACGGATGCGATCATACCAGCACTAATGCACCGGATCCCATCAGAACTCCGAAGTTAAGCGTGCTTGGGCGAGAGTAGTACTAGGATGGGTGACCCCCTGGGAAGTCCTCGTGTTGCATCCCCCCGTCCCCTCCTTTTTTGCACCGCGCCGTTGACGTGCACTTTTTTTACCCGCGAGGACGTTTCTTTATCCACGGGCCCCCCGATAATCGAGCATCCACCTGCGCTTTTTTCCTATTTATCAGCTCTGGGGGAGATTTTGGCTCGCGGTTGGAGCAAATCACGTGCGAGCCCATCAACACAGGTGAAGAACAAATACATTTAGAGGAGCACACATAACGGATGCGATCATACCAGCACTAATGCACCGGATCCCATCAGAACTCCGAAGTTAAGCGTGCTTGGGCGAGAGTAGTACTAGGATGGGTGACCCCCTGGGAAGTCCTCGTGTTGCATCCCCCCGTCCCCCCCTTTTTTGCACCGCGCCGTTGACGTGCACTTTTTTTACCCGCGAGGACGTTTCTTTATCCACGGGCCCCCCGATAATCGAGCATCCACCTGCGCTTTTTTCCTATTTATCAGCTCTGGGGGAGATTTTGGCTCGCGGTTGGAGCAAATCACGTGCGAGCCCATCAACACAGGTGAAGAACAAATACATTTAGAGGAGCACACATAACGGATGCGATCATACCAGTTCTAATGCACCGGATCCCATCAGAACTCCGAAGTTAAGCGTGCTTGGGC
>CAMAPF010001064.1:2647500-2650000 GCA_945859915.1 Cuscuta epithymum
ATCAACACAGGTGAAGAACAAATACATTTAGGGGAGCACACATAACGGATGCGATCATACCAGCACTAATGCACCGGATCCCATCAGAACTCCGAAGTTAAGCGTGCTTGGGCGAGAGTAGTACTAGGATGGGTGACCCCCTGGGAAGTCCTCGTGTTGCATACCCCCGTCCCCCCCTTTTTTGCACCGCGCCGTTGACGTGCACTTTTTTTACCCGCGAGGACGTTTCTTTATCCACGGGCCCCCCGATAATCGAGCATCCACCTGCGCTTTTTTTCCTATTTATCAGCTCTGGGGGAGATTTTGGCTCGCGGTTGGAGCAAATCACGTGCGAGCCCATCAACACAGGTGAAGAACAAATACATTTATAGGAGCACAATAACGGATGCGATCATACCAGCACTAATGCACCGGATCCCATCAGAACTCCGAAGTTAAGCGTGCTTGGGCGAGAGTAGTACTAGGATGGGTGACCCCCTGGGAAGTCCTCGTGTTGCATCCCCCCGTCCCCTCCTTTTTTGCACCGCGCCGTTGACGTGCACTTTTTTTACCCGCGAGGACGTTTTTTTATCCACGGGCCCCCCGATAATCGAGCATCCACCTGCGCTTTTTTCCTATTTATCAGCTCTGGGGGAGATTTTGGCTCGCGGTTGGAGCAAATCACGTGCGAGCCCATCAACACAGGTGAAGAACAAATACATTTAGAGGAGCACACATAACGGATGCGATCATACCAGCACTAATGCACCGGATCCCATCAGAACTCCGAAGTTAAGCGTGCTTGGGCGAGAGTAGTACTAGGATGGGTGACCCCCTGGGAAGTCCTCGTGTTGCATCCCCCCGTCCCCCCCTTTTTTGCACCGCGCCGTTGACGTGCACTTTTTTTACCCGCGAGGACGTTTCTTTATCCACGGGCCCCCCGATAATCGAGCATCCACCAGCGCTTTTTTCCTATTTATCAGCTCTGGGGGAGATTTTGGCTCGCGGTTGGAGCAAATCACGTGCGAGTATATCAACACAGGTGAAGAACAAATACATTTAGAGGAGCACACATAACGGATGCGATCATACCAGCACTAATGCACCGGATCCCATCAGAACCCCGAAATTAAGCTTGCTTGGGCGAGAGTAGTACTAGGATGGGTAACCCCCGGGGAAGTCCTCGTGTTGCATCCCCCCGTCCCCCCCTTTTTTGCACCGCGCCGTTGACGTGCACTTTTTTTACCCGCGAGGACGTTTCTTTATCCACGGGCCCCCCCGATAATCGAGCATCCACCTGCGCTTTTTTCCTATTTATCAGCTCTGGGGGAGATTTTGGCTCGCGGTTGGAGCAAATCACGTGCGAGCCCATCAACACAGGTGAAGAACAAATACATTTATAGGAGCACAATAACGGATGCGATCATACCAGCACTAATGCACCGGATCCCATCAGAACTCCGAAGTTAAGCGTGCTTGGGCGAGAGTAGTATTAGGATGGGTGACCCCCTGGGAAGTCCTCGTGTTGCATCCCCCCGTCCCCTCCTTTTTTGCACCGCGCCGTTGACGTGCACTTTTTTTACCCGCGAGGACGTTTCTTTATCCACGGGCCCCCCGATAATCGAGCATCCACCTGCGCTTTTTTCCTATTTATCAGCTCTGGGGGAGATTTTGGCTCGCGGTTGGAGCAAATCACGTGCGAGCCCATCAACACAGGTGAAGAACAAATACATTTAGAGGAGCACACATAACGGATGCGATCATACCAGCACTAATGCACCGGATCCCATCAGAACTCCGAAGTTAAGCGTGCTTGGGCGAGAGTAGTACTAGGATGGGTGACCCCCTGGGAAGTCCTCGTGTTGCATCCCCCCGTCCCCCCCCTTTTTTGCACCGCGCCGTTGACGTGCACTTTTTTTACCCGCGAGGACGTTTCTTTATCCACGGGCCCCCCGATAATCGAGCATCCACCTGCGCTTTTTTCCTATTTATCAGCTCTGGGGGAGATTTTGGCTCGCGGTTGGAGCAAATCACGTGCGAGCATATCAACACAGGTGAAGAACAAATACATTTAGAGGAGCACACATAACGGATGCGATCATACCAGCACTAATGCACCGGATCCCATCAGAACCCCGAAATTAAGCGTGCTTGGGCGAGAGTAGTACTAGGATGGGTGACCCCCGGGGAAGTCCTCGTGTTGCATCCCCCCGTCCCCCCCTTTTTTTGCACCGCGCCGTTGACGTGCATTTTTTTTACCCGCGAGGACGTTTCTTTATCAACGGGCCCCCCCGATAATCGAGCATCCACCTGCGCTTTTTTCCTATTTATCAGCTCTGGGGGAGATTTTGGCTCGCGGTTGGAGCAAATCACGTGCGAGCCCATCAACACAGGTGAAGAACAAATACATTTATAGGAGCACTATAACGGATGCGATCATACCAGCACTAATGCACCGGATCCCATCAGAACTCCGAAGTTAAGCGTGCTTGGGCGAGAGTAGTACTAGGATGGGTGACCC